>CP125976.1:486191785-486592245 GCA_030063025.1 Avena longiglumis
CACGGAAGAAGTCCTTGAGACCTGATAAGAGGAAAACATGGAAATATCAGAACATACATGTGTATTAGCACCCGTGTCTATCCACCAATCAGGAGAATGACATACTGAAAGGAAAGTAGGTAAAATACCGTACCCAACATCCTTCATCTTAGTATCGCTAATGACAACATTAGCGGTCTTGCCGCTGTTCCCATGTTGACGCTTATTGATGGGGATATGCCTATTGGGGTATACCTAGCAGGACGTTTCCGACCGGCCCAGGAATTGGTGAGTGGGCCTGCAGGACGGCGACTGGATCAAGGCCTGGCGTGGATCCAAGCGACTGGAAGCTGAAGGCCCAGGCGAGTAGATAGGCCCAGGCGGATTAGGTTAAACTGCAAGAAACCTTAATCGATTCTGAGATATGTAAACCCTAGGGGGGTGAGTCTATATAAACCTCCCTACATAGCGTGTAGAGGATACGTTCCACCATTCACCCAAGCGACTCGCCGCCTAGCCGTCGAGCTCGCCCCATTGTACCTTCATCATAATACAATCTAGCAGGAGTAGGTCTTTACCCTCCGGGGGGCCGAACCTGGGTAAACTTGTAGCATCCCAGTTGTCTAACCCCTGTAATGCTACTGGTTATAATAATAAAAAGGGCCACTTCCAACATATAATTGTTGCATCATTATCATATCATGCTCATGTCATCATGCCACCTTGCATTTGAGCATCATACAAAACCCTTTTCTTGTTTGGTTCTTAACTCATGTGCATTATTAATTGTAGTTGCCTCTTGATATTGTATTTGGTTCTTAATATATTGTTAAATGCCCAAGTTGAGTTGAGGGCATCTCTCTTATTGACTCCACCACCTTTTTCTTTCACCATCTTATAATTCCACCATCCAATTAACATGGGCTTGGCATTTTATTTGAGTCATCTCTAGCTCATGTTGGTTGGTTGGATTCCACCCCTAATCTTTGCTTGGCCTTGCCCACCTTTTGGGAATGCATATGAATAATGCCATGTTAATATTATTGTTTTCACAAGGATAAATTTTGCATTTATTATTTTGCATGGGCCATGCAAGTGCCACCTTTTCTAGTATCTGGTTTTTACTTGAATTCTAAGTGGATCATCTTTTCCTTTGCTTAATCTTGTTTTGGGCTTGTAGTTTCTTCATCATATCATCTACCTCTCTTCTCCCCTTTAGCTAAACCCCTACCCCCATGCCCCATGCACACACATGTGCTCATGAGGCATGCACCAACCAAACCCACCTTTCTCTTTTTATCTTGCTTGTTCTTTGAATGGAACATGCATGATTCAAATCCCCATCATCCCACGATCATCTCTCTCTTCCTCTCCCTCTTTTTCTTGCTTGATCTTGTTAAGGCTTGTTTGGAGCATGCATGATCAAACTAAAGTACCACCTCCCTCTTTCTTACCCCCTCTTAGCCAAACCCAACAATCTACCCCAAACCCCATATTAGCTAAACCTAAACCCTAAGCCACCCTTTCCCCTCTAATCTACATCTCCCCTAAGTAAAACCCTTAGTACCTCTCTTCTCCTCTCTAGTTTGCCTAGCATGATCACCATGCCCTACCCTAGCTCGCCCTCTCTTCCATGCAGGCCCCACCCCAGCAACCTCTACCACCTACCACCCCACACGTCCTAGGACCCTAACCTAACCCTAGCCCGAGCCGGCCTCCCTCCCTCTTTTCTCTCCTCTAGCCTTACCTGCCCACGACCCCTGTGGCCACCTACCTGCCTTCCCGCCTACCCCACCGGAAGACACCCCACCGCCTCGCTTGCACCCCCGCCCCCATGCAAGCACGTGAAGGGAAGGCGACACCGACGCCACCCCCATCTACCCTCCCCACGCCACCTCCGCCTCGTTCTTATCCTCCTCACCCTCTCTCGCCGCCAGATCCCTCCCCAGAGCCGCCCTTCCTCCCTTTTTCTCCCGACGACGCAGCCTTGGCCGCCCACCGCTCGCATCCGTCGCCCGCCTGGCTGGACGTCAAGCTCGTCGTGGAAGGAGCCGGAGTCGAGGACGTTCCCCTGCACGGGACCGCGCCAACGAGGAGGAAGGCCACCGCCTTGCCGCCGAACGCCACCGAAAACCCTAGCACGCTGGGCCTCTGCCTCCCCGTCGTCCTCCTGCACCCCGACCAGATCCGAGCCCACCGACAGCTTCGCGGTAAGCACCTCGTCCTCCCAGACATCCTCGCCGGCATCGTCGCTTCCTGGCGTCGCCGTCCCTTTTGTCGAGCACCCTCGGTGCGTCCGTCGCCGCGATCGCCACTTTGCCGCCAGCGCGCAACGCTACCTAGCCTGTTTCCCCTGCCAAACCGCAGCCCACCGCAGCTCAGCCTCTGCGCCAGCCCGTGCCGCGCTCGAGCCCCAGCCTCACACCACGCCACAAGGCATCGCCATGAGAAGAGGAACAGATGCGGCTTGGGCTTTTGCACACCCCTCCTGTTTTTCCTCTGCAACCGCCTCTAGCCCCACTCAGCCGACGGTGGCCTTTTTTCAAAAAGGCTCCGTGGTTTCTGAGACAACCCGCAGTCCTCCCCACGCCCGCATGTTCTTTTAGCGAATGCCCCCCTGCCCTTTTCTCTCCCTCAACCCAACAGTCTGGCCAGGCTATCGATGACTGTGGTCTTTTGTAGAAAGGCACCCCAGCTTCTCCACCCTCAACCCGCGATACCACTTCCCCCCTTCTGACCACGTGGGTGCCCAGTCAGCCTGGTCCCACCGTCGAAAAGCGGCTGGTCTCTGGTACAAAAAGGTTGTCTGCTCATCTGTTTTTATTTCAAATCTTTTCAAATAAATTCAAATTCAAAATGAAATCTGTTTTCAAATAACTTTCAACATATAAATCCAAATTTGACAAATAATATATGTTTGGATATCAGAAAAATGAGAAGATTCCAAATATGACCTTCAAATTGCCTTTTGCACAATTAAAACTCCAAGTTTAGTTAAATTACCCAATTGCCACTAGAATTTCAATAATTAATAACTTTTGTTTTAAAATTCCAAATTTAGCAAATGATATGTCTAAAATGATCAGCTCGACGAGACCTTTCTGTTTAAGCTATCCATAACTTCAATTGCAGCATGCATCATGTAAAAATATAGTGTACAGCAATGTTATAACAACGAAATGTGAACCAAAACTACATTGAAATGTTGTTACTTGTCCCCCACACCTCACCATGCCATGCTACCTTACTTACCATGTAAATTGTGCATCATTCATCATGGCATGATTGTTTGCTTGACGCATCTTATTCATATGCTTGTGCTCTATATTCATGTTGGCCCTGTTTGTTTGGTTTTTCTCGGATAGACCTTTGAAAGGGGGTTATATCAAGAGAACCAGGAGCACTACCCAGATCCGTCCCTCGCTTCAACTGAGTTGTCAGGCAAGCACTTCCACATGCTTGCATACATACAGTACCTATTGCCTCTATCTTATTCTTGCATCATCGAGTCGCGATTGCATTAAGTTGAATCCCAAGTATGCATAGCCTTTACTTTTAAACCCCACCAAGCTGTTCCTCCATCCCATGAGCCATTACTATAGGAGTTGTTTGAGCCATGCGAGTCGTAGAACAGCATGTGTAGGGTATGTGAGAGTCTGATGAATAATGAGGTACCTAAACAACTTAACTTGAGTAGTAGTGGGATAACTAAAGAAAGTGGCACCGGTGAGCAACATCTGCTATTTGGTTTTTCCTGCTCACTTGTGTCCCGTAAGACCCCGAGTACTTGATTCCTGTTCCTTGATTTATCGCGCTATCCACATCCGGAGGTATATGGGACCCCCGAGCCGAGCTTGATTCCGTCTTATTTCTTGGGGCCACAAACTAGTTTGAGGTTTTATTTACTATCCTGCTTATGCCATGCTACTTTCTGTATTTAAATTGCGAGGAGCACACTGCATCGTTAGGACCGGACACGATTCCGGGTGTCGACAAGCCCAGCCACACTTCGGGTTCCCAATGTCGTTCTGATACCCAAACCTTGAGTCCGTCTCGAGCTTGCTTACTACAGGGTAGACTCAAGGGGTGGCCCTTGAAATATTTCAATCTGTGATTGTTCAATGAAAGCCTCGTTGGGTTTTGATTTGGTTTTTCCGAGGTTGATCGAGCGTGTGTTGCTATTGGTGCACCCCGGCCGGGTAAAACTTTCTGAAAGCCGTGTCCGCGGATATGGACGACTTGGAGCACAGTTTCTCGATCATAGACAAGCATAACTAAAGTACCGCCTTAATCTGACTAAGTAACTTGACTAGTAAATAGCGCAACTCTCATGGAATGGTGAATAAAATTGCCAACGGATGGGGGGTTGTTCGTCCGCTTCCTTGTTGGTAAGCAGGGAGGAGGATGGATCTGATGAAATTACTATTATAACTGTTGTTCTTAAATTCCCGGACATCCGTCTATCATTGGTTAGGCGGATGGTTAGCGTTTATCTGTAGAACTGCTAGGGTTTATCTTTCGCTGCAATTCGTCACCCTGTGTTGTGTCCCCTTTAGAGGCATTAAGACTTCGAGTACCCTTAGGGTCTCACACGATAAATTATTGGTTCAGATGGACAGTACCTCGCAGACGGATATGGGTGGAAGAAGTCAAGATGTGGGCAACGATCGCTCGGTGTAGAGATTCCGGAACGGGATCCGTGAGACCTGTATTTGGGATGTGCTTATTTCTATGGCATCTTATGCCGATTTGCTTCTTATCCGTATCGGATTTTGTTTGCCGCCGCATGATACTCGATGTGTGTTGTATGAGGAGTTATCCTAAAATATAGATCTATCTAGGTCATTTGAATCTTGTCGTATGGCATTGCTATATTTCCTTTCTTTCTAGATGGTATGGCTCGATGTACTCTTGTATGGTGGCTTGCACATACCCACTTGTACGTAGTTGATCCCTTCGCCGATTACGCCCGTCAAGGTGTCCCGTTGAGAGGGTAGTGGTTGGGACGTCTGAAAGGACTACCAGTGAGTGGCTTTTGGGGCCCCACCGTACTATTTCAACCACTACCACCCATCCAGGCTTGTATCTAGGAGCGTAATTCACCGAGGTAGTTACAATTGGTAAACCCCTGTGTATCCGCCCTCATATCGCACCGCAGATGGCTGGCGCCCTTGCCCTTCGTTCTACTACTCGCTGCCGATTGCAGCGTCTTCCGTGGTCATTCCCACGACAGTGGCACCCACCGTGGGGCCTGGCCGGTGTTCTGCGGCGAGATCCAATCTTCCCATCAACGAGACGGTCGCCACCGGCTGCATGATAGCAATCAGCGAGATGCTCTAGATCTTGCCGAGTAGCTACATCCCGGTAGCGCGACCCGTCACGCACAACATGATCTTGCCAGTCGGCACGATCAGTCTCTTCGTCGGCCTTACCTACGTCATCGTCTCGGAGGACTCGGCTCGCATCCGTGAGTCGCCGCCACGCGAACGGCTCTCCGAGAGCCAGGTCCGCATGATCCATCGCCTTGCCTCCGAGTACAACTCGGCCCACAGCGACGTGGCCAAAAACCGCCACGCGAAGACGACCCTCAACGGCGACGCCGACTCGGCGACTCTCTGGCGTCACTGCCGGATCCATCACCGCGGCTTCACCCGCGGGTTCCATCACCCAGTCTCCAACATGGGAGACTTGAGATCCCTCCATCCTGGATCTTCGACTCCGTGTCGGAAATTCCGCCGATCTCCACGATGGGACCGGTCGCCACGCCGCGACTTACATGGCGACTGGCACCGATCCACCGGAGGACCCCTTCTCCACCTTGATCCCTCCTAACACCACGGCAGCGAGGAGCTCCGCTGAAAGCTGGAGGCGGACGCATGAGCAAGCGAGCACGAGAAATTTCACCTCGGCGGTGACGCGCAGAGCATCACGCTACCACCGCAGCGAATCAGGTCGCTGAACCCCACCGTAGCGCCTGAACCGACGAGAACGACCCGGCCCGCGTGGCCGAGCGCGCGATCTGCGAGAACGCGCCACCCGGAGGAAGCGCCCGTCCCCCACCAGGGTCGACGGCGAACGACGCCCCACGTCCACCCAACCGCACACCCCCCCAGGGACCAGCCGCGGATCATGGTCTCTTCGCGGGAGCGAGACGCGAACGACCTACCACTGTTCTCCACCCCAATGGACAACCTCGTGGCGGGCCGAGTAGCGGCCGACAACATCACGACCACCGGTGACGGTGCCCTACAGATCCAATACGTAGGGGCCCTGCTCGCAAAGGCGTTCGAGCAGCAAAACGCAGGCGCCGACTCGCAGGATCGGGTGTACTCGCGCTCTTCGGGCAGCAGAGCGGCCTCAAGTGGCCGTCCATTGGCGGCAAACACCCTCAATTTCCCGCCACCCGAGCCACTGCAGCTCCAACACCGACCCGCGAATGCGGCACTCTCCACCAATGACCCCAGGCCAGCGACCAACTTCGTCGCCGCCAACGGTCAGCCCGTCGACGCCCGCACACACATCATCAACAACCAAAGCTGGCGCGCACGCCAGCCCGACGACCTGCGACACACCCTAACCAATCGCCGCGACGGCGAGCCAATGGGGTCGCTAAGCCCGATGCTCGAGCCGACCCGATGATCCGAGGCAAAAATACCGACGAACTTCAAAGCTCCGAAATAGAGAAATCACGACCCTTCAGACCCCTCCGTGTGGCTGGACACCTACCTCATGGCGATGGGGATCGCTGGCCACACCGACCTGCTAGCCGCCCGTTACCTCCCCCTGATGATGGAGGGAACGTGCAGGCAGTGGCTCAACACTCTTCCCCCGGATAGCATCGACTCCTGGGAAGAGATGTGCGATGCCTTCGTCAGGCACTTCGAGTGCTCCTACACTCGCGCCACCACCATCGAGGACCTGGAACGATGCATCCAGGGACCCCGCGAGTCGACCCGCGGCTGGGTCCAGCGGTGGCAAGAACTATGGTACAATGCGGTCGGCATCCACCCGGACACCGCGATCCACTGCTTCAAGACCTCGTGCCGCTACGAGCCCCTGATCGCCAAGCTCAAACGACACTCCCGCACACTCGACAACATACCGGATATCCTCGAGATCGCCAAGAGATACGCGGAGGAAGACCCAAACCAGGAAACCGACGACGAGTCGGGCGGCCAAAGCCGCACAAACGTCACCGACAATGGACGATGGTCCGACCAACGCTACAGCAACACTCGCCTCACCAGCAAGCGCCGCAACGACGGGCGAGTCAACTTCGTCGCCAACGCTGGGCACGCGCAGCGCGAGCCCAAGAGCTTCCGCCGCGACGGAGGGCAACGCCGCAACGGCGGCAATTACAAGGCGAAACCAAGGTTCGACCCCGCGGCCCTCCTTAACCAACCTTGTGCGTTCCCACGGGAAGGAAGCCCGCCACGACACCACGTGACCGCCACTCTCAAGGAGATTGAGAAGGCACGGCGAGCGGAGGACCCGACAACAACCCGCCAAACGGCGGAAAATTCGAAGTGTGGCGGCTCGCTCCACACCTTCACAGCTTCAACACGAAGCGCGAAGGTCATCGCCTGTGTCGCCGTCAACGCGGTGGCCAGTGGGCGTTCCCGATTCCTCAACTGGTCGGAGCAGCCCATCACCTGGAGCCGCCAGGACCACTCGCCACGCATCGAGTACCCAGGCCGAGTCGCCCTGGTGGTCAAGCCCAAGGTGGGAGACTACTGGCTCCCCAAGACACTGATGGACGGCGGCAGCTCCATCAACATCCTGTACCTGGACACCTTTAGGAGAATACGGCTCCCGCAGTCGATGGTCGAGACGACCTACACCACGTTCCACGGCATCGTCCCCGGTCGGAAGGCGTACCCGATCGGCAAGGTCACGCTGCCAGTCACCTTCGACACACCAGCAAACTTCCGCACCGAGCGGATCGTCTTTGAGCTGGTACCCTTCGACAGCCCCTACCACTGCGTCTTGGGGCGCCAGGCGTTCGCCAAGTTCATGGCAGTGCCCCACTACGCGTACAACACGATGAAGCTCCCCGGGCTGCGCGGTGTCATCACCATCAACGGCGACCCCGACATGGCCGCCGAAACGAGGCCAAAGGGCGAACTTCGCCGACGCCATCGCAGAGACCAACCACGCCGATGAGCTCGCCAAGTACACGAGCGGGGTCAACAACAACGACCCCACCATACTCAATAAGCACAATTCGGAGGGCGTCAACACCTCCGCCTTCGAGGCGACGACGCACACCCGCACCGTCGAGCTAGTCCCAGGCGACTCCAGCCAGACGGTGACGATCGGGACGGGCATGAGCCCAGCATAGGAAGGCGCGCTCATCCGTGAGAACAGGGACATCTTCGCATGGAAGCCCTCTGACATGCCTGGTGTCCCTAGGGAACTCGCTGAGAACAAACTTAACGCCGACCCCAAAGTGCGACCTGTCAAGCGATCATTGCGTCTTCAATGAAGAGTGCCGAGCCATCGCCGAGGAGGTGCGTCTACTCACGCAGCTTCATCCGGCCAATAAAATACTCCAAGTGGCTGGCAAACCCAGTCCTGGTCAAGAAGAAAAATGGGACCTGGAGGATGTGTATCGACTACACAAACTTAAACAGCGCCTGCCCGAAGGAGCAATTCGTCCTCCCGCGGATCGATCAAATAATCGATTCTACCGCGGGTTCGGAGTCGCTGTGTTTCCTCGACGCCTACTCTGGGTACAACCAGATCAAAATGGCTGTCGAGGACAAGGAAAACACGGCATTCATCACGCCATTCGGAGCCTTCTACTACACCGCCATGACCTTTGGCCTCAAGAACGCCGGGGCGACCTACCAGTGGTGCATGCAGGAATGCCTTGCGAGCAAAATTGGCCGCAATATCCACGTCTACATCGACGACGTAGTAGTGAAGTCAGCTCGCCAGGGCGATCTACTCGCCGACCTGGCAGAAACATTCGCCAACCTGCGGAAATACAAGATAAAGCTCAACCCAGGCAAATGCACCTTCGGTGTAGCAGCATGGCAACTACTGGGGTACGTCGTCTCCAAGCGTGGGATCGAGGCGAACCCCACCAAGATCGACACAATCTCTCGACTCGGCAAACTCGAGTGCCTGCGCGACTTCCAGAAGCTGGCCGGGCGAGTCGCGGCTCTCAGCCGCTTCATCCCCCGATTGGGCGAAAAGGCGATGCCCCTATACCGCCTGATGCGGAAGAACCCCACCTTCCAGTGGGACAAGGAGGCGGACGACGCACTCCGCGACCTCAAGAAGGTGCTACTGCATGACCGCTACTCCGCCCCGTCGATAAAGAACCCATGCTGGTCTCACGCGGCTTCCGAGCGTCGCTGCCGCCGTCATGGTCGTCGAGCGGCCAGAGGAAGGAAAGGAGCGCCCAGTACAACGACCGGTGTATTATATCAGCGAGGTCCTCACCGAGTCGCGCCAGCGGTACCCACAATACCAGAAACTGGTGTACGCAGTCTTCAGAGCACAGCGGCGACTTCCGCACTACTTCCAGGAGCACCCGATCACGGTCGTCTCCTCAGCACCGTTGCAGGACATCATCCGCAACCGTGAGGCGACCGGGCGAGTCGCCAAGTGGGCTTTCGAAATAGGCGTCCACAACATCAAGTATGAGCCACGGAAAGCGATCAAGTCGCAGGCTCTCGCGGACTTCATCGCCGATCGAAGAGGCCCAAAGGGAAAAGCTGCCGTACCTCCACTACTAGAGCCACTTCGACGGCTCCAAGAACGGGCGGCGCAGAGTGGATCGTCTTGGCGTCCCCGAAGGCGACAAGATCCGCCTCGTCCTCCCTCGACTTCACACCTGCACCAACAACATGGCCGATCACGAGGCACTACTCCACGGAATCACGGGCTGCCAACGAGATGAATGTCAACCGCCACGCCGCGCTACGAGACTCCGACCTCATCGTTGGGCAAGTCGGCACTGCGTGCCGCTCTCCCACCATGGCGGCGTCTCGCCAAGTGACAAGCTGGCGGACACTTCGCAGCTACTCCGTCGAGTGGATCGACAGCGAAGAACGAGGAGGCCGACGCACTCTCTCGCATCGGGTCGGCTCGACTCGCACCACCCGCCGGCGTCTTCCTCGACATGATCACTAAGCCGTCTGTCTCTACCCCAAGGGAGATCGACATCGGAGTCCCGCTGCAACCAGAGGCAGCCTTGGTTGCACTCATCGTCGAGCCAGAAGACTGGACTAGGCCATACATGGCCTACCTGGAGGGAGGCACCTTGCCGGCAGCAAGCAGACGCCCAGATGATAACGCGGCAGCCTGCAAATCGCCGTCATCATCGACGGCGAGCTACAAGCGCAGCGTGACCGGCGTGTTCAATGCTGCGTCCAACCACCGAAGGGCGCCAAGATCCTCCACGACATCCACTCCGGCATGTGGCCACCATGCGGGCCGCTCTGGTCGCAAAGGCTATGCGACACGACTTCTTGGCCCCCACCGCACGCGCGCCGTCGACATCGTCAGCGATGCGCGGGTGCCAATCGCCAACCAAACACACGTGCCGAGCTCAGCACTCAAGACCACCCCCATTACCTGGCCATTCGCCGTATGGGGCATGGACATGGTAGGCCCCTTCAAAAAGGCCCCCTCCGGCTTCACCCACCTCCTGGTCGCGGTTGACAAATTCACCAAGTGGGTGGAGGCCAAGCCAGTCCGGAAATGCGACGGGAAGACCGCCACAAAATTCCTACGCGAACTCATATATCGCTACGGTTTCCCAAACAGCATCATCACGGACAACGGCACCAACTTCGCCAAAGGATCCATGGCCGAGTTCTGCGAGGAACATCACATCCGACTCGACCTCGCGTCAGTCGCCCACCCGGAGTCCAACGGCCAGGCGGAACGGGCCAACCAGAGCATCCTCCACGGCCTGAAGCCGTGGCTCCAAGTACCACTCGAGCGCACCGCCGGGTGCTGGGTCGAGGAGCTACCCTCCGTCATCTGGGGTATCACCTCGGTCAACAGTCGGCGGTTCACCCCTTCTTCATGGTGTATGGCGCAGGCGATCATGCCCACCGACCTCGAGCACGACTCGCCAAGGGTCGCCCACTACATGGAGGCTGCGAGCGAACTCGCTTGCGTTAGACGGAGTCGATCAACTCGACGAGGCACGCGACCTGGCTCGCTCACGCCGCCATCTACCGGCAAGGACTCACCGCTACCACGGCGGGTGAAAACTTGTACCTTCAAGAAGGCGACACAGTGCTGCGCCTCATCCAGACAAGAAGGGCATGCACAAGCTCTCCCCATGGGAGGGACCATTACGCCATCGGGTAGTACTCGCAACGACGCCTACTACCTCATCGGCGTCCGGGGGCGGCAAGCTCGATGTCAAGCGACCATGGAATGTAAACCTCCTACGGAAGTTCTATTCCTAGAACTCCACACATGTATCCTCCAGTCGCTATGAAATAAAAAATATTGGTTACCACAAATTGCGTCTACTCTCCGTGTCTTGTGCCACTCGCACTCGTAGTAACAACACCAAGCTAACTGCAGGAGTCAACCTCTGGTACAGCAATCGGCACGGCCAAGTAGTGCGCTACAAGGGCACTGGGTTACCCCAGGTCTTGTAACGTCCACGAAAAACGCCTACCCAGATCCCCATTGGAGTCGCCTAGCTCGACTGGCTTAACGAGCCAAGACAACTGCCTTCGCTCCTCACAGCGACCATGATCCTCCGCATCCTCGACACAGCGACTCGAACGGCCAAGTACCACGCTCGGGGACTGACGACCAGTTCAGCGCGAGCGGCTAGGGAAAACGCCAAGTATGAGAGCATGCCCAGGACTCGCCATGCGACTGACCCGACGGGCCAGGCAGGAGTGATGCGCTTACTCTAACGCGCCCAGTCCTCACCCACCCTAGAGTCGCGCCTAGAACAACCAAGTACCACGCTCGGGGACTCGGCTACCCGACCTCGTTCGCGCAAGGGAAAACGGTGAAGTACAGAGCGCTCATGGGAGTCGCCTTGCGACTGGCTTTCCAAGGTAGGGCGATTCGACCTCAATAACAAAACGTTCAAAACTACAAAACACATAAACAAACGAGATAAACCCCATAAAAAGGGCGGACGCGCTCGGGGACTCGTTCAACCCTCAATCACCAACACAAGACAATCCGGAAAATAAGACGATATCTCATTATAGCATATCACAATTGTCACAAAGTACAATGTATGCCCAACGGCAGAACTGCTACTAACGCCCCAGGGCACAATGTTTTATTCCGCAGGCTTCGACGTTGACTCGCCACCACCCTTGCGGTTGCGAATGAAGGGAGTGTACAGGTTTGACGGGTACGTCGTCAGCTCACCCGGCATCGCCGCACAGAAGGGTTGATCGATCTTGAAGTCCCGGTGCTGTGGCTCGGGGTCGTTAGGCGCAACGATAGTCTCCTGATAAGGAAGGAGGTTGCCCATCGCCCAGACGCGATCGGAGTACACCGCGACGCGGTCCGTCAGGTTCAGCACCTCGGCCATCTCCACCGAGCCTATCGACGACGGGTAGCCACTCGTCACGTCGTCCAGATCAAAATCTTCCGGGAAGTGGGCGAGCCCAAGGCTAAGCGCCGTCGCCGCCCCACGCCGGAACGCCGACCGCGTCATGAACTCGACTACTGATGGCGCCTTCTCCAAGTACCGCCACACGTCGACGAGGTCGTTGGGAATCACTTCCGTGGGCGATATCTCCTGCAGGTATGCCCGAATATAGGTCGCAGACAACGTGGCCGAGTCGACCAGAGTGGCCACACACTGCCGCGTGTCGAACGACTGCGCCTCGCCCGCGCTGTCAATGATCCAACCTGTAGACAGGGGGGCAGTGAGTACATCAAAGATCACACAAGGAAAATATTACAGGCAGAGGCAGGCACACTTACCAATCAAAGGACGGGAGAGATCCGTGATGAAGCTTTGAAGAGAGGAGTAGTCGTCTTGAAGCCCAACAACAAGGGCGTCAGAGACCTTACGCTCCTCAGCGGCGGCCGTCACAGTAGCCTTGGCTCGCCCATCCGCCGAGCTCGCCTCCTCCTTCACGTCCTTAAGCTCGCGCTCAAGGTCGGCGATCCGCTTCTCAGCCAACGCAGATTGAGCCGCCGTCAGCTCACTCGCCGGGACAAGGCCCTGGCGAACCTCCTCTGCCTTCGCGGCAATCACCTGGAGTCCCTTGTTCGCCTCTTCGACGGCGACGAGTTCCTTGTCCACGCGACACTTCGCATCAAGCTGGTCGGCTGATTCACACTGCAAACCCTGTACAAAATCCAAACAGTTAACAAAAAGGAATCCTGAGTGCCCACCCGCTGAAATTCAGCGAGTGCGCACTCGGGGACCGGAGATCAAAAACCTAAGTGCCCACCCACTGAAATTCAGCGACTGGACACTCAGGGACTGGAGATCAAAAACCTAAGTGCCCACCCGCTGAAATTCAGCGACTGGACACTCGGGGACTGGAGATCAAAAACCCTAAGCGCCCACCCGCTGAAATTCAGCGAATGCACACTCGGGGACTGGGCGTGAGAAACAAAAGAAAAATACCAAAAGAATCTGACCACTGCAATTCAGTGGCCCGATCCTCGGGGACTGGACATACCTGGATGGCTGCGCCAAGCATGCCGTGAAGCTGTAGCGCATCCACGGATGCGAGAAGAGCTGGAGCGTGCCCGCGACGTTGTTCGACCTCCGTTTCGGCGACCTCAGGCACGCGGCTCGATGGTGTGGTACCGCTCGCCATAGCCGCCCTGGCCATAAATCGGGGGAAGGTCGCGATGGATGCGCCGACACCAAAAGATGCTGGCTCGGCCATCCCAGGCGAGGAAGCACCCTCCTTGATCGTCAAGGCCGCCCCTGCCGCAGGATCATTCGTAGAAATCGTCGTGTCGTCAGACACCGTGACGACATCATCACTCTTGGCCTTCTTGCCACCGTGTGGGGGCAGCGACCTCATTAGCCATCCTCTTCCGAGAGGGGTCCTCCTCGGCAACGACCGGCGGCACTTCGGCCACGGACGGGTGGCCAATATTTTTAACCCCAGTCCTGCAAATTGATTACATGAGCAAAGTGTTTCGAGTACAACGAAGAGTAAAGCAGGTGAATAAAACTCACTTGGCGACTGGTATGAACCGCAGCCCCGTGCGGATGCTAGTTGTCTTCTCCAGTTCGGGGCCCAGTTTCCGACTGAGGCCCATCTCCAGGACATCATGCGCCCAAGACACAGACGGCCTCTTTGTTGATGAGGCCGCGACAGGAGCCTCCACAACGTTTTCGGCAGGAGCTCCCCGGGGAGGCAAAGCTGCCGCGGTTGGAGCGACCCCCGACCCAGAGACTGGGGCGAATGGCGGGGGAATCGAGGCCAGAGGCACCTCACTCAGGACGGCGGTGACGTCCGGTGCTGCTGTCTTTCGTGTCACTTCATCCCCGGCCAGGCTGGTGGCGTCGGAACTACTCGCCGAATGAGGCGGAGATGCCCGTCTCGCTGGCTTCGTCTTCTTCTTCGGAGGGGCCTTCACTTCCTTCTTCTTCTTATTTTTCAACGGAGTGGCCTCGCGACACGAGGTGAGCTCGGGAAGCTCGTCATCGTCGTCATCATGACGTTCAAGGCTCCTACTCGCCTCGAGTTCGCGCTGACGCTGCCCGCGAGTTTTGCGAACCAGTGGGACGGCTTCCTCTTCGGACTCGTCGTCGTCATCACTCCTGTCGCTCTCGACGCCGCCCTTGGTAGGAGGCGATTCGCCCCCGTCCTGGACAGACGAGCTCGAATTCTCTTCGTCTGCGGGCGGAAGCCACCCTTCCACCACTTGAAATAACTGCAATAGACATGAGACAGTATCAGTATAACTGCGACAGCATCAACTGCGACTACGAATGATAGAAAATGACTTACCGTTGGGGTCGGATGCTTCGCGGTATAGGGGGCGACCCCAGCCTTCGCGTCCAGGTACACCGCCTGGGTGATCTTCTTCAACGCCGGGATGTAATCCTCGAGTTTCCACTCGGCGAGGCAGGATTTCGTCGGGTCCTCCCGGCCCGTGTACTCGTACATATAATGGTCACGGCGGGCCAGGGGAAAGAGTCACCGCCCGAGCCAGCAGTTGTAAAAACTGATGGTCTGTAGACCCTTCTTCTTCAGGCCGCGGATGGTCTGAAGCATCTCATCCACGACCATCCGCTGGTCTTTGACGACTTGGAGTCGACGCGGTTCGGGACGGTCGGCGGAGTATCTTGGGATCGCCACCTCGCCGTCTGGAGTCGCCTCGGTAACGTAAAACCAAGACTTCTTCCATTCGCTCGCCGCCTTGGCAGGTAGCATCAGATCGAAAAAGGAGGCCTTCGACTTCAATTGAAACGTCAAGCCACCCGCGGCAAGCATTGGACCGCCTGCTTCTTCGCGACTGATCCTCCCGTGGAACAGATCTTGCCACAGGGGGAAGTAGGGCCTGCATCCCAGGTAGCACTCGCAGAACGCCATGAAAATGGCGAGCTGCTTGATGTTGTGCGGGCCCAGGTTCGATGGCTGGATCCCGTAGAAGGCGCAAAAGCGCCGGAAGAAGAGAGATGTGGGGAATCCCAGCCCCCGTTCCAGGTGGCTGGTGAAGCAGACGAATTCTCCCTCGCGCGGGTCCGGAGTCACCTCTCGGCCGGGATCGCCACCGGCCTTGCAGGATCCCGGCCTCCTCGAAGGACGCCAGTAATGCTCTCGTACACTTGGACCTGCCCCATGGTTCGGTGGAGGGGGCCATTTGCGGAAGGGTTCGTGGAGGTCGGAGGATTTTGGATCGGCTGAAATCGCGATGCGGAAGAAAACGGAGGTGCGCGCAATCGGAGGAAATGACGATGAGATGGCTCTCCGACCGCCTACCATTCCCTTTATATAGCGGTTGTTACCCGCCAAATCAGGAAGACGTTACTACGCAATGATTACGCCAAAAGTTACCATTGGATTACCCCAACGGCTAGTTTTGGCTGCGTTTGACGGTCCAACTTCAGCCACTCGGCTCGCCGACCCGACCACTACCACAGTGGCTAAATATTTCACCGACCTATTCGCCGAGCTGCGACCAGAATGACTAGTTTTTTCCTTTATTCAGGAGCCCGCCGCCGATTCGACTGGATGTCCGCATTAGACCCGAATGCTCGACTACCAGCAACCACCTGCGCCTAATCAACGACGGCCTCGGGGACTACTGATGGGGATATGCCTACTGGGGTATACCTAGCAGGACGTTTCCGACCGGCCCAGGAACTAGCGAGTGGGCCTGCAGGACGGCGACTGGATCAAGGCCTGGCGTGGATCCAAGCGACTGGAAGCTGAAGGCCTAGGCGAGTAGATAGGCCCAGTTGGATTAGGTTAAACGAGTACCGAAACCTTAACTGATTCGGTTGAGATATGTAAACCCTAGGAGGGGTGAGTCTATATAAACCTCCCTACAGGGTGTGTAGAGGATACGTTCCACCATCCACCCAAGCGACTCGCCGCCTAGCCGTCGAGCTCGCCCCATTGTACCTTCATCATAATACAATCTAGAAGGAGTAGGTCTTTACCCTCCGGGGGGCCGAACCTGGGTAAACCCCTGTGTCTCCGCCCTCATCTCGCACCGCAGATGGCTGGCCGCCCTTGCCCTTCGTTCTACTACTCGCTGTCGATTGCAGCGTCTATCGTGGTCATTCCCATGACACTTATCAAAGCGATTAGGGCAGCTAGGAGCCCAATGATCAGGATCACCACAGACGTGGCAAGAGCCTTTCCTCTTATCATTTTTCTTCTTGAAGTTGGTTGAGTGTGTGGCCTTGTTCTTGCCATCAAACTTCCCTTTGCCTTCAGATTTGTTCTTTTTTTTGAACTTGTGGGATTGGAAGTTTTTCTTCTGTACCAAATTGGCACTAGAAGCTCCCTCAAACCCTCGAGCAGTTTTGTCCCTTGCTCTCGCCTTCACTTCCACATGAAGAGATCCAATGAGATCTGTAACGGAAAACTCTTGTCTCTTATGTTTCAAAGAAGTAGCAAAGTTCCTCCACGAGGGAGGAAGCTTGGCAATAATGCCACCGGCCACAAATTTGTCCGGTAAGGAACACTTGAACTGCTCAAGTTCTTTGACAAGTGATTGTATCTCATGAGCTTGCTCAACGACGGAGCGCTCATCAACCATCTTGTAGTCATAGAATTGCTCCATGACATACAACTCAGTGCCAGCGTCCGAGACCCCAAATTTGGCCTCGAGTGCTTCCCATGCGTCCTTGCCATTATCAAATGACATATACGGGTCAACAATATTGTCCCCAAGAATACTGAATAAAGCCGCCATAAACATGGTATCAGCTTTCTTAAAGGTCGCTTCCTGCTCAGCAGAAAGGTCTCCTTCAGACTTGCCAAGAGTGGCGCTATAGCAGTTTAGGTTTTCAAAGCAGAGAACTGCTCTCTTGCACCATCTCTTATAGTGTATTCCATCAAAAGGAGGCGGCCTAGTAGCCGCCGGCTACACCAGTGGCATTCAGTTGCCTATAATCAGGTTTTTGGATTGTTGGAAATATAAGCAATAATCCATATGATTTAATCTGAATAATAAACTGATAAATCATGATCATACAGACAGTAGTAAAACCAATCATGCAGATCAACAAAGTAGATGAACAGATTACATCTATACAAGACAAACCTATCACATCTACACCAAACGCTAGAACTAGAAACTCTGGCATAATCCGAAAGAGAGAGATTGAGATCACATACGATACAGTTGCGGCAATAGCCGCGGCGGTAGCAGCAGCAGAGATGTCGCCCATGTTGAGGTTACCGAAGAGGTCGCTGACGTCCGGGAAGAAGTCGTCATTCGGGAACTCGTCGTCGGACGATGTCATGGTTGCCAGTAGTCGCGCTTGAGCGCTTCCAAAAAACCTGATCGCCCCTCACCCGCATGTGTTCACGAGGTGGGGTTCGAGGCTCTTGTCCCGATTTGCGATTGCGCCCAAGCCGGGATGGGGAAGACGAAAGCGGCGGTGCAAGGTTCTGGAGGTAGGTGCGTGTTGTGGATTGAGTACCGATTAGGTTTAGCGCAGACGCTTATATAGTGCAGGTTAGGGAGATCGTGGGGCTCAGCCCATGTCCGAGTCGGTAACAGTCCACGTCCATAAAAACTAGAAACAACTGTAATTAACGCGTCCGTTAATGACTTATGATCAGTTTTCCCAACCAGCAAAATAAAGCTCAGCTCGGCGAGATTCCGGCAACCCGCAACCCAAGACGCGCGCGCGTCGTGACAAGGCGAGGCGGGCGACGTCGGAGAAGGAGTGCGTGAGGGCTTCTCTCCTTGTCACACCTTAGTGAGTGATGCAACACTCTACTATATAAGGTGGTCCAACTCCCCTTCAACTAGCAATGTGGGACTAAACTTCGGCACCACTAGCACAGTCATATGCTTCCATATACAAGTGGGCCAAAGAGAATTTCAGAATTTATCTAATGGGCCAACAGCCTAATATACACCAAATTCTAACAACAAGTGTATTTGGTGTGTTGGGGACACAAGAGACTTCTTGTATCTTGATTGCAGGGTTGCTTGAGAGGAATACCTTTGATCACTTCCTTCCTGAGTTCGATAAACCTTGGGTGATCCATTTAAGAAAAACTTGTTGATGTTCTATAAATCTCTGCATTTGGAGGTCCAACACTTTCTAAAGAATAGAAGCATGCGTAGACATCAGATATCATGATTTGTGATTTATTCATAGTGATATTATGTTCAACAGTACCCATTTGAAAAACTATCGTACTTTCTAAAAAAAAAAGGAATCACTATACTTGTTGTGCAAAAATAGAAACATGCGAACATCCCAAAGATGTGATCTCCAGTGTTGTCAAATGTCTTCAAAATTTTACAATTACTCACCTAAATTCATCTTTGATCTCGGTAGAGGCTATATCAGTATGTTCGATCAATTCCAATTTACTATTCAGGTCAACGCTGATTTGTTGTTGATTAAGTTAAGAAGTTTCATCGTTTCCCTAATTTTTTTGAGCGGGAGATTATTCCCTATTTCGATGCAGAGCTCTCTATGTTTCCTTTATTTGTAACTAACATATGTTGGAATTTTTGCCTAAATAGGCCCAGTCCATTTATTGTATGCCAATAAATTCCTGAAATCCTAGAGGCCTATTTGGCCCATTCATGCAAGCAAGAGCTGGGACAAATGTTTAGTCCCACATTGCTAGTTGAGTGGAAGTTAAACTAACTTATAAGGTGATCTCTTCCATCACTTGTACGAGCTTGAGAAGAGAAGACATATACACGCACGCTCCTCCTCCTCGCCACGTCTCGCTTCGCCTCGCCTCGCCTCGACGCGCGCACGCCGCGGGTTGCGGGTTGCGGGAATCTCGCCGAGCCGAGCTTTGTTTTGCCACGCATGAATGGTATATGAACAGTTGTAAAGAAGCTGAAACGTTTTGCTCAAGTGGACTTTTAATACGAGCTAAATGAATGCGAACTGAGTGGAGGCTGTCCGGTGGGCTGCCGCATGTTCGCTTCAACTTCTGTCCATTCGTTTTATCTCCTGTGCAGCCTGTCTGTCTCCCCCTCTGTGCCTATATAAGAGAGAGGTCGTGCCTCCTCTCAGACACGCAACTACATATCCTTCGCGCCTCCAGTTCCAAAGCACCGCGCTACCTAGATCTTCCCCATCCCGTCTTGCGGCGTGCAGCGCGAGCCGGGACAGTAGGCCTCCGAGACCCCGCTACTTTGAGTCCTGTACGGGAGAAGGGCGATGAGGTTTTTGGGGAGCGCTATCGGCGCGACTACTGGCTTCATCACGGACTCCCTCTCGGATAGCGGTTGCGCCGACGTCTTCCCCAACGAAGACTTCTTCCCCGATATCAGCATCCTCTTCCTTGACGACATGGCTAACGATGGTGCCAACGCGAACACCGACGGTTCCTCTTCTGCTGCTGGCGTGTATATTTTCTTTCTCAATCTCGTTCTGATCGCATCTCAAGATCTTCGTCTTGCAGTTTGTTTGGTTACCTGTCTTAATATGTTTTCGCTATTTCACATGATTAGTATTTTGTCTATTATTATAATCATGTTTTATCTAGGGTTTATTATGGGTAATTCGCTTAGTAAATTGTTCTTTTATTCAACAACATATTCTTATGTATTCTTATACAGTTGCAATATCAGATAATTAAAGTTGATATTCTTAAATAATCGAGATATACTCTTGCTAATCCAATAGGGACGAAGGTGATATATACTCTATCCACATGCTACAACCAGTGGATTAAATTTCCAAAGCCAAATTAAAATTCAATTTCTTTGTTATACCAAATTTCTAAGTATCGAATAAAAATCCAGCTGCAACGCACGGCGTATTATCTACTCTATCCATCTCAAGATAAATACCACAGATTAAAAAAATCTTCAACATCTATATTAATACGAAAGCGAGGATTTCGAGCGAACTGAACAGTGCATGGCCAGACTCGTTAAGAGCAAGAACAATAAAAAAGTCAATAGTCGACTATAAGCCGCCGACACGTCATCTACAGCCAACCCAATAGCTAATATATACAATAGTAAGATTTAGAAATATACTACTTTATTAATTTATGGCTCACCTTCCACTCTCACACGTTGCCTAGGAGCATGTGCTACAGCTGACTCTTGCATTAGAGCCAACAACTCTTCTCTCACCTCTTCTCTCTCTTCCAACTAAGCAAAGATATATTATTTAATCTTCTATAGTCAGCTGACTAGATTTTATTGTACTTGCTCTAATGGAGGTCTCGGCACATGTGACTATTGCTAGGGTAAATGCGCAGGTCTGGATGCACCACATTGCGGGTCCCTTGGAGTAAATAGGGATACACCAACAATACACTAAATGCGCGGAGAGATACTAATAACGAACCTGAATGGAGTGTGGGATTTTTCTCCAATGCATTTTCTCCAGTTGAGCCTGACGCCTGGTACTCCTCCCCGAAAAAGGATACAGTATCATAAATTCATTTAAATTAGCACGTGTACTATCTAAACATGTTTTAGTGTAATCTAGACTTCGATTCTTTTTAGATGGAGGGGTATTAAACTTGCTCTAAACTAGCACGAAATCGTCTCGTTTCTGCCTAGCTCGGGCTCGCTGGACTTCCTCACCATTCTCTACGTAGCAGCCTTTCGTGGCCTTCGCCGCCTAGACTGACGACTTCCTCATCCGCTTCCCCGCCGGGGCCACCCGAGGAACCGCCGTTCTGGCCCCCGTACCGCCGACGCCGTCTCTCCCACGGAATCCTCAACACGGCCGCCTCCTCCCCGTGGTACAGTACTCATCCCCTCTCTTCAGTCTTTACCGGTGTTGATCCATTGGAGAGGTTCGCCACTTCGCCGGGATTCGATTCGTTGCTTTGGTTGTAGGCATGGTAGCATTTTGATCTTCATCTGAAAATAGCTCCATGTTTTACCTCTGTTACAAGCTCCAGTCTCTAGAACAGAGATTCCTGAATTTGAAGAACATCTTAGGATCTTTGGTTCTGTACGAAGAAGGCAGATGTCTTTAAATCTCTTTCTAACTCCAATGCATCTAATAATCAATCCTGAATTCCAGATTAATTTTGCTGTGCCTACTCACCGGCGTCGTTAATTGATTCGATCATGGCCCTGGATCTTATAAAACGCCCTTTTTATATGTATGAGGTAGGTCGTAGCCCGCCCGTGAGTGGCAGACATGTGACAGAATAAAAATCGAATCAACTTTCAGGCATGCGCATAGAAAAGATTGACCTTGTCTACTCCTGCTAACTCTAGCATTATTGCTGTGTTCCAAAGGGGTGACAGTGACAACAGGGGAGCTATAGTTTGTCCGCTAGTTATATTCTGTCTGTTTGTGTGAACTTGGCTGCCAAGATGCCTCGTTTTTAGTCCACCTGACTGCAATACTCTCAACAAAATCGTCTCCATCATGCCCAAATTTGCATGTTGACACATGTTGAACTTGGCTGCCAAGCTACTGTCTCTGTTTCCTCTCGGTTTCCTTGTGGGATTCGGTCTCTGATTTGCAGCATATATAATTCTGAGGAAATCATTGGTATATTCTTCAACGAAAATGATAAATATACCCCTCACTTCACTTGTAAACACCTACCTTTTTCAGTGGAGAGGTGTGAGGTTTCAGCTATGGCGCCAAGCATGGAGGAGCCCCTTGTTGGGGGCAACGTTGAGAAGATAGGAGGGCCAGGAGATAGCTTGGTAGTGATTGAGGTCAAGAAGCAGTTGTACCTTGCTGGGCCTCTCATCGTCGGAAGCCTCCTGCAGAACATCGTCCAAATGATATCTGTCATGTTTGTCGGCCATCTCGGTGAGCTCGCTCTCTCCAGCGCCTCCATCGCCACCTCCTTTGCCGGTGTCACTGGCTTCAGCTTATTGGTATATTATCTGAATTTTATCTCTTACAAATGTTGGACCTCCTGAACAATTGACATGAACTTTAATGGTTTGTTCATTATCCCTCCAGGCCGGCATGTCGACCAGCTTGGACACACTGTGTGGGCAAGCCTTCGGAGCGAAGCAGTACCATCTTCTTGGTATCTACAAGCAGAGGGCAATCCTTGTGTTCATTCCTGTCAGTGTAGTGGTTGCTATAATCTGGGCGTACACCGGCCAGATCCTTCTGTTCTTTGGCCAGGACCCTGAAATTGCCATGGGAGCAGGGAGCTACATCCGGTGGTTGATTCCAGCACTGTTTGTTTACGGTCCACTGCAGTGCCATGTCCGTTTCCTGCAGACACAAAATATCGTCCTCCCGGTGATGCTGAGCGCAGGTGTCACAGCACTGAACCACATCTTGGTGTGCTGGTTACTGGTGTACAAGCTTGGCCTGGGCAACAAGGGTGCTGCCTTGGCCAATACAATCTCTTACCTGACCAATGTGTTAATCTTGGCTCTCTACATCAGGCTCTCTCCATCATGTAAGAGAACTTGGACAGGGCTGTCAATGGAGGCGTTTCGTGACATCCTTAGTTTCTTGAGGCTTGCCGTTCCATCTGCTCTGATGGTTTGGTGAGTTTGAGTTGAGCCCGTCTATATTCAGGTAGGGTTTTTCGTGGTCAATGTCCAATTGATTTCCATCCTGCATTTACACAGCTTGGAGTGGTGGTCATTTGAGCTCCTGGTACTTCTTTCCGGATTTCTTCCAAATCCGAAGCTCGAGGCATCAGTATTGTCCATCAGGTGTGGTGACCAGTGACATATCATGGCTTATTTCATACTCGGTTTGCCTTTCTGTGATAGTAACAGTTGAATTTCCTGCAGTTTAAATACTATTTCGTTAGTATTCAGGATCCCGTCTGGGCTTAGTGCAGCTATAAGGTTAGACTGATACTGTTTATTGATCATATAATACTTCTAGCAATGATATTGTTTATCTTTCCCTACAAGAAGCTGATATCCTTTGTCTCCCCTCTGTAGCACACGTGTATCAAATGAGCTAGGTGCTGGGCGGCCGAATGCTGCCCGACTGGCGACCCAGGTGATCATGGTCCTGGGTATTGTGTCAAGCATATCAGTTGGTCTTGTTATGATTTTGGTGCGCAATTTATGGGGTTATGCATACAGCAACGAGAAGGAAGTGGTGGAATATGTTTCCAGAATTATGCCAATTCTTGCCGTCACATACTTGTTTGACGACATGCAGTGTGTCCTTTCAGGTAAAACTTCACAGAAAGCAAATTTGGCAATTTTACGGCCTGTTTCCATGATGGAACTATGTTTAGCAGATGAACAATATTTGCCGTATCTAGCAAACACCACGATACTGAATGGCATGGGGGATGTTTGATAATTTTTCAGGTATTGTTAGGGGCTGTGGCTTTCAAAAGATTGGTGCTTATGTCAATCTCAGTGCGTACTACCTCGTCGGCATCCCAGCGGCCTTATGTTTTGCCTTTGTGTACCACCTTGATGGAGTGGTATTTATTTTACTACCCTTGCCATATAAAAAGTTCTGATTTCACTTCCTTTTCTCGTTTGACTTGAGGAAAACTCTAACAAAGGTGTGTTTGAATTATTAGGGGCTGTGGTCTGGAATAATCTGCGGACTTGTCGTGCAAACGGTGTTGCTCCTAACCATTACCCTGCGCACTAACTGGGACAAAGAAGTAAGCAAAATTAACCAAAAATTCTGGCACACGGTAATATTTGTTTTGTGATGTTGCTGCATGGCCCACTTAACTTTGCTGTTGCCGTGATAGGCTTTGAAGGCGAAGAACAGAGTTTTCGGTTCTTCCCTACCTGTAGACTTGGCGACATGAGATACACAGGATGAACAATTTTCTCGGGGAAATTGACCAGGAAGATGTGCAGGGAGATAAGAAACCAATGAAAAATTGTTTTCTAAAAAAGGTGCTTCGAATGGATGTCTGCAGAAGGTACTTCTTCTAGGAAACGTCAGGAAATGAGCAATCCTCTTTTGATAAATATTTGCTGATACAGGAAATGTATTGTTCGGAGGCGGAACACTTTCTTATAAGATAAGGGAATAAATGTTTGTTGACTAGAATCCTCCTTATGCCTTTTTGGTCTCTTATGAGTAGAGGATCTTGTGTGATTTTATTTTCGATTGACAGAGCACACGCCTAAAACTTCATTTGATAGAAGCTGATTTATTTTTGTGAGAGAATGTATGAGACTATTCTTATTAGAAGAATAGAATGGCGAAGCAAGGAGGTTCCTCGTCGGGATTGTATTCTTGGGTTTGGTTGTTCATTTCTGAAGGATGCTAACGCTAGATGTTAGTTCAAGGTCACTATGAATCTAGGAAAGGGGAAAGGTAAAATGTTCATTGGAAACACAGAAAAATGTTTGCACTTTGCAGAAACTGGAGCTGCTCCTCTTTGGCGTAGTGGCCCAACCCAAAACGACAACACTCCATTGTCCACGTGGCCGCCTGAGGAGGATTTCCTCGGATGGCAATGATACCCGTCGGGTAAAAAGTAAAAACCCATTAGAAGTACGGTGTGGATAAAAAAATACCCATAGGTACGCAAATTCAAAAATTTCATACCCATCGAGTTGAGCGGGCACGGGTATAAGACCATAGAATCCATACCCATGTACGGACGTACCATCTATTTGTCCAAAATTTGATAAGTGAGGCCTCCGCAATATTCAAATTTGATAAGTGAGCCTCCGTAATATTCTAATGTACATTTTTTTCTCTAATCATGCATTTACGCTACCAAGGTTGTCTTGCGCTTCCTAGTCCCACGGTCACTCATATATTAGTTAGGATTGCTTCACGTCTCACCACATAATTGTCGCGATCCATATCTCTTTTATATGATCGCATTCTGATTCTCGAGCTATCGGTATCGATCTTGTATTTTTCCCATCCATCACAACTTCGTGAGTTGCTGCAAGAGTTACCGTCAGGCTGTCGGCGCCTCTATTTCAGCTTTGATTTTTTTATATAATGTGTCGATGTTAATAATGTCCTGTTATTTCTTCTCGATTTGATGTGTTGTAAACATGGTTATTTTTACACGCGGGTACCCCATTTACCCTATCGGGTGATGGGTATGAAAAAAATGTACATGTTGACGAGTATGGGTACAGGTGATGGATAAGATCAGAGGAGATGGGTAAAGATATGGGGTGGCTCTACCTATACACATACCCTTCGGGTCCCATTTCTATCCTCCCCCGCTTCGTCCCACTGTTGTAGTGCTCTCCCGCCCATGCAATCTCCCACGCTGGCCGCTATGTGACTGCGTTAAGGTTTTTAACTTCTTATCCGCTATCATTTGATATTTTTGCTGCCTCAGTTGAAATGCCCAAATAATTTATACCATATCAATCTTCACGTGGTTAGTACCAAGTCAATTCGTCAGTAACATGCAAGGGAAATCCAAGACAAGAATAGACAAATAGAGAAAAATTCTTCTCAGGTTATTGATGACTATGTTGCTATCGTTGAAACAACATGGGAGCAAGTGGTATACCTTGTGGGGTGTTTGCAACACAATATGATTCAGGGGTTTGTATGATAACTTATAGCGAAGTCCTATTGTACACTAACAAGACAGTCACCTCGATGTTCTTTTAATATGTTCGATCGTCTCGTGGGGCGCAACTTAGTCCAATGTTAGGAAGGCCTCGACGGATAGACTTGGTTGAAGGCTCAATTCATTCTCGACTCCTCAAGGCCAACACCAAACTATTGTTCCTCAATGTTGGATCGAGTCGTCTCAACCCTAGGTTTTATAGCTCTCGTACCTTCCATGTGATTTCATTCAGTTGAGAGTGGATAAGTTAAACGCCCGAGGGGGTGGGAGTACTTTATAGGCTTACAGTCCTTGCCACACAAGACCAAGGCTACCATAAGTGAGTTTGGATGTGAGGGTGTGTGTGGGGGGGTGGTGGTGGTGTGTGTGTGTGGGGGGGGGTTGTTACAAAGGTCTTGGCCCACTTGTTCCTTGGTGGAGTAGGGAAGATAAGCAATCTATGGTGGACCAAACCCTCTCATCCTTTCACCCGGATGGGCTTCTTTCCTTTTGGGAGTTCCCTTGACTACTATCTTTTACTTCTCTATCGTTGACTTGTTTTTTCGAACATGGGATGAAACCCCGTCCTCTACATGAATAGATGCACACAACCTTTTATTGCAACGTTTCAAAATATCGAAGTTAACAATTCAAGGACCAAAGAGGGTCGATACAAATATCAACCAATAAAAGATGAACACAGTTCTAAAACAGTTGAACATCTTAAATTATATTAATAGGCCGCCAAGTGGTTCGATAGAAGATATCATGTGCAACCATCAGCAACCGGTTGCATCTAGTAACCATGCACTCTCGCTGATCCTTCGGGAGAAGAATGCGCCACATCTAGATCCAGTGAAAATCCACATGGATAACCTATAGAAATTGGTAGAACCGTTCCTGTTAAAAAAATTGTTTCTACAATTTCATATCGACCAACATAAAGCAGAAACACATATGTGCATCTTGGACTTATTCTTCTTGTCGATACCATTCAACCAATTTTCAGACATATTGGTGATATTGGTTGGTGGTATAATATTATATGTAGAATATTCCTTTCCAATTTTGTATTGCAAAAGGACATGAGATAAAAATACGTTCTACTGTCTCCAATTAGTTTGGAAAATGCACTTATTATACCCTTTCCAATTCCTTTTAGCCAAATTATCTCTCATAAGTAGAACTTTATTATTTAAGAACCACATAAAAGTCTTTATCTTTAGTGGATTTTTAACTTCCAAAGTATTTTCAAGAAACCTTGTGTTCTCATTAATTAAATCTACATACATGGATTTTTGACAAAAAATCACCTAAAGCTGTTAATTTCCAATAAATTTATCAACCTCAATACTTAAATATACCCCATCAAACGCTTGGCATAAGTGTATCCATAAATTCCACTTATTACTAGTCAGAAGCCTCTTGATACCAATGTTTAGAGGGACTGGCGACAAAACGTGTGCAACAATATCATGTTTCCTTTGCATAACATTATATAAGAAAGGATATTGTTGAGCTAATGACGTCAGTCCTAATCAAGTATCTTCACAAAATCTAACTGTATTGTCATCACCAACTTTGAAAAGTCCTTTGTTAAAAAATCATCCTTAAATCTCATAATTGACGAGGTTTGATCTCGTCAATGCCCATTGTTATGGACTTGGGTTTTGGAGAAGATGGGGATGCTGGAGATCATGGAACGGTTAATGCAAGCAAACTGTGGGACACGAGATTTACCTGGTTCAGTTCCGGAGGGAAACCTACTCACGCTTGTCCGCTCTTGATTACGGCGGAACCGAAGGTTACAGGTCGCAGATTCGATCTAGCGTGGAGGTGTGCGAAAGTATGAATCGAGAGATCTAGGACGTGCCCTCCTGGCCTTTATATAGACTTAGGCAGGTCCCGGGCATAGTCCTAGTCGGTTACAAGTTCTAGGGTTTTACTCCTTTAAATTTCCTATCTAGGCCAGTCTTGTTCTCCAAGGATCCGAAGACGTCATGGGCCTTGGCAACCCGCCAATCTTCATGGGCCAACAGATATGTGGGCCTTCCTTGGGCTGGACCAGGTATGCTGAAGTCATGTACCCGTAGGGTATAACCATGTCAGTAGCCCCCGAGTGATCAGTCGAATCGTAGATTCGGCTGAGGACTGTTTAATCCTTCAGGTGCAACTAGGTGTTTAATAATATATGTGTGTAGGGATTGTTGATACATGTGCCTGATTCGCCTGACGGATCAGGGTCAGTTAACTGTCTTAGGACGAAACAACATGATCTTTATCAGGTTCGAGTCCCTTAACTTGAACCCGGAACATATGCTGGCGTAATTCGACTCAGGACACGGAGGACTTATAGGAGCGGAATTCCAGTGTTTTTAATTGATGTACCCAACGCGTCCGTCGGGATTTTTCATCACGCCTGCTGGCATGGATTCATACTAGCAGAGCGCAGTCGTGTACGTTGCCAGACCATCAGATGATATCTGCAGGTCTTATCTTTGCGTCGCAGACGCAGCATCCGAACATTTGTCACCACGGAGGTGCTTCGGGTGGCCAAGGAGATTGTTGCTCACTCAGCGTTTTGTTGGGGCAGAGATGCCAAAAAGTTTTTGCGTGCTGATCCGAAAGATCACAGTCGAAGAATTCATAGGGTGCGCGACCAGCGCTCCCTATGGGAGTAGCCCCCGAGTGTCTGTTCGAGTCGTAGACTCGAGCAGAGACTTTAGTTCGAGCATTATTCAGTTGTTAAGTCCGTAGAACTCAAAAAATTTCGGATGCTTAAATCCATCCTCCCTATGGGAGTAGCCCCCGAGTCCGTAGTGGAGTCGTAGACTCGATGTAGGAATCAAAGAAAATACTTTGTCGTTATTCATCTTCCGGGTGCGCGGCCAGCGCTCCTGATAGGAGTATCCCCCGAGTATTTAGTCGAATCGAAGATTCGAATGAGTACTCTTAGCTGTGGAGCCGAAGAATTGTAGTTGGTGCTAGTATAGCTTTTGATGATATCAGTGCTGACGATCAATGACCTCAAGTGTCTGCTACGCCAGAGATGACTTGACTGGACGAACGTGGGTCCCACTTGCTGACTTTGAATTGACCGGTCACGCGCGGCGTGGAGATAATTACGGCGTCTTCTCGATTTCCGCGCGTAGTGGACGGCGTGGTAACGACGGTTCGTTGTGATGTTGACACGTGTACGGTCAGATCTGCCGTTGGCGTTAGGTCTTCTGGATGGACGGTTGTCGTGCGTCGTCTTCGCTGTTATAATCATTGGAGGAAACCGCGGTTTGTTTTCACCGCACCAGTTCTTGTGTTCACTGTCTCCTTGTGCTCGAGCGATTCTTGCTTCGCGCTGGGATTTCCTTCCACATTTCCGTCGTTTTTTCTGCGTTTTCACCGCCGGCGTCGCCGTAGCGCAATGGGGAAACCAAAGAAATCTTCATCTGCGGTTGGGACCAGCGCTGCCGGAGGAAAAAGGGCACGCCACTCGCGTCACCGATGGTGGTGGCGGCGATCGAGACGCTGGAGAGCGATCTCCGCAAGCATGAAGGGGCCCGATCCCGCAAGATAGGGAGGCGTCAAACACCGGCAATGAGGTAATCCCGCCCCCATCCGGGTATCGGGTTATGTTTCGCCGTTTTGCGTGGGTTTTCTTTTCCGGTCCACGACTTCCTCCGTGGACTGCTCTTCTTCTATGGGATTCAACTTCATCATCTGTCTCCCAATTCTCTTCTCCACATTGCGTGTTTTATCACTTTTTGCGAGTGCTGGCTTGGCATTGAGCCGCACTTTGGCCTCTTCCGGAAGCTCTATTCCGTAAAGAGGCAATCTGGTTCGGATGGTTTGTATCCCATTGGGGGTTTCATCATCTCTCTTAGTCCCAATCTGCTCTTCTTTTCCTTTTCCATGTCCGAATCTGTCCAGTACTGGCAGAGGCGATGGTTTTATATCCGCGACTCCGTAGTGCCTGGGCAAGATTTTGGTCTTGTTCCCTTTGACCCCTCCCAAATGATTGAGCGAAAAAGGTCTTGGAAAAACCAAATCTTGGACGGTGAGGTGGCGGAGATAGAGGCCCTTTACCTTCGGGTGGAGGATCTCCAGCTGATTCCGGAGAAGGAGGTGAACGGCGTGGACATCATCCGGACTTTTCTTGAGCGTCGGGTGTAGCCTCTCCAAGCGAGGGCGCACCCGATGTTTCTTTATTCTGGGTGCCGTGATCCGACGAGGGTTTCGCTGAGAAAATGTCCGAGGGATCTTGACAGGGCCCTTGGCAGCCTTGCTGAAGTTCAAACCGGAGAAGAAATCCGGGAAGTCGCTAACTCCTCCATTTTCTTCGACGTTGGCCACTGCAGGTGTAGATTTGTGCATGTAGTGCTTTTGCGGTGTGTTTTTATTTCCTTTGTTTGCTAACAAAGTTCCTTCTGATTTTGCAGAGCTTCAAAGTCTGGGCATGGCACGCCGTTCGAAAGGTATCCGAATGCCCGGATAATGAAGTGGTTGATTCCGTGTCCGAGCTACCGTGGCGCGATCTCCGGCGGAGGATGCCGAGTCGAGTGAGGATCATCTGTAAAATGGTCACGGAGCTCCGAGTATTCGGATGCCTCGACTCCTCCGACTCGAAACCCTCCGGGCCTTGAGCGTCATAGTGAGTCATGGAGGTTCTTCTTCTCCCATTCCTGCCATTCCCATGCGGGCTGTGGCGCCCACCCGAAAGCGGAAGAAGGAAGAGAAAAGGAGGAGAAGAAGGAAGAAAGAAGGAGGAGAAGAGAGCCGAAGGAATCCTCCTGTCTTTGACCAGCTCACTGGGCTCGTAAGTTTCTTCTTTGTACTATTGTCCTTTTCCTTCATGATTATTGTGCTTGTCTTTGATTGGTTCAGATCTGAGCATTCCTCCCACGATTCCTCCAGTGGTGGTTCGCGGGAGATGATGGGGGAGTCGAAAATTGCGTCTCCTCCTCCTCAGACGGTGGCGACTTTGGGTGGCGCGGCTCCGGATCCTCCGTTGCAGGAGGGGCAGGTGGTTGCGCCTCAGAATTTCGCAAGCGGTCCTTTGGAGTCACCATCAGAGCATGTAAGTTTTTCTGCTTCATGTCACGGGGGGAGCCCCCGAGTGTTTTCGTGTGTGAATTTTGTGTTTACTCCTTTGTGTTGGGCGTAGCCCCCAAGCCCTTTTCTTACTGCTATTTATTTTTCTTCAGCCTTTTGTGCAGGAGGCCAAGCGGCTGGTGCAGGAGCGCCTTTGGCTGGAATAACCTCGCATCTTCAAGGTATCTATCTGCCTTTTAATGCCTCTCTTATTTATCCTGGTCCTGTTTTTTTTACACTTGCTTGTCTTGAATGCAGAGGAGCATAACAATTCCCTCCGTGAGGTCGACGCTCTCAAAAAGAGCCTTGGTCAATCGGAGCAAAAGGCCGAAGCCGCCGTTGGCGCGAAAGAACGCCTCGAGCTAGAGCTGACTAAGGCAGCCGAAGCGAAGGAGCGTCTGCAGCAGGAGGCCGCAGATCGTGAGGAGCAGCTGGCCACCGTTGCGGCTGCTCGTGAAAGAGAGGTGGCGGCGAAGCTCATGGCTGCTGCCAAGGCTATTTCGGGTGAGTGCTAGTTTTGTACTTGTTTCAATTTCTTCGGGTCTTCTTCTGTGCTGCTTTTCTTCTTATTTTTTGTCTCAGATGCCGCAGGCATCGAGTTCGACCACGGTGCTCTGGAGCACGGGAGTGCTCTAGATGATGCCACTGTGGCGGTCGAAGACCGCTGCAGCACCGTCGTCAGCTCGCTTGCCAAGGCGAAAGAGGTCCTTGGTCGCTTCTACAAGGAGCTTGTCCCGAAGGGCGCAACCCTTGATGATGTGGATGCTCTGGCGGAGGCTCTGTCAGCCGAAGCGCCTGCGGCGTACAAGCGCAAGAAGAAGGGCATCAGCGCGTCCGTCGGGCTGGCGATGGCCTTGGCGGCTGGAGCGGAGCTGTATCTGCCCCAGATCACCTCTCGGATGCCGACGACTGCGGATGGATTCGAGGTAGACTTTGCTGCCTATTCTGCTCGCTGCAAGTGACATGGGCCCAAGCTCATTGATTTATTGTCTGAGTATGCACTGCGGCAGCAGGGCGGGGCCAAAGCTAGGCAGTCTGGCTCCGAGGCGACTCAGGGTCCCGCATGTTAGGCGTAGTAGACGTAGGGTAGTTTGTAGTCTACTTTTGTTGTAAATATCTTGAAGAACACCATCCTTGTGACACGTAGTGGCCTTATATATTTAATGAATTCCTCTGAGTTGTCCTCTATCCTTGGCTGAATGTCTGTGTTCCTTTCTTTTGCTGCTGCTCTAGGTTCCTTGGTCTTGACTGTTGACGCCCCATCCGCAATGCCGTTCGTCCATCCTGGATGACTCCTCGCAGCTCACTTTCCTTCGGGATCGTGTGCGTAGTCTGGAGAGGGAGTTGCTCGGGTTACGCGGTCATGCCGACGTTTGGAAGTCCAAGGCGGATCGTGGTGCAGCCAGAGAGGAGTACTTGATGGCGGAGCTGGTTCGGCTGTCCGAGCAGCTGCAATGTAAGTTGTTCTTTGGTTCGAGCTGTAGCTCAGTTCTTTGGATGAGCCTGCTGGCCTTACTCTTGTTTTGTGCGATTGTCGCAGGTGCGATTCTTGCTCCAAGGGAAGAAAAGGAGCGTGTCGTTGTTCGGGTCAATTGCTTGACTCAACAGGACATGGAGGCCGGCGGTTTCTTCTGGATGGATCATGATCGCGCCATGGCTCTGGCGACGGTGCAGGACCGTGTTCATCAAGTTTCGCGGGTGCTCCATCAAGTGCAAACATCGCTTTCCTCGGTGATGCACGTCATGTTTCCTTTGGATGCCGTACCGACGACCCTTGCGGGTCTTCTGTCGAAGTTTCGGAACGTGAGTAATGTCAAGGAGTTGGTGCGGCAACAGCTCGTCGCAGGAGTGAAGGCTGCATTGTCTCTTGTGAGGCTGCACCGGCCTGACGTGGATTTGGTTGATGTGGCCGCTGGGCCACCTCTTCTCCCTGATGGCGGTGAGTGGGACATGCGTCCGCATTACACAGCTGTAAGGAAGTATGCCGAACAGGTCGTAGATTTGTTTGAGCAGCGTGCCCAGGTTATTCTTCAACATAGGTAGTACCTGTAAAAAGAGAGATATGTAAAATTTGTATATTTCGGCTGGGCGTGTTGTGCCCTTTGTTGTAAAGGTTTGTTTGTTTGTGAGCACGCAGTGCTTTAATTGAGTATGTGTCCTTTTCGTTTGCCCGACGTTGTCAGCTACTCAGGTGTACACGTTTGGTCCTCAGTCGATGAAATCGTGAGGTGGGGGGAGCCCCCGAGTGCATTTGTAGCATGTAGTAAAGTTGCAAAAGAGCGAACTGAAGTTTTGGGGCGAGACACTTAGCTTTATTTATATCGTAATGGAGGAGGTACATTGTTCGGCTGAATAGCCTTGGCTGAAAGCCTTATTGAAATTAAAAAGGGGGTAGGTTTCTACGGATAGAATCGTCGCAGGTGTGAGATATTCCATGGGTTGGAGTATGCGACTCCAGAATTGTAACTACCTCGGTGAATTACGCTCCTAGTTACAATCCTGGATGAGCGGAAATGGTTGAAATAGTACGGTGGGGCCCAAATGCCACTCACAGGTAGACCTTTCGGCCGTCCCAACCATTTCCAAGCATCGGGACAAGAACGGGCGGCGTAATCGGCAGGCGAAGGGATCAACTACATACACAAGTGAGTATGTATGCAAGCCACCATACAAGACATCGAGCCATTCCATCTAAAAGAAAGGAAATATAGCAACGCCATACCAAGATTCAAATGTCCTAGATAGATATAATAGTTTGGGATATCTCCCCATACATCAAACATCGAGTATCGGTGAGCGGCAAACAAGATCCGAGTAGATAAGAAGCAAATCGGCATAAGATGCCCCATAAATAAACACATCCCGCCCAGATCTCACGGATACCCGTTCGAATCTCTACACCGAGCGATCGTTGCCCACATCGTCCTCCTCCACCCAAAGATCCATCTTGTGAGTGTACTGTTCATCCGAATCAAATAATTTATCGTGTGAGACCCTAGGGTACTCGGCAAGTCTTTATGCCTCTAAAGGGGACACAACCAGGGTGACGAATTGCAGCAAAGATAAACCCTAGCAGTTCTATAGAAACTCGCTAACCATCCGCCTAACCATAGATAGATGGATGTCCGTGAATTAATGACAACAGTTTTAACAGTAATATCATTAGATCCATCCTCCTCCTCGCTTACCAACGAGGAAGCGGACGAACAACCCCCTTCCGTTGGCAGTTTTATTATCCATTCCATGAGTGTTGCACTATTTACTAGTCAATTACTTAGTCAAATTTAAAGCGGTACTTTAGTTATGCTTGTCTATGATCGAGAAACTGTGCTCCAAGTCGTCCATAACCGCGGACACGGCTTTCAGAAAGTTTTACCCTGCAGGGGTGCACAAATAGCAACACACACTCGATCAACCTCGGAAAAACCAAATCAAAAGCCAACGAGGCCTTCACGACAAAGCAATCATAGGATTCAGAAATATTTCAGGGGGCCACCCCATTAAGCTACCCGCAACGAAGTTAGTTGACTTCGAGACGGACTCAAGGTTTGCGCTGGTCGTGTAACGATCGGGAACCCGAAAATGTGATCGGGCTTGTCGATACCGCGAAAACACTCCGCTTACCTAAATAAAGACAGTGCTCCTCGCATAATCGTAAATAAAGCAAGAAAGCATGGCATAAGTACAGGATAGTAAATAAAACCTCAAACTAGTTTGTGGCCCCAAGAAATAAGAATGAATCAAGCTCGCCTGGGGGTCCCATAATCCTCCCGGATGTGGATAGCGAATATTCAAGGAACAAGAATCAAGTACTCGGGGTCCCACGGACACAAGTGAGCAGGAAAACCAAATAGCGATATTGCTCACCGTGCCACTTTCATTAGTTATCCCATTACTACTCGGTTAAGTTGTTTAGGTACCTCGTTATCCATTAGACACTCACATACCCTACACATGTCGTTTCTCGACTGCATGGCTCAAACAACTCCTGTAGTAATGGCTCATGGGATGGAGGAACAAGCTTCAGTGGGGTTTAAAAGTAAAGGCTATGCAATACTTGGGATTCAATTTAATGCAGTCGCGACTCCATGATGCAAGAATAAGATAGAGGCAATAGTTACTATATGTATGCAAGCATGTGGTAGTGCTTGCCTGGCAGCTCAGTTGAAGCGAGAGAAGGATCTAGGTAGTGCTTCTGGGTTTCTTGATATATCCCCTGCCCAGCGTCTATTCGAAGAAGAACCAAACAAACAAGGGCCAACATAAATACAATGCACAAGCATATGAATAAAATGCGATAAGCAAATAATCATGCCATGATGAATGATGCACAAGTTGTAGGGCAATAGAGTAGCATGGCATGGGTGAGGTGTAGAATACAAGAAATAAACATTTTATTGAGTTTTGGTCACATTTTATACCCAAATAAGTTGCTGTACTCTTTATATTTATATAATGCATGCTGCAAAACAGAACATGGAATGCATAAACAGAAAGGTCTCGTCGAGCTAATCAATTTAGACATATCATTTGTTAAATTTGGAGTTATAAGTCAAAAGTTATTAATTAATTAAGGGAGAAGGGCATTTTGTTGTAATTTAATTCAACTTGAAATTTTAAGTGCCCAAAATATATTTTGGATAGCATATTTGAAATCCTCACATCTTTCTGATTCCAAAACATATATCATTTGTATTATTTGGAATTAGAATTCAAAAGTTATTAAAAACAGATTTAAATTTGAAATTTGAATTAATTTGAAAAAGGTTTAAATTAAAACAGACACACGGAAACCTTTTCTCACACAGACAGACCTAGCCGCAGTCATTGACAAATGGGGCCAGGGCTGACTGGGACACACGCGCGGATAAAAGCTTTTTGCACCGCAGCTGACCCAGCCCCTGTGAATGACAGGTGGGACCACAGGCACGGACACGCCACTTGATGGCGAGAGAGGGCGTGCCACGCGGCACAGAGAGATACTGCGGGTTGAGGAGTACAAAACTCTGGGAGCCTTTTTGCAAAACGCCCCGGAAGCTGACAAGTGGGCCTAGAGGGAGCGCGGGTTAAGGAATCAAAAAGCTTGGGGGGTTTTCTGAAAATCGGCCACGGCATGTGGATCTTCTCCTCGCCTTGCGCGACAGCGACGCAGCGAGGCGGGATTCGATCCCAGTGGCGCGCCGTTGAGGGGGCCGGCCGGGGTCGCTGGATGGTGATAGGAGGGCGGACGGGACCTAGGTGAGGTGCTACGCGGAGCACGAGCGTGCAGACGCCAATGGCCAGCCAAGACGGCGTTCGGCCAAGCGAACGTCGCAACCAGGAAGCGATGAGGAACAGGGGCATGTCTAGGGGGGTCGGTGGCTCACCGTGAGGGCGTCGGTGGAGGTGGTTCGGGCTGGGAAGCAGCCGATCGACGACGGGGCTAAAACCGGTGGAGCTAGGGTTTCTTGACGGAGCGGCGTCAGCCTGGTGACTCTGGTCCGCCTCCTCCTCGCTGGCGTGTCCAGGGTGAAGCAGAGGGATGCCCTTGGTCTTCTAGTCCACCTCCTCGACGCGCTTGACGGCCGGATCGACGAAGACGACGACGTGCTGGCGGCGGCCGGCGAGAGAGGGTGGCGTCGGTGGAGAGGGAGGGGAGGAGCGGCAGGGCTCTGGGCGGATCTGGGAGAGGCCAGAGGACGGGGAGAGGGTAGATAAGGACGAGAGGAAGAGGGAGGTGCCGTGGGGAGGTGGTGAAGGAAAAAGGTGGCTTCGGCCACCTTTTCCTCCTCTCCTCACATGGTCGAATGGGAGGCGAAGGTAGGGGCGAGGTGCCGGGGCCAGGGAGTGAGGGAGCTCGGGGTGGGGCTAGCCCAGCAGGGAGAGAAGAGAGAGGGTAGGAGGCATGGAGCTAGGGTAGGAGGGAGGCTCGGGCTAGGGTTTGCTAGGGATGGGGTAGGGTAGCTCGGGTTGGGGTTGGTGTAGGGAGTGGAGAGGGGAGGTGGTGGCCCCTTGCTGGCCGAGAGAGGAAGGGAGGGTGGCTTAGGGTTTTGATGAGGAAAGAGAAAAGAGAGAGAGAGAGAGATGGGTGGATCATGGTGGGGGTAGGGTTTAGAGATAGTAATAAAGAGAGGGGGTTTAGGGTAGGGCTTAGCTAGGATCACCCTTGATCATGCAAGGATGGAGGGTGAAAAGGATAGGAAGGGAGGGTGTGATTAGAGTTAGCTAGAGAGGGGTGTGATTGAGGTATAGAGTTTAGCAACTCAAACAAGATCAAACAAAAGGAGTGGAAGAGAGGGATAGAGGTGATGGAAGGATATGGCCTTATAAAGAGAAAACCCAAATAAACCAAGACAAAAGCAAATGGCTAAAGGTGATGGTACTCTTGCATGGCCCATGCAAATTAATAAATGCCATGTATTATCCTTGTGAAAACAAAATAACAAACATGGCATTATTATTAGGCATTCCCAAGAATTGGAATAAAAGCCAAGCAAAAAGAACTCAAAAGGATGCCCCATGTGGAGTAGATGGAGATGACCACATTTGATTATAATTGGGACTTGGTAGTGTGTATATTCCACTAGATGTTTACTAGTCCCAAAAATATCCCCACATGATAATAACCCCAAAACAATCCATATGGAAGCTAGGGAAAAGGTTCCACTCACAAGGCATGCAAAGGTGGCCATGTGTCTCTCATATACCAATATTGTGAAAACAACATGGTGCATACATGGGAGCATGTGGAGCTAGAATTGGATCCATCCCAACCCACATGAGCTAGAGGCAAAACCAAATAAGTTGCAATGCTCATATATGGTGGAATGGTGGAATGATGGGGTGATGACAAGAAAGGTGGTGGAGTCAATAAAAGATATGCCCCCAACTCAACTTGGGCATTTAAACAATATATCAAGAACCAGATACAATATCAAGAGGCAAATACAATTTATAATGCATATGAGAGAAGAACCAGCACAAAAAGGGTTTTATATGATGCTCCAAAGCGAGGTGGCATGATGACATGAGCATGATATAATGATGATGCAACAATTATATGTAGGAAGTAGCCATTATATTACTAAACCAAGTAGCATTACAGTTGTTAGACAAATGGGATGCTACAACTCTCCCCCACTAAACAGGAATCTCGCCCCGAGATTCTAGGAAGAAGAAGAAGACTCAAAGAGGGTAGGATAGTTGGCACGGAGCTCATCTTCACGCTCCCAAGTGGCTTCATCAACAGAATGGTGCGACCACTGCACCTTGCAGAACTTGATGGACTTGTTGCGAGTCCTTTCTGCGGTCTCAAGGATTTTTGTGGGGTGTTCTTGATAAGACAGATCTTCTTGGAGATTGATTAGCTCATGATCCACGGTCCTGCCGGGATCCTTGAAGCACTTCTTGAGTTGAGAGATGTGGAAAACATCATGGACCTTGAGTTTTTCCGGGATCTCAAGAGCATAAGCAACTTCTCCTCTTCTTCCATGAATTTTGAAAGGACCGATGTATCTAGGAGCCAGCTTCCCTTTGATACCAAAACGGTGTGTTCCTTTCATGGGAGTGACACAAAGGTAAACGAGATCACCAGGGACATACACCATGTCCGTGTGCTTTCTGTCATAATTGCTCTTCTGGCGACTTTGAGCAATCTTCAGATTTTCAAGAATGATGTGCACCTTCTCCTCCGCTTGGGTTACAATGTGAGGGCCAAACCAAATTCTTTCTCCGCACTGACCAACCAATCGAGTTCTGCATTTGCGCCATAGAGAGCCTCAAATGGTGCCATCTTCACTTTTCCGAAGTTTGTTGTAAGAGAATTCAGCATAAGGAAGACATTCCTCCCACTTCATGCCAAAAGAGATGGCGCAAGCACGAAGCATATCCTCCAATCTGATTGATCCTTTCAACTTGTCCTTGCGGTGAGGGTGGTAAGCTGTGTTGAAGTTCAATTTTGTTCCCAAAGCATTTTGGAAACTTTCCGAACTTGGAAGTGAAGATGCTCCCACGGTCTGAACTGATCTCAAGCGAACCCCATACAGAGACAATTACATTGATATAGAGCTCACCAACTGAATTCCGTAAATTGTTTCCTTTGACGGGAAGAAGTGAGCCACTTTAGAAAGCACATCAATGACAACAAAGATTGCATTGTTGCCCTTCTCGACCTTGAAAACCAGTGATGAAGTCCATCTCTACTTTCTCCCATTTCCATTCCGGGTTTCAATGGCTATAGAAGACCGAAGGTTTCGATGGACAACTTTCACTCTGCGTACATCACACTCGAGACATACTTGGCACAATATCGTTTCAAACCCGGCCACCAATATTGTGTTTTCAAGTCCATGTACATCTTTGTCTTGCCGGGGTGGATAGAAAGAAGAATCATGCGCCTCCTTGAGAACTTGCTCTCTCAAACCCGGGTAGTTCGGAACAAACATCCGGTGTTCAAAGAAAAGCGTGCCTTGATCATCGATGTGGAAGGACTCATACTTCGGAAGCTGAAGTTTGGAGATGATCTTTTTGGTGTGCGGATCACCAAGCTGACGAGAGCGAACCTTTTCTTCCAAGAGAGGAGTAGACAGAAGGTTCAGGAGATGCCCTTGTTCCACAATTTCAAGATTGAGCTGACGGAATTCCTCGCACAAGAGAGGCTGTTGTTCCTCCATCATGAGGTTATTGACATAAGCTTTGCGGCTGAGAGCATCGGCCATGACATTAGCTTTGCCCGGAGTGTAGTTGATGGTCAAATCAAAATCATTGATCGCTTCAATCCATCTCCTCTGCCGAAGGTTGAGATCAGGCTGAGTGAAGATATACTTCAGACTCTTGTGATCAGAAAAGATTTCACAACGGTTGCCAAGCAAGTAGTGCCTCCATAGTTTCAAAGCAAAGACAACTGCTGCGAGCTCGAGGTCATGTGTAGGATAGTTGATCTCATGCCTTCAAGCCGAGAGGCATAAGCAACAACTTGTTTTTGTTGCATAAGGACCGCACCCAATCCTTGCAAAGAGGCGTCACAGAATATCTGGAAAGGCTTAGAGGTGTCCGGAGGAACCAAGACTAGTGTGGAAGTGAGCTTCTCTTTGAGTGTCTCAAAGCTTGCTTGACATGCAGGAGTCCAAAGGTATTTCTTGCCTTTCTTGAGGAGATCGGTAAGAGGCTTCGCTATCTTCGAAAAGTTCTAAACGGTTACGCAATAACTAGCCAAACCAAGGAAACTCCGCACTTCTTTGACATTTACAGGAGGAAGCCATTCAACAATTGTCTTCTGATTTCGGGTTGATCGCAATGCCCTTGGCGAGATGACGTGACCAAGATAGGTTACTTGAGGCAGCCAAAACTCACACTTGGAGAACTTTGCATACAAAGGTTCTCACGAAGCTTGTTTAGGACACACGAAGGTGTTCTTCATGTTCTTCCTTTGACTTAGAATAGACTAGGATGTCATCCGGATAGACCACAACTAACTTATCAAGATACTCCATGAAAACCGAGTTCATGAGCCTCGAGAAGGTGGCAAAAGGTTGGTGAGACCGAAAGACATGACCGTGTACTCATACAGCCATAGCGGGTGGTGAAAGCTGTTTTTAGAACATCTTCCTTGCGAATTTTGATTTGGTGATAACCACTTCTCAAGTCAAGCTTAGAGAACACAGCTCCAAATAGGCGATCGAAGACATCATTAATCCGCGGAAGGGGATATTTATTCTTGATGGTTTTAGCATTAAGAGCCCGATAGTCAACACAAAGTCTATCAGTCCCGTCTCGCTTCTTCACAAAGATTGTTGGGCTACCCCAAGAAGAAGTACTGTGTTGAATGAAACCCAACTTCTCTTGTTCATCAAGCCGACGTTTGAGTTCAGCCAACTCAGCAGGACCCATTTTATAAGGCCGCTTGGAGTTAGGAGCCGTTCCAGGTTCAAGCTCAATTACAAACTCAATCTCACGATCCGGAGGCATACCTGCCAATTCTTCAGGAAAGACATCTGGAAACTCACAGACCACCGGAACACTCTGAATAGCTTCCATAGCATCATCGTTCAGAGCCGCCAAAGAGAAAAGCTGGATAGCAGGAGTCAGACTTGGAGAAAAGACTATATGGCCTTCGTGAATCTTCGAGAAACCGGCGTTAGACAATCAATCACATGCATTTGTCAACCAATCTATGCCCAAGATGACATCAATGTCAGAATTGCCCAGAACAATTAAGGACGCCGAGAACGAAGAGCCACCAATCTCAATTTGATTGCCATGGCTGATTTTAGAAGCTGCCATCTTTGCTCCAGGAGAAAGGACCATTAACCGCTTAAGGAGAGGATCCAACGCTAACTCATTCTCATTTGCAAACTTGTGAGAAACGAAAGAATGCGATGCACCAGAATCAAACAAAACTCGTGCAGGGACTGAGTTAACGGATAGCATACCCATCACAACTCCAGGTGCATGCTCAGCTTGAGCGGCGTTGACACAGTTGGCACGAGCAACAGTAGACCCGGGCTTGGTGTTGATGTTGAGAGCCCGAGGTGGTGGTGCATGAACCAAAGGAGAGCTTGCCGCAGATCTTGGAGGTGGTGGAGGAAGATCTTTGTTTTTCATCGGACAGTTCCAGCTTAGATGTCCAGTGTCTCCACACGTGTAACAAACACCAGGTGGACGTGGAGCAACGTAGCCAGGGACTCCGCCAGGCGCTCCAGGGTAGTGGTTGTAGCCCACAGAGCAGCGGTGAGGGAGTTTGGTGGCCTTGCCGCGAAGCTTGAAGGTCTTGGTGGAGCCGGGAGCGACGGTGAGGTGTTAGGAACCCAGACACGACGCTTAGAAGGAGCTGACATAGCTGAAGAGCTTGGTGCATCACGGTTGTGTTTCTTTGACTCCTCAAACACTTGCTTACTTGCTTCTTCCTGCAGAGTCAGATGTCTGAAGTTCCAAAAGACGCCCGGCCTTGCATGTGTGATTGCATATTTAATCGATGCATTGAGCCCTTGCGAACCTCTTTTGCTTCTTCTTGTCATCGAGATCTCATCGCCACCATAACGAGAAAGGTTCATGAAGTTCTGATGTAGGTATTGACATTTTCATTTCCTGCTTGAGGTTGAGAAACACTTCCTTCATCCTCTCCATGACAATTTCGAGATACTTCTCTTTGAACGCCCAAGGAACTGCCCAAGTAGGCTGAAAATCGGTCGGTTTGCCTTCGTGTAATTCTCCCACCGAGAGTCATCTCCCTTCGTAAGGTGAGTGGCACACTTTACCCATTCTTGCTCGGGAACATCAAATCGTCAAGAGCCTTGACATCTCACGCAACCAATCATCGACATCAAGTGGTTGATCGAAACATCAAATTGGCGTGGGTTGAACTTCAGGAAGCTTTTGATGTCTCCTCGCTTGGGAGGTGGAGGTAGCGAGCAAACTCATTCCTCCGAACACTCTCTTCAAAATCTTTCTTTGGTTCTGCATTGCATTGCCAAGGCATTAGCGATGTTTGACAACGGACCCCGTTCAGTGGTATGTCCTCATCGAGCAGCGTGGTGGAGCCATCCATGATTGATATAAAACAAGTCAAGTACTATAATGGAGAATAATAATAATCCAAAATAGTACCAAGATGGAATTAACCAAGATTAAAGGATACAATTTACTAAGATGATATTAAAATATCAACAAAGTTCAAAGCACCTAGAAGATATTAAGCATATGGCACACGAAAAAGGAGTGGTACACAATATATCAAAGAAAAATTTTCCGCAAATTTCGCATTAAAATACCAATAGGTGCATAAAATCACTTAACGAATCAAGATTAGTGACTCTACCAATTCAATATACCAAAGCGAATGATAAGAGTAGTGGTATGGTCGCGACTCCATCCCGCACTCAAATCATTACTCGCACATGAATAAGTAGAACACATATCCTAACCCCTTCTTCTCACGATGAACCTAAAGATTAGTAACTACGAAACGAACACCCCAAACAAGATAACGTCGGATAACAAAGAGTAAGATGATCGGCGGTATATAACGAATCAGATAGATCGCGTCGGTTTGCAAAAGCATGTCGGTATGGAATGTACCAACAGTTGATAACCAAAAAGGCCGATTGTGATAACAACTTGGATGCAACAGATAGACAAGGAATTACACACACACACACACACACACACACACACCCTATGGTACTACGGAAACCCAGAACACGTGAATCCTAGTTTGAAGTTTTAAGAAGAGGATTGAAAACGTTACACTTCCTTACCAGAAAAGGGTGGGTGGGTGGGTAAGAAGAAAAGTGGAAGCAGTCCTACTCTCGCGTTTTGTTTTTCCCTAGTATACATAACTGTAGGGGTTCGTAGCATGGAAAACAAAAATTTTCTATCGCATACAAACAAACAAGCCAAGATCTATCTACTAGATTGTAGCAACGAGTCGATGGAATAACTTACCCTCGAAGATTCCAAAGTGTTTAACGAGAGCGGATTCTCGTGGGTGATGTAGTCGTATTCTTTCCGATCTCAAGATCGTGTAGACGATCCTTCCGGCCATGCTCGGCAGCGCTCCAATCGGTCACACGTTCGGTGAACGAAGACCTTCTCTCCCTTGTTCCAAAGAAACGGAGGTTGTAGCACTCTCCTCGCGATTTGGCAGACAACTGGCGTGGTACCGAAAGTAGAGGGAATCCCGAGGCTTCGCCTTGCCGGAGCGAGTATGGTGGAGTATGAGAGAGGGCTATTAGTGGTCTAGAGATTAGACACACCAATTAGAAGGCTCTAAACCGCAAGCTAAAGCAATTAGAAGCTCTAAACCAAAACGGCTCTAAACCGGAGATTAGAGGATAGGAACTTGTGTGTCTAGAGGAGGAGGCCCCGCCTCCTTTTATAGGTGGAGGGGTCAAGGCCAGGGAGGAGGGAGTCCTCCCAACTTGGCCTAGGTGGGCTGCCGGCTTGGAGGAGAGGGCCTCCTCCTCCAAGTTGGTTTCAACCTCCTCTTGCTTGTTTCCCACAGTTTCCTGTTTCCCACAGTTTTCTTTTCCACAGCTTCTGTTTAGCCGTTTGACTTTCAAACTGGCATTTGACTTTTCAGTTTTGGAACAGCAAGAACACTTAGTACATGATGCAATCATTCAATGACACATTCATGTACCTCCCCGGAGTGCCGGACAATCCGAACCTTCTAGAACATTCCGATGAAAACACTAATCATTCCCGAACTCAAACGGGACTTTCCTTATATGAATCTTATTCTCCTGACCATTCCGGATCACCGTGATATCCTGGATCCCATCCGAGACTCAACAACATTCGGTCTCTTTCTCATAATACCATAACTACTCAAAACAACGTCAATCCTTAAGTGTGTCTCCCTACGGTTCGTGAATTATGCGGACATGATCGAGACACTTCTCCGAACAATAACCAATAGAGGAATCTGGAAATTCATATGGCTCCCACATATTTCTCACGATTACTTTGCGATCGAGTGAACGATTTACATACGATACCAATTTCCTTTGTCTCACGATAGTTTACTTATCCGAGGTTATGATCGTCGGTATCTCTGCATACCTAGTTCAACCTCGTACCGATAAGTACTCTTTTCGCCCCGTGATATATGATCCCTGTGACCCAGTCACATGCTTGCAAGCTAATTGGATGACATTCCACCGAGAGGGCCTGAGTATATCTATCCGTCATATGGATGGACAAATCCCACTCTTGATCCATGTGTTTCAACCAATACTTTCCGAACACTCAATGCCACCTTTATAGCCACCCGATTACGGTGTGGTGTTTGATGTCATCAAAGCATCCATCCGCAAAGGTGATATGCATGATCTCATGGTCGAAGGAATTAGGTTACTATGTATCGAAAGCATATAGCAATTGAACTATTGAAATGACTTGATCTTTATGCTATGCTTATCTATAGGAGTATGTCCACCATATCATTCTTCTAACGATATGATCTTGTTGTTGATAACATCTCAATGTTCATGATAGGGAAACCACAATCATTAATCAACCAACAAGCTAGTGAAGTATAGAGGCTATACTAGGGACTTCAAATTAAGTTTACAAATCACACAAGTATTAATGTTTCCTTGTTAATACTATTATAGCATGAATGTAAACATTTATCATAAACACAAAGATATAATAATAAATATATTTATTATTGCCTCTAGGGCATATCTCCAACAGTTCTCACTTGCACTAGAGTCATCTAATCTAGATTACATGGTAATATACCGAACACCCATGGCAGTTTGGTGTTGGTCATGTTTTGTCCTCGGGAGAGGTTTAGTCAACGGATCCGCCACATTCAGATCTGTGTGTACTTTGCAAATATTTATATCCCCATCCTGGATATGTTCTCGAATAGCGTGAAAATGCAGCTTGATATGCTTCAGCTTCTTGTGTGACCTTGGTTCTTGCGCATTGGCTATGGCTCCCATGTTATCACAGTAGATAGACATTGGGTCCAACGCACTAGGAACCACACCCAGCTCTGTAATGAACTCTTTCATCCATATCGCTTCTTGTGAAGCCTCCGGCAAGCGACCATGTATTCCGATTCAGTTGAAGATCTCGCCACAACGCTTTGCTTTGCACTCCTCCAGCTAATCTTTGCACCATTCAAAATAAATACGTATCCGATTGTGATTTAGAATCATCCGGATCGGTGTTCCAACTAGCATCGGTGTAACCATTAACAACGAGCTGTTCATCACCTCCATAATAAAGAACCATATCCTTAGTTCTTCTCAAGTACTTAAGGATGTTTTTGACTGTCCAATGATCCACCTGGATCACTTTGATATTGCTAGTTAAACTAAACGGATATGCAATGTCGGTCTAGTACATAGCATGGCATACATTAGAGATCCTATGGCTGAGGCATAGGGAGTCTTACTCATCCTTTCTCTATCTTCTGCCGATGTCGGACTTTGAGTTTTACTCAAGGTCGATTAGCAACATGGGCAAGAACCCTTTCTTGCTTTCTTCCATTCCAAACCTCTTTAGAACTTTGTCCAAATATGTACTCAGTGACAATGATATTTGGCGTTCGATCTATCTCTATAAATCTTTATGCCTAATATGTAAGCTACGCCAAGATCCTTCATTGAAAAACTATTATTCAAATATTCGCTCACATCATTCCCAATCAACAATATGTCATCCACATATAGTATTAAGAATGCTACTGAGCTCCCACTCACTTTCTTGTAAATACAAGCTTCTCCATAAGTTTGTATAAACCAAAACTTTTGATCACCTTATCAAACGTTGATTCCAACTTCGGATGCTTGCTTCAATCCATAGATGGACCGTTGAAGTTTGCATACCTTGTTAGCATCTTTAGGATCGACAAAACCTTTGGGTTGCATCATATACAACTCTTCATCAATATCTCCATTGAGGAATGCTGTTTTGACATCCATCCGCCATATCTCATAATCATAATATGCAGATTGATAACATAATCCTCACAGACTTTAGCTTCACATCGGTGTGAGAAAGTCTCATCGTAGTCAACTCCTTGAATTTGTCGAAACCCTTTTGCGACAAGTCGAGCTTTATAAACGATAACATTACCATCAAGATCTGCTTTCTTCTTGAAAATCCATTTGTTCTCGACCTTCCTACCATCCCAGAAGTCCACCAAAGTCCATACTTGGTTTTCGTACATGGATCCAATCTCGATTTCATGGCTTCTTGCCATTTATTGGAATCTGGGCTCATCATCGCTTCCTCATATATCGGGGTCATCGGTGTTGTCTACCAACATGACACTCATAACGGATCATACCAATGCAGGTGGTACGAGTTCTCGTTGACCTCCGAGGCTCGTAGCAACTTCAACCAAGTTTCATGATCATCATCATTAGCTTCCTCTCTAATTGGTGCGGCAGCACCACAGGAACTTCTTCCGGTGCTGCGCTACTCGCAATTTCGAGAGAAGGTTCGACAACCTCGTCGAGTTCTACTTTCCTTCCAGTCATTTCTTTCGAGAGAAATTCCTTCTCTAGAAAGGATCCATTCTTGGCAACGAAGATTTTGCCTTCGGATCTATGATAGAAGGTATACCCAATAGTTTCCTTCGGGTATCCTATGAAGACGCATTTTTCCGCTTTGGGTTCAAGCTTGTCCGGCTGTAACTTCTTTACATAGGATTCGCATCCCCAAACTTTAAGGAGCGACAATTTAGGTTTCTTCCCAAACCATAATTCATACGGTGTAGTTTCAACGGATTTAGACGGTGCCCTATTTAAAGTGAATGCGGCTGTTTCTAATGCATAACCCCAAAATGATAGTGGTAAATCTGTAAGTGACATCATAGAACGAACCATATCTAAGAGAGTTCGATTACGACGTTCGGACACACCATTACGCTGTGGTGTTCCCGGCGGTGTCAACTGTGAAAGTATTCCGCATTTCTTCAAATGCTCGCCAAACTCGTAACTTAGATATTCACCTCCACGATCAGAACGTAGAAATTTAATCTTCTTGTTACGTTGATTCTCTACCTCACTTTGAAACTCCTTAAACTTCTCGAAAGTTTCAGACTTATGTTTCATGAAATAGATATACCCATATCTACTCAAATCATCCGTGAAGGTAAGAACATAACGATAACCATCACGATGCTACACTCATTGGACCACACACATCGGTATGTATGATTTCCAGTAAGTCCGTAGCTCGCTCCATCATACCAGAAAATGGAGTCTTAGTCATTTTTCCCATCAGACATGCTTCGCATCTTTCAAGTGATTCAAAATCAAGTGATTCAAGAAGTCCATCGGAATGGAGTTTCTTCATACGCTTCACTCCAATGTGACCAAGACGATAGTGCCACATATAGGTCGAATTATCGCTTGATTTCAAACGTTTAGCCTCAATGTTGTTGATATGTGTATTTCCACTATCGAGATTCAATAAGAATAGACCATCTATCAAAGGTGCATATGCATAAAACATATTACTCATATAAATCGAACAACCATTATTCTCGATTTAAACAAGTAACCATCTCGCAATAAACAAGATCCCGATATAATGCTCATGCTCAACACAGCACTAAATAACAATTATTTAAGTATAAAACTAATCCCGATGGTAGATGAAGGGTAGCGTCGACCGCGATCACATCAACCTTTGATCTGCTTCCCACGCCGCATCGTCACCTCGTTCTTCGCTAGCTTCCGTTTATTCGCAGACCTGCTTTGAGTTACAAATATGAGCAACCAACCAAGATCAAATACCTGTGCACTACTACGTACTAGTGAGATACACATCAATAACATGTATATCGATATACCTTTCTTCTTGATGTTGCCGTTCTTCAAATCCGCCAAGTACTTTGGGCAATTCCGCCCTGACCTTCTCCCTTGCAAGAAAAGCACTCGGTTTTAGGCTTGGGTCCAGCCTTGGTCTTCTTCACGTGGTAACTTTCTTACCACCCTTCTTGAAGTGTCCCTTTGTTTAGACTTGCCTTTCTTGAGTTTGGTGGTCTTATTGACCAACAACACTTGGTGCTCTTTCTTGATCTCCACTTCGCAGATTTTAACATAGCAAGCAGTTCGCAACTCTTTGTTCATGTTCGCATGTTGTAGTTCATCACAAAGTTCCTGTAACTTGGTGGTAGTGATGGAGGACACGTAAATCCCCAAAGCATTAGGAATCACTATACCCAAGCTTTGAAGTTTGTTTGCGTGCCTGACATCTTAAGCACATGCTCACCGACGAGCCCTCTTCCATCTTGTAGTTAAAGAACTTTTCGTAAGCCTCATAGCTTTCAATTGCCGCATGAGTCTCAAAAATCAATTTGAGATCCTCGACAATATCATATGGGTCCGACTCTTCAAACCTTTTCAAGCTCGATTCTAAACCATACAAGATAGCACATCGAACTATGGAGTACTGATTCTTCCGGCGAGGTAAACATGCTTTACTTCATCGGAAGCATCACCGCAGTGGGTCACCCAGTGCATCCAAAGACATAGGTCAAATTACCAGGTGTGAGGACAATCCTCAAATTGGAACCAATCCGCGAAGTTTCTTCCATTGTTTTTCAACTTTTCTTTCTAGGAACGCATTAAAATTGATGGTAGGGGCTGCCATTGATCTACAACATATTTGCAATAGTTTAGACTAAGTTTATGACAAATTGAGTTCAAATTAATTAATGAAATTAAACTAGGTGAACTCCCACTCAAAACAACATCCCTCACATTGTTTTAGTGATCACACGAACCAAATCCACTACATCAACACCGATCATCACGAGAGTTGATATAGTTTCAATGGCGAACAATCGTCATGTTCATCATATCTACTATATGATTCATGCTTTACCTTTCGGTGATCCGTGTTCCGAGACCATGTCTGTACATGCTAGGCTCGTCAAGATCAAACCTTAGTTTCCGCATGAGCAAATCTGGCTTGCTCACGTTGTATACACTTGCAGAATCTAACACACCCGATCATCACGTGGTGCTTCGAAACAACAAGCTTTAGCAACAGTGCTAACTAAGGGTGAACACTTTATGACTTGAAATTGATGTGCATGAGGGATCATCTTATAATGCTACCGTCGTCTACCAAGCAATACAAGATGCATAAAGGATTAACATCACATGCAATTCAATAAATATGTGATATGATATGGCCTTTCTTCTTTGTGCTTTCGATCTCCATCTTCAAGCACGAACATGATCTCCATCATCACCGGCATTGCATCAAGGTCAATGACGCTTCACCATGGTTGTCGTCCACCAGCTTCAACTATTACAACTACTTTGAATAGACACGCAGGTCTTAACATAAATTAAAGACAACCATATGGCTCCTGCCGGTTGCCAACTTACAATAAGGAACATTGCATACATGAAATATAATCACAATCATGGCCATATCACATCATCAGACACCCCTGCAAAACAAAGTTAGACGCCTCTACTTTCTTTGCATAATTTACGTGGTTTGGGGCTTTCAATAAGTGTCGTTCTAACTTACGAACAAGAACCACAACATTGATACTAGCATTGTTGACCACCCGTTGTAAATTGGATCTTAACTATGCTAGGAGAAACAGCACCCATAAAGCCACTTATGCAATACAAGTTGCATGTCAAGCGTGGAGCAAGTCTCATGAACGATGTCATGTAAGGTTAGCCCGGCCGCTTCATCCCAACATACCGCAAGATGCAAAGTACACAAGAAGCAATCGACAATAAAAGTATCAACGCCCACAATGACCATTGTGTTCTACTCAGGCAATGATCTACATATAGACACGGCTCGATACCACGTAGGGGTTCATAGCATGGAAAACAAAAATTTCTATCGCATACAAACAAACAAGCCAAGATCTATCTACTAGATTGTAGCAAAGTCGATGGAATAACTTACCTCGAAGATTCCAAAGTGTTTAACGAGAGCGATTCTCGTGGGTGATGTAGTTGTACTCTTCCGATCTCAAGATCGTAGACGATCCTTCCCAAGTAGCGTTCGAGCGCCGCAATCGGTCACACGTTCGGTTGACGAAGACCTTCCTCTCCTTGTTCCAAGAAATGGAGGTTGTAGCACTCCTCGCGATTCAAAGACAACCGTGGTAATAAGTAGAGGGAAATCCCGAGGCTTCGCCTTGCCGGGAGAGAGTATGGTGGAGTATGAGAGAGGGCTATTAGTGGTCTAGAGATTAGACACACCAATTAGAAGGCTCTAAACCGTAGGCTAAAGCAATTAGAAGCTCTAAACCAAAACGGCTCTAAACCGGAGATTAGAGGATAGGAACTTGTGTGTCTAGAGGAGGCCCCGCCTCCTTTTATAGGTGGAGGGGCACGCGCCAGGAGGGAGGAGTCCTCCCAACTCGGCCTAGGTGGGCCGCCGGCTTGGAGGAGACTCCTCCTCCAAGTTAGTTTCAACCTCCTCTTGCTTGTTTCCCACGCTTTCTGTTCCCCACGCTTCTGTTTTCCACAGTTTCTGTTTTAGCTGTTTGACTTTCAAACCGCAGTTTGACTTTTCAGTTTTGGAACAGCAAGAACACTTAGTACATGATGCAATCATTCAATGACACATTCATGTACCCTCCCCGGAGTGCCGGACAATCCGAACCTTCTAGAACATTCCCGATGAAAACACTAATCATTCCCAACTCCAAACGGACTTTCCTTATATGAATCTTATTCTCCGGACCATTCCGGATCACCTCGTGATATCCTGGATCCCATCCGAGACTCAACAACATTCGGTCTTTCTCATAATACCATAACTACTCAAAACAACGTCGAATCCTTATGTGTCTCCCTACGGTTCGTGAATTATGCGGACATGATCGAGACACTTCTCCTAACAATAACCAATAGAGGAATGGAAATTCATATGGCTCTACATATTTCTACGATTACTTGCGATCGAATGAACCATTTACATACGATACCAATTTCCCTTTGTCTCACGATAGTTTACTTATCCGAGGTTATGATCGCTTGTATCTCGCATACCTAGTTCAACCTCGTTACCGATAAGTACTCTTTTCTCGTTCCCGTGATATATGATCCCTTGTGACCCAGTCACATGCTTGCAAGCTAATTGGATGACATTCCACCGAGAGGCCCAGAGTATATCTATCCGTCATATGGATGGACAAATCCCACTCTTGATCCATGTGTTTCAACCAATACTTTCCGAACACTCAATGCCACCTTTATAGCCACCCGATTCACGGTGTGGTGTTTGATGTCATCAAAGCATCCATCCGGCAAAGGTGATATGCATGATCTCATGGTCGAAGGAATTAGGTTACTATGTATCAGAAAGCATATAGCAATTGAACTATTGAAATGACTTGATCTTTATGCTATGCTTATCTATAGGAGTATGTCCACCATATCATTCTTCTAACGATATGATCTTGTTGTTGATAACATCTCAATGTTCATGATAGGGAAACCACAATCATTAATCAACCAACAAGCTAGTGAAGTATAGAGGCTATACTAGGGACTTCAAATTAAGTTTACAAATCACACAAGTATTAATGTTTCCTTGTTAATACTATTATAGCATGAATGTAAACATTTATCATAAACACAAAGATATAATAATAAATATATTTATTATTGCCTCTAGGGCATATCTCCAACAATAACTACCAAAAATATTTGCTAGACTGACAACGACCATTTGGCTGAGACCCTGAAGGGCGGGATGGCTTTGATACCAATTGTAACTACCTCGGTGAATTACGCTCCTAGTTACAAGCCTGGATGAGCGGAAATGGTTGAAATAGTACGGTGGGGCCCAAATTCCACTCATAGGTAGACCTTTCGGCCGTCCCAACCATTTCCAAGCATCGGGACAAGAACGGGCGGCGTAATCGGCAGCCAAAGGGATCAACTACATACACAAGTGAGTATGTATGCAAGCCACCATACAACAGTACATCAGAGCCATTCCATCTAAAAGAAAGGAAATATAGCAACGCCATACGGCAAGATTCAAATGTCCTAGATAGATATAATAGTTTGGGATATCTCCCCATACATCAAACATCAGAGTATCAGGCGGAAGCGGCAAACAAGATCCGAGTACGGATAAGAAGCAAATCGGCATAAGATGCCCCATAAATAAACACATCCCGCCCACAGATCACACGGATCCCCGTTCCCGGAATCTCTACACCGAACGATCGTTGCCCACATCATCCGCCTCCTCCACCCAGTATCCATCTTGTGAGTGCACCTGTTCATCTGAATCGAACAATTATCGTGTGAGACCCTAGGGGTACTCAGAAAGTCTTTATGCCTCTAAAGGGTACACAACCTGGGGTGACGCAATTGCAGCAAAAGACAAACCCTAGCAGTTCTATAGAAACTCGCTAACCATCCGCCTAACCATAGATAGACGGATGTCCGGGAATTAATGACAACAGCTATAACAGTAAAACATTAGATCCATCCTCCTCCTCGCTTACCAACGAGGAAGCGGACGAACAACCCCCTTCCGTTGGCAGTTTTATTATCCATTCCATGAGTGTTGCACTATTTACTAGTCAATTACTTAGTCAAATTTAAAGCGGTACTTTAGTTATGCTTGTCTATGATCGAGAAACTGTGCTCCAAGTCGTCCATAACCGCGGACACGGCTTTCAGAAAGTTTTACCCTGCAGGGGTGCACAAATAGCAACACACACTCGATCAACCTCGGAAAAACCAAATCAAAACCCAACGAGGCCTTCACGACAAAGCAATCACAGGATTCAAATATTTCGGGCCACCCATTAAGCTACCCAACGAAGTTAGCTGACTTGAGACGGACTCAAGGTTTGCGCTGGTCAGAAACGATCGGGAACCCAAATGTGATCTGGCTTGTCGATACCGAAAACACTCCGCTTACCTAAGACAGTGCTCCTCGCACAATCGTAAATAAAGCAAGAAGCATGGCATAAGCAGGATAGTAAATAAAACCTCAAACTAGTTTGTGGCCCCAAGAAATAAGAATGAATCAAGCTACGGCTGGGGGTCCCATAATCCTCCGGATGTGGATAGCGGATATTCAAGGAACAGGAATCAAGTACTCGGGGTCCTACGGGACACAAGTGAGCAGGAAAAACCAAATAGCAGATATTGCTCACCGGTGCCACTTTCATTAGTTATCCCATTACTACTCAGGTTAAGTTGTTTAGGTACCTCGTTATCCATTAGACACTCACATACCCTACACATGCTGTTCTACGACTCGCATGGCTCAAACAACTCCTGTAGTAATGGCTCATGGGATGGAGGAACAAGTTTCAGTGGGGTTTAAAAGTAAAGGCTATGCAATACTTGGGATTCAATTTAATGCAGTCGCGACTCAATGATGCAAGAATAAGATAGAGGCAATAGGTACTATATGTATGCAAGCATGTGGTAGTGCTTGCCTGCTCGTAGAGCTTTGGCGACAAGGGAGCGGCTGCCTGCGTGGTGGCCGCAGATGCCCTCATGGATGTCACGGAGTATGGCTTTGCCGTCGTTGATGGTGACGCACCGTTGTAGTAAACCCATGATGTTGCGCTTGTACAACTCGCCGTTTGTGATGGTGAAGGCTTTTGACCGATGAGATATGCGCCGGGCATCTGTCGGGCTGTCAGGCAGTTCTCCGTTTATCAAGAACTGGAGGTATGGTCGCATCCAAGTTTCTTCGACTGCCATGACCTGCATTAGGTTGACCATGGCTACCTCTGTTTCGGTCCTTTTTCGTGTCCTTCGTAGCGTAGCTCGAGTGTTCGCTTCGGGTGATCCCTTGGGAAACTTTCGATTGATGGATGGCCGCAGATTTGTTCGAGGAACACTCCTGGTGGCACCTTTGCGCAAGTGGAGCCGATGTTGGCGAGTCTATCGACTTCCTCGTTGCTCTCTCTTCCAACGTGCCGAAGTTCGCAACCGTCGAATTCGCCTTCGAGTGCGTTGTAGAGCGCGCGGTATGCGATCATGTTTTCGGCGTGTGCGTCGCACTCATTCATCGTTTGCTGGACGACGAGGTTGGAGTCACCGTAGGCGCGTTGCGCCGCATATCTTTGCCATCCTCATGCCATGGATGAGGGCTTCGTATTCGGCCTCATTGTTGGAGGCTCTGAATTTCATCTGAAGAACGTACTTCATCTTGTCGCCTTTCGGGGAGGTCAAGATGACCGCCTGCCTCGCTTCGGCTTGGAGCCGTCGGTGCATTGTCCATGATCGACATGTGCTGGGTGTCTGCTGCAGCTCCATCCAATGTACCAGGAAGTCCGAAGGACTTGAGATTTGATTATGTCGCTTCTCGTGAGACGATGTCCAAGGGTGACAGCTGATGCCCACAGGCCACCCGTCCTGCGGGCCTCTGGATTATTCAGATGCTTTGTTGGGTGCCTCGTTGACGACCATCACTTGGTGCTCCTGGAAGTAATGGCTCGGTAGCCGCCGAGTCATGAACACGCCCGTAGGCTAGCTTCAGTAGTGAGGGTACCTCTGCTTTGTTGGTGTCGGACTACCGAGGTAGTAATTGGTACTGGACCGTGGGTCTTGCCTTCTTCGGGTCGTTCGACCACGAGTACCGTGGCCGACCACGGTGTGTGGCTACTATGCAAGAATAGGGGCTCGCGCCCTTTGGAGTGACCAAACGGGCGAGGTGGAGAGGAGCCGCAGAGGCTTTCAACGCGTCGTTGGCTCGTGTCCACTCAACTTGTCCGCTACGCGCAGCTGGTAGAATGGTAGGGCCTTCGCCCATGCGCGGCCGATGAACCCGCTTAGCCGCTACTGCCCTGCGAAATGCTGGACACCCTTGAGGTTTTTCGCTTCTCCATCGCCATGATGGCTCTGATTTTCTTCGGGTTCGCTTTGATCCCTCAGAGATGAAGTATCCGGCAGCTGGCCCGATGGGATGCCAAGGCGCACTTTTCGATTGAGCTTGATCTGTAGCGATCAAGATAGTCGAACGTCTCGGATATCGCCGATAAGTGTCCTTGCCTCCTTAGTTTTTATTACTATGTCGTCGACATAGACTTGGACATTACGACCGATCTGGTCCTTGAGGCAGCTCGCATGCATCACCGGTACGTGGCACTGCGTTTTAGCCCGGGCATTGTGTTGTAGAATACTCCGAATGGTGTGATAAACACCGTTTTCTCCGATCTTCGACCTTGAGCGAATCTGGTTATAGCCCCGAGTAGGCCGAGGAAGGAGAGTTTCGCAACCTGCAATAATCGATGATCCGTCGATCCGTGGAAGAGGGAAGTGGTCCTTTGGGCAATGCTTGTTTAGTGACGTGAAGTCCACGCACATCCGTAGGATGTCCGTGTCCTTCTTTGGGACCATCACCATGTTTGCAAGCCACTCGCTTTCTTTGATTTCCCGGATGAAGTCTGCAGCGAGTAGTCTATTGATTTCCTTGCCGATAGCTTTGGCTCGTGGCTCCGACAGTCTTCGGATGGACTGCTTGACTGGCTTGGTGTCTGGAAAGACATTGAGTGCGTGCTCGGCGAATTCCCTGGGAACTCCTGGCATGTCCGCAGGACACCAGGCGAAGATTTCCCAGCGCTCACGGAGGAATTCGACGAGCGCGCCTTCCTATGCGGTGCTAAGGTCGTTGGTGATCAAGGCCGTCTTGGAGGCGTCCGTCGGATGGACCTGTACTTTCTTGGTGTTGACGGTGGAGTCGAAGGACATGTCAGGTGCGTTCTGCCTTGTGACTGGGGGTACCCCATTGTCCGTTGTCTCGCGGAGCCTTACAAGCTCGTCTTGCATGCCGAAAGACTGGGAGATTTTGTTGAAATCCCTGTCGCATTGGTCCGATCGGGTGAAGCTCCCGTGGAATGTGATGACGCCCCTTGGTCCTGGCATCTTGAGTAGTAAGTATGCGTAGTGTGGGACGGCCAGGAACCTTGCGAATGCTACGCGCCCCAGGATGGCGTGGTATTGCGACGGCCAGTCCACCACTTCGAATTCAAGGCGCTCCTGCCGAAAGTTGTCCGGCTTCCCGAAGATGACGTCGAGCCCTATTTTTCCCAAGGGGAATATGACCTTCCCTGGGACGATGCCGTGGAACATTGTGTCTGATTGTTCCAGGCTGCATTGCGGGATCCACATTGCTGCTAGAGTGCTTGCATACATTAGGTTGATGCCGCTGCCGCCGTCCATGAAGACGCGAATCATCTCGAAGCCTCCAATCTGCGCCTCCAGCACCAGGGCAGCATGACCTGGGCGAGGGATCTGACAAGGGTGATCCGCGCGAGTGAATGTGATGCAGGACTCCGATCCGCTGAGGTACTGTGGATTGCGGGAGTTGCCACGGCCAAGTTGATTTGTCGGGTGATTTTCTTCTGCACCCTGTTTGTGGGGCGTCCCTTCTGGATCATATTTAGTGCTCCTTTTGGTGGGGGGTACCCGACCACGACGTTGTTTTGCGCTGGTGTGACTGGTTGGTTTGGGCCTCCAATAGGCGGCGGTGGAGGAGCTCCGTGTGCTATTTCTCCTGGCGCGGGTGCATTTCCGAACGCAGGGGTTGGGGCTTGTTGCCCCATCTGCACCATGCTTTCCCTGAGTTTCTGGAACTCGCGGCAGTCCTTGAGCATGTGGCTGGCTTTCTTTTTGCCATCCTGTTTATCGATGTAGAAGTGGATGGTACATGGACCCGAAAGTTTGTCGAATGCTGAGGGTCCGTTGTCGCGTCATGGCGCTACCATGATCAGGTCGCCCGTCATGAAATTTCCTCCGCGGTATCCTCCGCTTGTGCGATCGTTGTCGCTATGGCGTCAAGATAGCCACCGCGACCATGTCGGGTCCGTCATGGTCCTCGTGACACGCGATCTCCTCTTGTCAAGGCGTTCTCCGCCCGCCGTAGTCATCCTCTTCATCCGATTACTCATCGAATGCATCTTCGCCGCCCAACTGCTATGGCAATTTCCATGAGGTGGTCGAGTGTCTTGGGCTTGACGCCCAAGTTCCTCATTGAAATCTTGGCGTTTGACGCCGTCTCAAGGCGTCGATGGCCCTCTCCTCGGAGATATGTGCAGAGTTCTTGGTGGTAGACCAAATGAATATGTACGAGCGAATAGATTCCCCTTCTCGAAAGTGGGCTCGCAACTCTTGATTGAGGCGGGCCTCTTCTTGGTGCCCTTGAAATTTCGGATGAAGCCGTAGCTCCTCCCAACTTTGGATGGATCCCGATGATAGGCTCACTGAGCGACCGCCGCCGTCACCGCAAATGGAGGCATTGCATGGCGGTTTCTTTGTTACCGCCGTGCAGCCTTTGATGATGATGATGGTCACGAGCCAAGATTTTGGATCTTGCGTGCGTTGAACTTCGAGTATCCGAAGGAATCTTGAAATTATGGCATCCGTGTTCACGAATGGTCTGTCAAGCATCGAGCTCCACAGAGTTCTCTTCGTCTTCATCCATCTCGGACTCGGACGAGCATGCGCTTGGCTCGTGCTTTGTCGATTTTGCCGTGTAAGCGCCTCTGCGTCGTAGTCGCGTTTATGGCGATGCGAGCTCTTCTTCCTTCGAGGAAGGTGCTCCTCCTCCTCTTCGGATGAAGGGGGCTCGATCGCGCCGACCGAGCTTTCTTCGGCTCCAGAGCGTCTTCGTGGAGCAGCTCCGACGAGTCCGAGTCCGGTGAGTGCGGACTTATGCATGGCTCTTTCGGTCCCTTCCGGAGGTTGGTGGGCCGCGAGATACGCAGTGGCTGCCATGATCGCAGCTTGCGGTGTCTTCGGGATGATGTTGCCGTCGGCATCCATATCCATGAACGATGTGTGGAGAGTTCGGGTTACATCACGTGTGGCATCCCACAAAACCACTACTAGAAAATCGCGTCGTTTTTGTGCATCGCATCATCTTGACATCATCATGCATATTATTTTACTTGAAACTATGTTGCGAAAGACTATGGTTTTATGAAACTAGCCCTCCTTCTATTTCAAATTAAACCCCCGGATGTTCCGGATATTTTGTTTGTCTAAAACTAATTACAAAAGTTATTTTTAAATTAAATAAAAACCTATATTATTTTTAGGGGCGAACAGCCGGTAGAGCCAATGACCACCCCCAAAGACAAAACGGTCCACCTAAATCTATTCCCACCCAATCCTAGTCTACCCACCAACCACAGCTCGCCACCTCACCCCCTGGACCCAATCCCCACCCACCTTGCCACCTCATCAATCCCAGACTCCCCCCCACTCCCTGGCCCGCCTGGGCCCCACACAGCACACACACGCACTCACACAGCCCCCCATCTACCCCTCTCTCTCCCTCTCCCTGTCCCTGGGCCCCACCCGCGCCTGGCCCACACGCCACCTCCCCTCCTACCCCGCACCGCCTGGACCCACGACCCCCCGACCCACGCGACCTCTCCTCCCTCCTCTCTCTCCCCTCACCTCTCTCTGCTCACCACCACCGCCCCCGCTCATGCCACCTCCTCCCTCCTCTCCAACCTCCTCCCCCACCGCCGTTCGCCGCCGGCCTCCCTCTGCGCCGGCACGTCCCCGCCGCCCTCTCTTCTCCGTCCATCGGCCGTCCCCCCCTCGAGCGCGCCGTCGCCCTCACCTCACCTCGCCGAGCCCGGCCCTTCCTTCCCGTCTCCGGCCACCGCGAGCTCCTCCTCCCAGCCTCCGCCGCCTCACCTTCTCAAGCCCGCCTCGGCCGCCGGCCGCGCCCTCCTCCGCCCTCGTTTTCCCACTCGCCAGACCCCCGAGCCGCCGAGCCCTCCTCTCCCGTCGCCGCCGCACGCCCCGCAGAGCCCGAGCCGACCTCCACCTCCGCCACACCGTGCCCTCGCCTCCGCCAGAGGCCGCCTCCCAGTCGCCACGCGCCTGCGCCGGCCTCGACTCCCAGTCGTCTCCGCCGCCGGAGCGCGACCACGCCGCCTGGCCACGGCCTCGTCTGCAGCCGTTGGACGTCGCCCCGGGGCCCTCTCCTGTTGGTTTCCTCAACAAACGCGAGCAGGGCACAACGAGAACGGTGCAAACAACAAGAGGTTCTAGGTAAGATCGCCCCGAAGCCGCCCTGTCGACAAGATCTTCCCCTTCGAGAGCCTGCGATACCAAGATCGCACGGACCCAAGATCGATCCGACGAGACCCGACGATGAACCAAGTCCGTCAACGATGAACAAGTTGGAACCCCAAGATCTTCCCCGACACCGAGGACGCCTACACGGAACGACAAGATCTCCACACGGACGCGAACCCCAAGACCCTGAGGCCCCGAACCGAAGACCGATCCGAAGCGCCAAGGCCTTTGACAGGGAATCGACAAGATCATCGCGGAACTCCAAGGTCTACTTCGTAGTTTGCCGAACACCGAGATCTTCAATCGGATCCGAGGACACCGAGACCCCGATGCGACAAGTACCTCATCTCGAACGCCATGACCGTCGACATGACCCGAAGACCACGGATACGACAAGTACCCCCTCGAGGACGCCGAGTACTCCACCCCGGACACCGAGACCCTGGACGACAAGTTCTCCTTCCCGGAAGCATTGACGCTCGTGCGAAAAGGTCTACTTCCCCGATCCGCAGACCCTAAGTCCCGGAGTCTGAGAACGATCCCGTCGAACCCTGAACCCTGAGACCGAACCCCGAACCCCGGAACCCCAAGATCTCCGACCTCAATGTGTGACCCCTTTTCCGAGCCCCTATTTTATAAATGCCATCAATATAAACTGTTGCATATTAAATTGTCATACTTGCATGCATATTTGTGTGGTTTGGGGGCACCATGCCGATTCACCATATAATTAAATATGGGGCCCATATGCGGGCAAATCTAGTCTCATATTGGCCTCATTTAAATTTGTGTAGCGAACCGGTGCTATCTTTTGTCTTGATAATGCAACATTTAAATTGCGGGGTAGTTAAATAACTTGAACCATATAATTAAATGTCGGGACCCCGGTTCCGCTTAATATTGCCTAATTGCATCGCACCTTTGCCATGCCATACATCATACATGCATCATGCCCGATCTTTTGCCGTAGTATTAAATATTGCATCCGGTGTTTATTCTAGTGATTTGGTTCTTCGCGAATAAGGCCGTTGAGTTGATGCGAGTGTCGACCCGATCTTCGGATGAACCTTCGGCAATGTTTTCAAGCAGCATCTCCCTTTCTACCTATCTTACTTTTATAGTATTTATTCCCTCGTTGATCTATTGCTATCTCGTGTTGCGATGCTCTAGTTTTCGTACCCGTGATATCCCTTGCAGCCTTATATTGCCTTGGACACCTCCTATTACCTGTTGTTTGGTAGATAGTTGGACCTGCGCGTCGTAGTCGTTTGCTCAAGTGCTGTTGCGTGTCGTCAAGCACCACAGTTGTTGGAGTCTTGCCGCATGTTTAATGTTGGAGATGATCATGGCTTTAATTATCGTTACTTTAATTATTGTTTAATAACTAAAATTGAAGTAGGTAAGTGCAGAGGCACCGGTGGGTGACAGATAATATTTGGTTTCCGACCGCCCACTTGTGTCCGGTAGGACCCCGAGTTCTTGACACCTGTTTCGAGATCGAGCGCGCTAACCACAGGTGGGGAGATATGGGCCCCCCATTGATTAGTACCTGATTTCAAAGTATTATACTGGGGGCCACAAACTAGTTTGAGGTTTTATTTATTATCCTGTACCTATGCCATGCTTTACTGCTTTATTTACGATTGTGCGAGCACCGCATCGCTTATGATCGGGACACGCGGTGTCGACAAGCCCGCTTTTGGGTCCCTGTCGTTCTGACCGTCTACCCAAACCCTAAGTCCGTCTGAGACCGCCAACTTCGCTATGGTAGACTTAGTGGGGTGGCCCCCCGTGCTTGCTTTGGGTCTGGAAACGTCATGACTTAGGCCCCGCCGACATACCGATGGGTGTATGTTAATTGATCTGGCAAAAAGGGTCGAAGTGCTTGTGGATACTTTGGTGCACCCCTGCAGGGTTAAATCTTTTCGAGAAGCCGTGTCCGCGGTTATGGACGACTTGGAGCACAGTGCTTGATCATAGACAACTATAACTAAAGTTTACTGTTATAATTGACTTGTATCCGATCTGACTAGTAATCAGCTTCACTACAACGGAATGGCTAAATAAAAGTACCAACAACTGCTGGGTTTTGGGATATCTCATGCTAATTGTATCTGACTAGTAAGTGTTGCAACTACAACGGAATGGTTAACTAAAACGGCCCACTGCTTATTTTATTAGGATGATTATCTATACTTGACTAGTAATTGCTGCAACGATAACTGAATAAGTAAAACTGCCAACTGTGTGAGTTCCTCGGTGGACTTCCTCGTTTGGTCTCGAGGGGGAAATACCAGGATGAGTTTGTTTGATGGTAGCACCAGGTTGGTTCCGAATAGGTCTTTCTTATCCCTCTCTGATAGTCGCCTGTCTTATCGAGTCTCTATAGGTTGTTTAGTGCATGCTGCGCTGCCGCTTCAGTCCACCATACCTATGTAGGCGAGGACCGCCGAATTCTAGCCTCGCCGTGTACTGGCCTCAGTACTGACCGCTCTCTCTTTTTCCTTTGCCCTTTGTCGGCACCCTTTTGTTTAAGCAGGTTTTGAGATCGACGTCAAGCGTGGTTACCCTTCCGCTTGGCCTCAGGCGGGGTTATGGACGCCATTGGTTATTCTTCAGGGCTCTTAGCCCCATTTGCATCTTGTCCGTAGTCGGACGCTCTGTCATTTTCAAGGTGATTTGGATCTTTGTATATTTTATCTGTATTCTTGACTCATGGAGTCGCTGTTGTATATATATTTGTTCTGTGGGTCCCATCGAGGACTGTTCTGTAATGTTATTACTTTGTTTTCCACCCGCACGAAAGTGCCTGGTGGGCACCTTTGAATCGTTTCTATGCGGGTTTGGCGGGTTTCGCTAAAACTTGCATAGGGCCGATTCTGAGGGTGTTACAGAGTGGTATCAGAGCTCAGCGATTGCGATACCACAAGTCCAAATTTAGGATAACCTAGCTAACGGCCGAAGTAGAGTGTCAAAACTATTTTTGCAAAATCGGTTGGATAGTTCTGATTAGGTCTGATTTTACTCCTTACCCCTCTGCTATTCGCCTCTTACCTCTACGTGTTTTGGATCCGCTCTCTTCTCTCTCTTCGAGTCCAGGATTTCTCTTGGTGGGGTTCCGTCGTACCTTCAGGGTTTCGCTTCCTCCTTTGATAACGGTGTTCAACCATCCGGTGTTCATGCTGTCTGAGGAATCCGTCTACTGTGGTACCATTCTTGTTCCTTGTTTGTGCCTTCCGGTGTTTTCTGACGCGGCGACATCATCTACGCTAGATCTGATGCAGAGTCTGCATCACTCCTTTGTTTCCGAACCTTGATAGTCGAGATCTTCAGTCTGATTCCGAGAATGGGTGCACGCTTTTCTGCTATTGTGCAGAGTAATAGTTTGGGTGCGTGATGGATTGGCCCCCATGCCGACTACTCACTCTATTCGCTTGTGTACATTGAAGTGGATGAGAATGCATCGGTTCTCTCTTTCTATCGGAGTTAGAGGTGGTTTTATTTGTTGATACCTCTACCTTCGACCTTTTGTTTCTGGAGTGTTCCCTCGACGATCACGGACAACGACCTCTTGTTAGTGGTGTCGCGAGGATCTACACGATGCGAGAAGATTCAGATCGCCGCCTTCTTCCCGGTACCATGAGGCGGATCTCGAGGGCGAGATCCATTGTTAGTGGTGTCGAATTGTGGCATCCCGCAAAACCACTACTAGAAAATAGCGTCGTTTTTGTGCATCGCATCATCTTGACATCATCATGCATATTATATTACTTGAAACTATGTTGCGAAAGACTATGGTTTTCTGAAACTAGCCCTCCTTCTATTTCAAATTAAACCCCCGGATGTTCCGGATATTTTGTTTGTCTAAAACTAATTACAAAAGTTATTTTTAAATTAAATAAAAACCTATATTATTTTTAGGGGGCAGTCGAACGGGCCGACCCGACCCAGTCGACCACCCCCAGTACAAAAACGGTCCACCTAAATCTATTCCCACCCAATCCTAGTCTACCCACCAACCACAGCTCGCCACCTCACCCCCTGGACCCAATCCCCACCCACCTTGCCACCTCATCAATCCCAGACTCCCCCCCACTCCCTGGCCTGGGCCCCCACAAAGACACACACGCACTCACACCCCCCCATCCACCCCTCTCTCTCCCTCTCCTGTCCCCTGGCCCCACCCACCGCCCACACGCCACCTCCCTCCTACCCCAGACCGCCAGCTTGACCCACGACCGACCTCACCCACCTGCTGACCCCGCCCTCCTCTCTCTCCCCTCACCTCTCTCTCGCCACCACCACCGTCCCCGCCACGCCACCTCCTCCTCCTCAACCTCCTCCCCACTGCCTTGGCCTCTCACGTGCCCAACGTCCCGCCGCCTCTCTTCTCCGTCCATCGGCGCCCCTCGGCCAGCGCCGCCTCACCGCACCTCGCCGAGCCCAGCCCTTCCTTCCCGTCTCCGGCCACCGCGAGCTCCTCCCTCCCCAGTCCTCCGCCGCCCTCACCTTCTCCAAGCCCCGCCGCCTCGGGCCGCTCGCCCCGCGCCCTCCTCCGCCCTCGTTTTCCCCCTCGCCGCCAGGACCCCGAGCAGCGCCGGCCGAGCCCTCCTCTCCCCGGCCGCCGCCTCGATGCAGGCCATGAGCCGACCTCCACCTCCGCGCCACACCGCTCCCTCCGCCGCCAGAGGCCCTCGTGTCGCCCGCCCGCCGCCCGCCGGCCTCGACTCCCGGTCCTCCGCCCGGAGCGACCACGCCGCTCCACGGCCTCGTCTGCAGCCGTTGGACGCCGCAGGCCCTCTCCTGTTGGTTTCCTCAACGAACGCAAGCAGGGCACAACGAGAACGGTGCAAACAACAAGAGGTTCTAGGTAAGATCGCCCCGAAGCCACCCTGTCGACAAGATATTCCCCTTCGAGAGCCTGCGGTACCCGAAGATCGGCACCGGACCCCGAAGACTGATCCCGACGAGACCCGACGATGAACCAAGTCCGTCAACGATGAACAAGTTGGAACCCCAAGATCTTCCCCGGCACCGAGGACGCCTACACGGAACGACAAGATCGCCACACGGACGCGAACCCCAAGACCCTGAGGCCCCGAACCGAAGACCGATCTGAAGCGCCAAGGCCTTTGACAGGGAATCGACAAGATCATCGCAGAACTCCAAGGTCTACTTCGTAGTTTGCCGAACGCCGAGATCTTCAATCGGATCCGAGGACACCGAGACCCCGATGCGACAAGTACCTCATCCCGAACACCATGACCGTCGACATGACCCGAAGACCACGGATACGACAAGTACCCCCTCGAGGACGCCGAGTACTCCACCCCGGACACCGAGACCCTGGACGACAAGTTCTCCTTCCCAGAAGCATTGACGCTCGTGCGACAAGGTCTACTTCCCCGATCCGCAGACCCTAAGTCCCGGAGTCCGAGAACGATCCCGTCGAACCCTAAACCCTGAGACCGAACCCCGAACCCCGGAACCCCAAGATCTCCGACCTCAATGTGTGACCCCTTTTCCGAGCCCCTATTTTATAAATGCCATCAATATAAACTGTTGCATATTAAATTGTCATACTTGCATGCATATTTGTGTGGTTTGGGGGCACCATGCCGATTCACCATATAATTAAATATGGGGCCCATATGCGGGCAAATCTAGTCTCATATTGGCCTCATTTAAATTTGTGTAGCGAACCGGTGCTATCTTTTATCTTGATAATGCAACATTTAAATTGCGGGGTAGTTAAATAACTTGAACCATATAATTAAATTTCGGGACCCCGGTTACACTTAATATTGCCTAATTGCATCGCACCTTTGCCATGCCATACATCATACATGCATCATGCCCGATCTTTTGTCGTAGTATTACATATTGCATCCGGTGTTTATTCTAGTGATTTGGTTCTTCGCGGATAAGGCCGTTGAGTTGATGCGAGTGTCGACCCGATCTTCGGATGAACATTCAGCAATGTTTTCAGGCGAGCATCTCCCCCTTTCTACCTATCTTACTTTTATAGTATTTATTCCCTCCTGTTGATCTATTGCTATCTGTGTTGCGATGCTCTAGTTTTCGTACCCGTGATATCCCTTGCAGCCTTATATTGCCTTGGACACCTCCTATTACATGTTGTTTGGTAGATAGTTGGACCTGCGCGTCGTAGTCGTTTGCTCAAGTGCTGTTGCGTGTCGTCAAGCACCACAGTTGTTGGAGTCTTGCCGCATGTTTAATGTTGGAGATGATCATGGCTTTAATTATCGTTACTTTAATTATTGTTTAATAACTAAAATTGAAGTAGGTAAGTGCAGAGGCACCGGTGGGTGACAGATAATATTTGGTTTCCGACCGCCCACTTGTGTCCCGTAGGACCCCGAGTTCTTGACACCTGTTCCGAGATCGAGCGCGCTAACCACAGGTGGGGAGATACGGGCCCCCCATTGATTAGTACCTGATTTCAAAGTATTGTACTAGGGGCCACAAACTAGTTTGAGGTTTTATTTACTATCCTGTACCTATGCCATGCTTTACTGCTTTATTTACGATTGTGCGAGGAGCACACTGTACTGTTTAGGATCGGGACACGTTGCGGTGTCGACAAGCCCATTTGGGTCCCAACAGCCACATCCGCTTCACCCAAACCCTAAGTCCGTCTCGAGACCGCCGACTTTGTTGCGGGTAGACTTAGTGGGTGGCCCCGTGCTTGCTTTGGGTCCGAACGTCATGACTTAGGCCCGCCGACATACCGATGGGTGTATGTTAATTGATCCGCAAAAGGGTCAAGTGCTTGTGGATACTTTGGTGCACCTCGCAGGTTAAATCTTTTCGAGAAGCCGTGTCCGCGTTATGGACGACTTGGAGCACGGTTTTGATCATAGACAACTATAACTAAAGTTTCATCGTTATAATTGACTTGTATCCGATCTGACTAGTAATCAGCTTCACTACAACGGAATGGCTAAATAAAAGTACCAACAACTGCTGGGTTTTGGGATATCTCATGCCAATTGTATCTGACTAGTAAGTGTTGCAACTACAACGGAATGGTTAACTAAAACGGCCCACTGCTTATTTTATCAGGATGATTATCTATACTTGACTAGTAATTGCTGCAACGATAACTGAATAAGTAAAACTGCCAACTGTGTGAGTTCCTCGGTGGACTTCCTCGTTTGGTCTCGAGGGGGAAATACCAGGATGGGTTTGTTTGATGGTAGCACCAGGTTGGTTCCGAATAGGTCTTTCTTATCCCTCTTTGATAGCCGCCTGTCTTATCGAGTCTCTATAGGTTGTTTAGTGCATGCTGCGCTGCCGCTTCAGTCCACCATACCTATGTAGGCGAGGACCGCCGAATTCTAGCCTCGCTGCAGTCTTCGCCTCGATCGACCGCTCTCTTTTTCCTTGCCCTTTGTCGGCACCCCTTTTGTTTAAGCAGGTTTTGAGATCGACGTCGTTAGCAGGGTTACCCTTCCGGCTTGGCCTGGGCAGGGTTATGGACGCCATTGGTTATTCTTCAGGGCTCTTAGCCCCATTTGCATCTTGTCCGTAGTCGGACGTTCTGTCATTTTCAAGGCGATTTGGATCTTTGTATATTTTATCTGTATTCTTGACTCATGGAGTCGCTGTTGTATATATATCTGTTCTGTGGGTCCCATTGAGGACTGTTGTGTAATGTTATTACTTCGTTTTCCACCCGCACGAAAGTGCCTGGTGGGCACCTTTGAATCGTTTCTATGCGGGTTTGGCGGGTTTCGCTAAAACTTGCATAGGGCCGATTCTGAGGGTGTTACATCACGGCGTTCCTTGGGATCCATGTTCTCCACCCGCGAGCGGTGCTTGTTTCCCTGGTTTCCGTTCGTGCTAGAGCCGGGTGCCATGGCGGAGAGCGCAGCTCGTCGCGCGCCGGATTCAGAGGCTGCTTGCTTGCGTTTGTCGAGCGTCTCCTGCATCTTGACTTGCTTCTTGTGCTCCTCGATGAGGAGGTAGTGGTATGCCATCAGTAGGTCACGCGAGGAGTCCACAGGTAGGACTATGTTGCCTGCGATGGCACGGCGTGCCTGGACCCATCCTTCTTTGCTAAGTTGGATGACGTGGCCGTTGTTTTCCCCTTCGGGTGGGAGGGACTGGCTTCTTCTGTTCCCGCCGTTTGCGCCGTTTCTATCCTGCGGGTTGGGGTTCGTGTTGGGCGGCGGGTTAGGCGTTTGCTGCTCCTGGATGACTGCGGCGCATTGGTAGCGCCAGATCGTTCATTCGCCGCAGCTTTCAGATCCGGAACCGTAGGTCCCTTCATCCGAAGGCGGATCGCACAGATCGGAGTTGCAGCTGCTGCTGTTGTAGAACTCATCTGTCGATGGTGATGTGTGTAGCACGGGATGTGGAGCCCACGAGGCGGGCCTCATTGATGGCACGGGCACCCGCTCAGGAAGGCGGAGGGTGCCAGTTTGTCCCACCTGGAAGCAGAAGCTCCCGAACAAAATTTCGAGTCCGTCGCCTACGGGCTTGAAATCCTTCATGGTGGCCGGCGAGTGGGCGATGAAGTCGAAAGTGCCGAAGAGGAGGTGATTCTCCGTCGCCGCGGAGTTGTAGATCGATCGGGTCGGGACCGTCACGATCGCACAATCGGCAGCCCCGATTCTCACAGACGGCGCCAATTGACGAGGTTTGATCTCGTCAATGCCCATTGTTATGGACTTGGGTTTTGGAGAAGATGGGGATGTTGGAGATCGTGGAACAGTTAACAGACAAGCAACCAGGGGACACGAGATTTACCCAGGTTCAGGCCCCCGGAGGGAAAACCCTACTCCTGCTTGTCTGCTCTTGATTACGGCGGAACCGAAGGTTTCAGGGTGCGCAGATTCGATCTGGCGTGGAGGTGTGTGCGAAAGTATGAGTCGAGAGATCTAGGACGTGCCCTCCTGGCCTTTATATAGACTTAGGCAGGTCCCGGGCATAGTCCTAGTCGGTTACAAGTTTTAGGGTTTTACTCCTTTAAATTTCCTATCTAGGCTAGTCTTGTTCTCCAAGGATCCGAAGACGTCATGGGCCTTGGCCACCCGAAAATCTTCATGGGCCAGCGTATGTCTGCTGTGGGCCTTCCTTGGGCTGGACCAGGTATGCTGAAGTCATGTATCCATAGGGTATAACCATGTCAATAATACCTTCCTAGAATGGTGAGACTGTCGGTTTACTTTGTACCCGAGTCAACATATTTTTTGATAAGTATTTATTATGTAGCAACTACTGCAACACACCCACTTCATTCAGTAACTTAAATAACCATTTCTTGAGTAAAAAAATATTCTTCACCTCGAGTACTTCAATATCTAGTCCCCCGATCTTTTGGTCTACAGATAGTATTCCATCTAGTTAATCCATATTTACAGTTACTATATCCGCTTTCCAAAAAAGGGATCTGTAAAGATCAACACACTTTCTTACCCAATAGGTATTTCTAAAAAAGACAACACAAACATCGACAAACTAGTTAGAACTGAATTAATAAGGACAAAACGATCTCCATATATAGCATCTTGCCAACCCAACATCCAATAAGCTTTCTTCAAAACGGCTTTTAACTAGGTACTGTTTAGATCTCTTGAGTTTTTTTTGTAATGAATAGGTACACCCATATGTCTGAAATGGAGTGAACCATATTCACAACCAAAAAGCTTTTTATACTATTCCTCGTCTTCTTTGGCCTTTCCAAAATAGAAGGTCTCACTTTTGCGTAAATTAATTTTTAGACCAGACAGTTGTTCAAATATACAAAGAATTAGCTTCATATTGATAGATTTTTTAAAATCGTGTTCCATAAAAAAATTGTGTCCTCGACATATTTTAGAATTGATACACCTCCCTTAACAAGATGAGGTATCATCCCTCCAACTTGGCGATCTTCTTTAGCTCTAGTTATTAAAACATCCAACATGTCTGCAATGATGTTGAAAAGCATCAGACAATGGATCAGCCTATCTCAAACCTTTTCTAATTTGAAAATAATAACCAATATTATCATATACCTTAATTCTCACACTTCCTCCTTGAACAAAATTCTCAATTAGTTTACACCACTATGGTCATTATGCAAGAAAGAACATTTTACTTTATTATATGCCTTTTTGAAATAAATTTTTAAAAGAATACCATCCATTTTTTTCCCTATGAAGCTAATGGATGGTTTCATGCAAGACAACTACCCCTCTAGTATATGTTGTCCAGAGATGAAAGCCATCTGAGTAGGCCAAACCGTGTTATCTAGATTACACCACTATGGTCATACTAGATTTGTATCGTGTTATCTTTTTGGGCAGGAGATTAATTGCGCCAAATTTCAATTTAAGCAATGGAAAATTCCCATTGTTCAAATGAAAGAACATTGACATCAAATCTTCCTTAATGACTTCCTAATTTTTTTGATAAAACTCCACTAAAAAGCCATCAGGTCCAGAAGCCTTATTTAACTCTATCTAAAAAATATAATCCGTACTTCCTTCTCAATGAAGGCACTAGTAAGGATGTGACAAAGGCTATTTTCATGATCTCTCCATAGTCTCACTTCCGGAGAACGAAAGAGAGTTTATTTGTTCAGCAATCGGCTCGGATCAGCAGGTTTGGATCTCCAAAGACAAAGACGATAATATGTGTATAATGGGGAGGATTTCCTCAGACTTTATTCATAAGGTGATATAGAAATCGTACAAAAGTTGCTACAAAATGATTGGCGGGTTTATAATGTTATCTGATGAGAGATGAATCTAAGATTTATGACTAAGCTAATGATGAAGACTCGAGCGATTATGGCGTGTCCTCTTCAGGTGAATATCCTCGAGTACTTCGATGGTGGCAGAGTATCCCTTAGTCACGTTAGGTTCATCTTGTCTTGCACGTAACCTTGACCTTTGATCTCCTTGGATGCACATCTGTTCTTCGGGATCTCTAGAGAGCCATCTTGCGGCCCCACGGGTTAGGTCGGTCGAGGTTAGGTCGGTTGAGCGCTTCTAGAAGCAGGCCTTCAGGTCCTTGATCGCAGAGGTAGGCGTGGGAAGGAATCGTGGATTAACATCCATGTGAAGTACATGCCTAAATCCACTCATCACCGACATAATGTCATTCTCTTTAGGTTATAATTGTCATATATCATGATTAAAAATTTCTTGCAAAGAGAAGTTCGATGGGTAGGATCCCCAAACTACTTTTTGTAATATTTAGTGATATAAAACCTTCAAATTATCTTCTCCCACTATGTTTTCTTCCTCTTGCTCTCGTTGGAATATTTTCTTCTTTATATGTTTTCCATTTGCAGTCAAATGGAAGTATTATTTTCCTCTTCTTGAATGTGCTTAACTTTTTGCTCTGTAAGTCCATTTCGTTTCTTCATCTCTTCTGAGATTAGTTAACTTTTTGTTGTTCTCCCTTAAGCCACCCCTCTCGGTGGTACATAAAGGAGTGGTTTCGTCCTTGAGGTCCAAACCATCAATAATTGCCAATAAACGTTCTTTCTCTTTCTTATACTTTACACTTAAATTTTTCGTCCAGAAATTGTCTTATTTTGTTCTGACATCTCTCTAATGGTGACTCGGCGTGAGTCAAAACCTCCCACTCAGCTTTCACCATCTCGTAGAAAAATTTGTGATGAAACCAAGATAATTAAAATGAGAAGTGATATTTATTTTGTGAGATGTGCATGATGTCCAGAATCAATTAGTAATGGTGTATGATCCAATCTTGTCCTTTTTAGGTCCCTCACTGTTACTAATGGAAATTTTCTTCCCATTCAACACTAGCCAAAATTCGATTCAACTTTTCATAAGTGGGATTCTCTCTATGATTAACCCAAGTAAATTGTCTTCCTAAGACAATAATTTCTCACAAGTATAGACTTTCAATAATTGCATTGTAAAGAAACTGCCGGTACGCATTGAAATTATCATTTTCTCTTCTTTTCGTCTAAGAATATTAAAGTTTCCTCCTACCAGCATAGAAAATGGCTAAGATTCACACTCTCTAACCAATCCATCAAGAAATTTTGCCTTATGATCATCTTAGGCAGCACCATATACCGGAAAAAACCCATTCAAAACCACCAAGTTTACATTTAACTTGAATCTTTACAATTAAATCCCCGTCTCTACTTTTTTCACATGTAGAGTCGTATTATTGATGCGAACAAAAATACCTCCCGACCTCCCATGAGGCGGTAGGAATCATGGTAGGAGAAGATAATTTGAAGGTTTATATCACTTAATATTACAAAAAGTAATGATTTCTCATATACTGGACAATGTGTTTTTTGTGCATTTCACCTCATCATGATATCATGTCCGCTACATGCGCCATTTTTCAAGATTTCATATATATGCAAACTATTTCTTTTGCGGGTATATATGCAAACTAAAAGAGTGCTAAAAAGAAATAATCCACAGATGGAAGCCAAATACTAGTAAGTATATAGAAAGTTTTTCTCGGTGAGATCAAATCACATATACTTTGTGAAATCATGGTGTGCTTGTGCCAATAAGTGGTTGTCGTCCCACTCGTCTCGATAGCTCTCATGTCGATCTGGCACTGCGGTTCTTGCTGTGATGTATATCACTTTCCTCCACTCCTCGATCTTCTCCATCCCGCATTGCTCCCCCAACCAGTCCTCGTACTCAAACTGCAATGCTCGAAACAAAGTACAGCACTAGCAAATAAGTTATAACGGTAAGTGGCAAAGTAGCTTAATTATCCAAGCATGAAGATCGATCAACGACGAATGTACATTCATGTACCGTGCATCGGAGATCGTGGGTATCTCTCTTGGGGCATCCGCGAGCTTCCATCTCTGAGTAGAATGCTGCCACATCATGCATCATCGTTTCTTGTGATGGGAGCTCAATCCTCCCGGATAGAACTCCAGCCACCCATTTGCTTTGGAGTTGAAACAATGGAAAAAGGACAGACTGGAGAGAGAATGAACTTGTGAATGCATCGATCAAACAAGTAGCTAGTGAAACAATGGAGGTCAAACATAGCTAGTAGAAAACTAAACTGACCGTAAAGGGCAATCCGACGAAGGATATGTGAGGAGCCAGCTGTGGCGGGAACACATGCTTGTAGAGGGGTCGCACACAGTTGTCGTCCACATAGATACCGGCGTCATCACCTAGGAACGGGAAGTTGTACTTGTATCTACATGATTAAAAACCGAGAGAACTTAATTCACACGAGATAGTCTTTTTTTATCAAGCACAATGGCACAAATTAGGAGGATGTACTCTGTTGGCCCAGCCCCAAACGCCGAGTGCAGTCCGGCGTGACGACGGCGTAGTATTCCGACGAGTTGCGCGCACGTATAAGAACCAGCTAACAACGATCAGCAAGATAGCTATCTAGCCTGATCAAAAGAACTAGCTCTCTCAACTCACACGAGTACGTACCAGGAAAAACAATGTTGATGGCTACAGGGCCCTCTCGGTCCTGTTGTTTGTATTGAATCTCACGGTTGTCTTACAAGGCTACTATATGGGTGTATATATACCCGGCAAGACGCAACGTCAACACGGATAGGTGTTGGACCACTAGACCTACTCGGAACACACACGCACACGACACCTTTCCGTGTCCTATCGGGATTACTATTCCTAACAATCACCCCCCTAAGCACGATGTGCCCATCTTCACAGCTTGGACGCCGATCCTTTCTCGCATCTCCGCAAACTTCACTCGTCCCAAAGATTTAGTTAGGATATCCGCAAGCTGATCATTGGTGCAAACATAGTTGACTTCAATCTTGCTCTCCTCTACACACTGCCGTATGTAGTGATACTTCGTATCAATGTGCTTACTCCTGTCATGATGCACCCGATTCTTGCACAATGAAATTGCAGACTTGTTGTCAATATTGAGCACCACTTGTTCCGCCTCCCGATTGGTGAGATCACCAAGTAGACTTCTTAGCCACACACCTTGACACGCTGCAGTTGCAGCCGCAATATACTCAGCTTCACAGGATGACTGTGCCACCACCTTTTGCTTTTGTGATAGCCAACTTACTATGCTTCTTCCCAAGAAATATGCCGCGCCCGAGGTACTCTTACGGTCGTCAATATCTCCTGCCATGTCGCTATCACTATAGCCAAGTAGCTTCACCTCCTCCTTCTCTTTCGAGTAGACAATACCAAAGTTTGTAGTACCTTTGATATACCTGAGTATATGTTTCACGGCTGTCCAATGCTCCATTGTGGGTGCTTCCATGAAGCGACTCACATAGCCAACGGAATAAGCCAAGTCGGGTCTTGTGTTAATGAGATACCTCAAACTTCCGACAACGCTCCTATACTCCGTTGCATCAACCGCAGGTGCTTCACTCCTTTTGCTCAGTTTAAGACGAGGTTCCATCGAACATGAGTTGGATTGCATTCTTCCATGCCACACTTCTAGTATCTTCTTTGCATATGCCTCTTGGCATAGCGTGATCTCACCCAGCTTTTGATGTACCTCGATCCCAAGGTAGTAGCTCAACAAGCCTAGATCACTCATCTTGAATAACTCCTTCATCGTAGCTTAAACTTTGCAATCTCCTTCTCATCCGCTCCTGTTATCAATAGATCATCAACATAGATGCCAACTAGTAGATGATCCCTTCCTTTACCTCGCTTATACATCGCGCATGCTCCAAGGGCTCTTCTCGAATCCGACAGAGATCAATGTACGATCAAGCTTGATGTTCCACGCCCGAGGGCTTGCCGTGAGTCTACAACGCCTTGTGTAGCTTCAAAACCTTGTGTTCTTCTCCCTCTTTCATGTATCCCAGTGGTTGCTTCACATAAACTTCTTCTTCTAACTCCCCATTCAAAAACGCAGATTTCACATCCATGTGATGCAATTTCCAAGATTCTTGAGCTGCGAGAGCGATAAGTAATCTCACCGATTCCATCCTTGCAACGGGAGCAAACACTTCTTGAAATCCACCTTGCTCTTGCACGTATCCCTTGGCCACTAGCCGAGCTTTGTGTTTCACCAACTTCCCTTCGGCATCCTTCTTGATCTTGTACACCCACTTGAGCCCTATGGCCTTGTGATTGTTGGGTAGATCGACAAGCTCCCATGTATCGTTGTCGCGGATCGACCCCAACTCCTCATCCATAGCCCGACGCCAACACTCCTCTGTATTAGCATCCTCAAATTTCGTCGGCTCCTCGGTGAGTAAACACCGACCTTGTCCTCTCCCTCGTGCACGCGCTGTACGAAGGGTCTCCGGCGGATACAACTCCAGTACACTTCGGAATTTTTCTGGAGTAGGTGGCCGTCTCCTTTCTTCCCGTGCACTTGGAGGAGACGTGGAAGCTGACGTAGTACTTGTTTCAGCGTCTACTGAATTTCCTGCAGTTTACGGTGTCTTGCATGTTGGCGACGTGACATCGTCGCCCGTGTCCACTTCTGGACTGCCGCTAGTCCCTCCTGGATGGGAGTGTGCAGCTGATGGGCCACTTGCGCCAGGGCTCTCGTCCGCGCGTGGACTGGATGGCGACGCCGAGCCTCCAGGTGCAGCGCGTGAGCTGCTGCTCGTGCCGGGACTCCCACGCGGAGATACCTCTCTAGGCGTAGCGCTGCTGCTGCTCACTTCCAGACCTCCATCTTCTGAACCAGCGCCTAAATCCGTAACGCCACGGGACGCTGTTTCTTGATCATCTGCATGCGAATCACTGTAGACTACAGTAAATATTTCATCAGAAATTGATTGTACCGGTTCCGCAGAGCCCCAATTCCATGATTTCTCCTCCTCGAAGACGACGTCACGTTTCACCACCAACTTTTTGTTCACTGGATTGTACGCGTGATACGCCTCCGAACCGTATTCATAGCCGATCATGACCATTGGAGTACTTCGATCTGCCAACTTGCTAGTATGTCCGGTCACCGTCTTCACATGCGCCACGCACCCGAAAGTGCGAAGATGATCAACCGAGGGCTTGCGCCCGTACCATGCTTCGTACGGCGTCATACCAACTACACTCTTAGTTGGCGCCCTGTTCAGCAAATAGACAACTGTACTAACTGCCTCACCCCAAAACCTGCCTGGCATGCCTTTGATCTTGATCATGCTGCGTGCCATGGCCACCACGGTTTGGTTCCTTCTTTCCACAACACCGTTTTGCTGTGGTGAATATGGTGCGGTGAGATACCGCCGGATCCCATGAGCTTCACAAAACGCCTTGAATTCATTGGATTTGAACTCCCCACCCCGATCGGTACGGAGGGCCTTCAACTTTGCCTCGGACTCCACCTCGGCTGCCATCTTCACAATCCTGAACGCTTGCAAAGCTTGATCCTTACTCTTCAGCAACACAACCCACATGTATCTACTGAAGTCGTCGACGATGAGCAAAGTACTTGTTCGGCGGGGTCGGCGTGATTGGTCCGCATAAGTCTCCATGCACCAACTCAAGAACCTTACTTGCTCGATATTGTCCCTCCCTTGGAAACGGGGCTCGCCTTTGCTTCCCAATGAGACAACTGTCGAACACATGCTCAACATGATCAACACACGGTAAGCCACGTACCATCTCCTTCTGTCCAAGTTGTCGTAGAGCTTGGAAATTTAGATGTTCGTAGCGTGCATGCCACTTCCACGCCGAGTCTTCCATGCTTGTCATCAAACATACTGGATCCGCCCGATTGAGATTGAGGATGTAGAGTCTATTCTTCGACCTCTCCACCTTCATGATGAGTTGCCTTTGGCGGTCATATCCCCATAGGAACTCGTCCTCCAACACGATCTTGCATCCACGCTCCGCGAGCTGACCAAGACTGATAATGTTGGTCTTAAGCTTGGGAATATAGTGCCGTCGGTGAGTACCTTGTGACCTCCATCCTTCAACTCAAACAGGCGATGCCTCGTCCTGCAATCTCCACCTTCACCCATCGCCCGAATCGGACGGAGCCTCCAACCGTGAGGTTCAACTCGTAAAACCGAGCCTTGTCGCCGGTCATGTGGTTGCTAGCGCCTGTGTCGAGGTACCAAACGTTGTGAGCCGTCTGCATCCTCGCGGAAGACCTTCTCTTCCACGCGTGACGATCTCGTGGCGGACTCGAGGAGTTGATTCCTTGGTGGTCATTAACTCGCAAGCTTGAGCATGAGCATCATCGGTCCATCATCTCCTTCCTTCGCCATGAGAGCCTTCTCCTTTGAACGCTTAGGACACTCCGATTTGAAGTGCCCGAGCTGATTGCACTTATGGCAGCGAAGATTCTTCTTGTCGAATTTCTTCTTTGGCTTCTTGACTTGCTGTCCGACTTCTTCGCCGGGACCGAACCATCGCCATCGCCAGATGCCTTATCGCTCCTCTCCTTGGCGACCATTGCCGCCATCAGGCACGTGTAAGCATGAGGTGCTCATCTTGATTCGCGTCGCGATGGGTGATCTTCATCCGCTCGTCATGCGCCTTGAACCGTCAACCAGGTCATCCATCGTGAGGGTGGTGAGATCAACGCATTGCTCGATTGCCGACACCACAGATATGTACCGCGGGCGCGCGCGAAAGGAAACATTACGACCGAGATATCTTCCAGCTTCTCACCTTGCGCGAATCCGTTGACAATTGTGGCTACCCTCGAGGCAAAAGCGTCCAGCGTCTCATCTCCTTCCATCTCCGGTTCTCGTACTTCTTCCGCAAGGTTTGTAGGGTCGCCTATGGACGCCTTCGTGCCCAAGATTCAACGTCTTGAGTGTCTCCCGCCGCCTTTGCGTAATCCTTCGAGATCAGTGTCGCATCACGTCCGCCGGCACCACGGAGCCGATGGCCGTGAGTGCTGTCGGTCCTGCGTACTTGGTGCCGCGCCCTTCTTGAACTCGTCGCCGCGGGATCATCCTCCCGGATGTCGTTGCCCTCCATGGCCCACTCCATCCGTTTCGCCCACGTCGTAGTTGCCGCGATCATACCGCTGGTATCGCGACGACACCGATGCACCGCAGCCACCGAGTACTCGCCTTGATCCTTGCCCGTCATGACCTCCCGTTACTAGGAGATCCTCCGCGAGGCTCTGATACCAATTGTTGGCCCAGCCCCAAACGCCGAGTGCAGTCCGGCGTAACGAAGGCGTAGTATTCCGGCGAGTTGCGCGCACGTATAAGAACCAGCTAACAACGATCAGCAAGATAGCTATCTAGCCTGATCAAAAGAACTAGCTCTCAACTCACAGTACGTGCTGGGAAAAACAATGTTGATGGCTACAGGGCCCTCTCGGTCCTGTTGTTTGTATTGGATCTCAGGGTTGTCTTACAAGACTACTATATGGGTGTATATATACCCGGCAAGACGCAACATCAATACGGATAGGTGTTGGACCACTAGAACTACTCGGAACACACAGGCACACCACACCTTTCCGTGTCCTATCGGGATTACTATTCCTAACATACTCTAGCTACATACCCAGTACAGTGCACAATGGCATCCGCTTTGACGCGACTGCCGTCTTGAAACGCCACGGTGCCATCTTCCTCGGCAAGCTCGATCTGCAAGAAGCGTTTGTAGTCTAGTATTAACCATTTGCTATGGCTAGTTATCTCATTATGATCATGATCGTTATTATGATATTATTACGAAGTAATTACCATGGAATGTAGCCACAAGTTGGCATGATCAGTACTAGTACTCTGCATTTCACAAGGCGCCGACCGAATGGCAACATGGACCTCTTTGGCCACACCAGCAATTTCCCTCGAAATGTCTATCCCACTGGGATGGTATCCTATTATCACCACAACCTACTAACCATGGAAAATTTAGTCAACTCACATTAATTAGCACACGTCGATTAGCAGCTGTTAAGGTAATGGACGACGCACTTGGCCATGGAATGGGTCGGGCACACGGTAATTGTAGCTGTGCAGCTGCTTGCCGGGCCAACTATCTATGCCTGCAAATCACCCCTTAATTAAGATGCTCTTACTCGATCGCCAGTACTGGCAGCTTCGCTTTGCTGACAAGCACTAACACGTACATACCGGCGATGTCAGCATGGCGCGGCTCGGCGAAGTGGCCGTTGCAGACGACGACGGCGTCGAACGCTTCTTCCTCAACCTCTAGTTCTTCGCTGCCGGCGCCGGCGAGTTTTCTCGAGCAGTACGCCACCCTCCAGCTTGCCGAGCTAGCGTCCCTGCGGACGCGGACCACCTCTGTCCGGAGCCGGACTAGCCCGAGGAGGTCGAACCGCCGCGCGAACTCCTGGAGGTACCGGAGCACCTCCTCATGCCCGGGGAACCTGCGCGGGTCTCTGTCGGCGTCCTCGACAGAGACGAAAGGGAAGTCGAGGAAGCCCATGATCTCCCGGGGCAGGTTGGTGCGGAGGGAGGCGTAGAGGCCCGAGTAGGAGCCGCCGGCGCCGAGCGGGTCGGTCGATGCGGCCGGGTCGTAGAGCCAGGTGCCGCCCACTCCGGCGGCGCGCTCGAAAACGACGGGCGCGTGGCCCTCGCGCCGCAGCTCGCGCGCTGCCACCAGCCCGGCGGCTCCCGCGCCGATCACGGCGACGCGCATTGGCATCGGAGAAAAGTTTCCAAAAGTCGTCTCCTGTTGCTAGTCGTTGCGCTGTAGTATGTTTTCCACATGCGGAGCAGTTGGCCATATCATTTGTACGTAGTGGCCAGATCTGGTCCGCATGAAAAAAAATTATGTCTAAGTGCTGACCTCTACTATTTGTATTAATTAGGTTTAACTCTCTCTGTTTCAAAATATAAGATGTTTTAGCTTTGTAAAGCAAATGTATCTAAACTACTAATTATGCCCGCACGACTCTATAAGGCACAAGTTCTAATTAAGCCGATTGGTCTCTTATATACGCATAACATGGTATATATAAAGTTTTCACACAAATTACAGACATGGAGACGATTAATCAGCATGCCTATTTTAACAAGATGAACATATTATAGTCTATTTGTGGGTAAATTAGAGTAAATATTTTTGAAGCATGCGTCACATGTTCTCTCTCCAAATAGCATAAAAATTAGAGTAAGTGAGATGCTCAATTTTTGGAAAATAGTAAAAGCAAAGTACATACTTCCAGCATAGTCATACACCCACAAACAAATAAAAAATACAAACATGATACAAAGCAAAGTAATATTTGTGAGCGCTCTCTTTCTAGCTACCTCAAAAGTCTTGATGGCTTCCTGACATAACATCTCCTTCTTATTATAAATTTCTTTTAGCAAAGAAGGATAGAATCTCAAACAATTCTACATCTGCATCCTGCTAAAAGGAGAACTTGTCATCATGTTGCACAAAGGGCAAAAGCTGAAACACCAGGAAATAAATATAGTAAGAGTTATGAAAACAATATCCACGAGTGATGAATTCGGCTAAATTCAATGCACATATACCATCCATGTTTTCATTAATTTTACACAAAAACAAAAGTAATAATCAGGGGATATTGGGGTGGCAACCAACGTTACTCATGTGACGAACTAAACGTTGCAATGACATGCAGAGAAGAGTGTCTGAAACTGAAACGTTCTAGGCTCAAGTATGACAACTTGTAACGTCATGTGCTTTGGTCCCCTCCAAGCGTTTGAGTTTTCCAACTTATACAAGGCTAGAGCAGCGCTAGTGCCTCTCAGGAAATAAGACAATATGACTGCAAAATTAAGTGTTTCTAGGGTCTCCGAGATCTATTTGATAAAAATTGGAACTATCATGCAAGATAATGGTAACACATAAGCTCGAAACAACTTATATTAACACTTGAATAGGTGTATAAAATTGATATTCATTTCTAGTAGGAGAAGTGAAGAGGTCCACTAACATGCATATATATATACACAGATAAAATACTTTGGTTCTAACTTCCATCTAGACTTATTGCAAAATGTGCGGTATCAGTGCCATCAGAAAATATTAGGCATACAGTGTTAGAGTCCTTCGCCGAACAATAAATCACACCAGGTTTAGAAGTTTGAAGTTTAGATTATGCCACTACATCACGCTGAAGGCACTGGTCACATAACTATTCTGGTAACATTGATCAGAATCAAACTTTTCGTAAAGTAACTTTTTTGTGTATGTAACTAATATATGATCTACAATAAACGCAGCTAGATAAGTGACTACAGACACCTATATTTTTTAGTATATCATCATACAGATTGAGACATTACCAAATTTATGCCAACAACAGTTTCAGTGCGCTTCAACCATATTTGTAGCTTGTAATAAAATGTCAGAATCACTCCCACCAAACTGAACAAATAAATACCTTACAAATATTAGTAGATCACAAACAGTAGCTGCAATAACGATAATTACTAAAAACAACTATTTAATCATTTTGTAGTCCTACAACAAAGTAATGTACCGAATTGTCTGCATAATAGCAACAATTATCGACTTGCTGGACTTAAGGCGGTCACATTACCACACAGAAATAGCAAAATACATCGGTAAACAACACCCCCATCATGCATATCTTTATATCAAAGTTATGTTCCATCTATTTCCATTTACCTTGGCCAATTCATTACACCATAGCATTCTTATGGAGTAACAGTGAAGAATTACCAAAATTGCATGTGCGGTGATCTACGGGTGAATCAGCGTGCGCTTATTCAAGTAATGCTACACATAAATATACCCACGCATCATGCATACGATAAATCAAAAATTATCATCCATATTATATTATGGTTACCATTCCAAATCGGCATTTACCATGGCCAAATTGGTATATCTCGAATGCATCATCTAGATTTGCTTGATTCCCAGTCGACCATTGTCGAGTAATCAAAACTGCATGCACACTGAACTAAATTTGAATCATAATGCTCTAGTTTGGGTAGATTGGGAGATGATCATGTGTTACCTTGCAGGAAATAAATTTGATTTGCATGTTCTTCTCGTTCTTGGAGAAGTTGCGGGAGTGGAGCATGTGCACGCCAGCACGCGCCGGTGCTCGAGCAGCGGCACAGCGTGTGGAAGGTCACTTTCCAGTTTCCAACATGGACGCCACCACCAGCCTCGGGGAACCCAACTCGTCTGCGGGCGCCGCTAGGGAAGGCAAGGCTGCTACACTTCCTTAGAGGAGGAGGTGGGGCGGGGCACGAGGATATGTCCTCATCGGGGTCTTGGCCATGGTCTGGTGGGCGTCCGCCGGTTGAGAGAACTCGCGGTGTCGGCAGGGGAGGCGACATCATTGTTTGCGTGATGGGTGACCTAATTTGGTACAGAGAATGCACCCCGCAGACGGGATAAGTATCACCCGACGATTGTAAATGGTTACTGCATCCATAGTATCAGATTATACTAATTGAGGCCGTTAGATCTAATTAAGTGGGATGATTAGATAGTACTAATCTGTCTAGGTACATTTACCGGGTGGCTTTAAGACAGCAAATATTTGCACATTTATAAGTAGTATAGATGTTTACATGAAAGAGACACTAATTCAACATATTTCTTAGTTCTTTTCAATGGGGGAGTGTTTTGAGGTATAGAGTATACCGTCCCCATGAATTCCCGTCTTCAATAAATTAGCATTCCTAAAAGCACATGAAGTATCTTCCAGCAAAAATTACCTCGTGTTTACCCTAACCAAAAATAAGAACAAATCAAAGAGCTGGCAAGATGAAATTTACACAAATCGAACAAATGAATAAGGGAGATATTAGTTACTCTGTGCTATCATGAGATGTGTGTAAGAGGTAACTCTTGAGAGCACCCTTTCTATTGTATCTTCATCTGACTTTTCACTAAGAGAAACTCCACCATAGCCAAGAATCTCCATTCCTTCTGTGAAGGATGTGGCTGAACCGAATCGATGCCTCTGTGTACATAGAAAATATAATGTACGCACATAGAGAATTAAATCCCTGAAATAAGCCATAGAGATCAACACAAACATATCATCGAAGGAAGAAACCTGAGTTGTTGAAGAAGTAGATAATAACCATCAATAATATTTTCACCAATCGACGATTTTATTAGCAGAGAAAACATACAGAGGAACAGAGGTGTCCCTGAGTGCTGCAATCAGCACATTAAGTGGAAATCTCCCTTGGTCCGAGCAAGATCTTGGGACAATGCCTACATGAGAAGTAGGGACGGCCGCAAGGAGCCAGCGACGGCACCGGTGGGGGGGGGGGGGGGCAGTATTGAACCGGAGGCGGGAAAGACATGGAGGCAGTATCACGCGGGCTATAAGAAGCGTCGGAGAAGCAGACACGTGGGCCGCGTCGAAGTCCGGAGGCGGCGGCGTGTATGCGGGGAGAACATAGAGGTTCTGCGTCGGTCTCCATCGTGGGGCATGAAGAGAGACTTCCTTTCAGATTTGGAAAGCAGAGAATTGATTACCCGTTGGAATAGGAGAGATAATTGCCGTGATTTGGGGTTGTGGGATTTAGCGAATCTGGAGTTTCACGTTTCCACTTTTTCTTTACGTAGTATTTTTCTTGGTCAGCCAATGTAAATTACTAAGCGTACCCGAGACAAATGCTACCGTCAGATTAAGTTCAGTGGGCCTAATCATGCGGTGATAATAGACATCGTGTATGTTTTGTGGGGTGTGTTTAGAAAAAATAATGTTTGCTCTTTTATTAGTAGTAGAGATTACTATAGGTTTACTCAGTTTTGGAGTGAATCTACATATTAAAAGAAGTCTAGATATATTTTCTTCATAAACCTAGAACATCTTATATTTTAAAACGGAGGGAGTAACTTATAAAAATTATACTAATTCTTAATTGTATTCTAGTTGCAACTCATTAAATTTTTAGTTAAATCCTAGTTACAACTTAGGGAGTACACACATTACACGAATCACGAGGTAAATCTAATGGTGAGAGAGATGATTGAGACTTTAAAAGTTTTTAGACGCCTAAGAACTAGCAAATCAGTTTTCTAATTCAGACATATGATTGCAATTTAGACAAAAATAACCTCTTTATCGAACATATTTTAATAATAAACTCTTTTAAAAATAAATTTTACCAGACTAATTCTTTTGACTAGCGTCCGACCGCTAGAGCTAACCTATAGTCATAGCGCCTGCCAGCGTGACGATGGGGATCGGGCTAGGCCTGCACCTGTAGTAGTTTAGCCCTCAGAGCTTATGCGCTAAGCCTTGACTTATTGAAATTTCAAGATGCCTAATATGGGCACTCAAAATTTTAATTAGCTCAGCTCCTAGTGCTTAATTAGGCGCTAAGCTACATCTTCTTGATTGTGGTCTTGAGAAGGAACGAGACTATCATATATTTTCTTGACTACGGTCTTGAGGATAGCCATAATCATGTATGTTTCTACATGTAGTTATCGCCCCATTTGGAGAATGAGTCGGGAGGAGTATCAAGCAACGGTCCGCATACATGTTGAAGCCTAGAGCAACAAATCCAAACGCTACACATCTTTCTCGCCGCCTTAGACCTCCACGGCTGGTCCTCCTCAACAACCTTGTTCTTTGCTTTGCTGGCATAGTCATCCGATGTGTAGGGTTTGGGTTTGTTGCCCCTAGGCTTCAACATGTATGTGGACCGAGCTTGATACTTATTATATGTTGATCCAAATTCTATAAAGTATATGTCAACTCAGACTCGTTACACTCGGCCAGGTGCGGATCGTCGAAGACCTAGGTTTCCACTGATATATAAACCCCTGTAAGCCGCCGGTTAGGGTGAGTTGCATATGTGAAATCTCCGGCGTTTGTAAACACTCCCCGATATAGTGAAGTTTTGCTGGCTGGCGCCCATGGTTTTTTCTCTCTTTGTTGGAGAGGTTTTTCCACGTTAAATCTGTGTCCCCTTGCTATGATTTTGTTCTTCGTTATTGACTTGTCGCGATTATAAAAAGTGGTATCAGAGCCCCAGGTTCCAATCTAGGGTTTGCAACATGTCGTCATTGAAGTTCGATCTACCACAGCTGGACTAGACCACAAGATTCTCCTTGTGACAGGTGAAGATGCGGGCGATTCTCGCCCAAACTTCTGATCTGGATGAAGCGCTAGATGGATTCGGCGAAAAGGATGCTAAGACCTGGTCCGCCGAAGAGAAGCGGAAGGACCGTAAGACTTTGTCTTTGATTCAACTTCATCTGTCCAATAATATTTTGCAGGAAGTACTGGAGATGAAATCTGCTGCTTCCATGTGGGCAAAACTGGAAACGATCTGTGTATCAAAGGATCTAACCAGTAAGATGAACGTGAAGATGAAGTTATTCTCACATAGGCTGCAAGAAGGTGGATTGATAATGAATCACATATCTGTTTTTAAAGAGATTGTTTCAGACTTGCAGTCTATGGAGGTAAAATATGATGATGAGGATTTAGCTCTTCTACTCTTATGCTCGTTGCCTAGTTCCTATACACATTTTCGTGATACAATATTGTTGAGCCGTGATGAACTAACTCATGCCGAAGTACATGACGCCCTCAAACAGAGGAAAAAGATGAAAACTATGGTAGGTTCAGATGGGACATCATCCAAGGCCGAGTCTCTGCAGGTTCGTGGCAGGACCGAGCAGATAAATAACAAGTATGGCAACAGAGATAAGAGCAAGGACAGTAGAAGTCATTCAAAGTCCGAGGGAAAGGAAAAATTCTATAGGTATTGTAAGAAATCTAATCACGTTATTGATGATTGTTGGAAGTTGCAGAATAAGGAGAAAAGGAACGGAACTTACCAACCGAAAGATAGGTCTGAAGGTACTGGTAAGGCTGTTGTTGTTTCTGATAGTTCTGATGGTGAATGCTTAGCCGTTTTTGCTGCTTGTGCTTCTCATGATGATGAATGGATACTTGATACTGCATGTTCGTTTCATATTTGCTATAACAAAGATTAGTTTAGTTCATATGAGTCTGTGCAGACTGGAGATTTTATGCGTGTGGGGAATGACAACCCATGCCATATTGTTGGTGTTGGGTCTGTTAAGATCAGGACACATGATGGCATGACACGCACGTTGAGTGAGGTGAAGCACATACCAAGCATGGCCAAAAATTTGATCTCCCTGAGTACCATGGACGTTGATGGATACAAGTATGCCAGCGGGCATAGAGTTCTAAAGGTATCAAAAGGTTATCTTATTCACATGATAGGTGATATGAATTCTGCTAAATTATATGTTCTTAGAGATAGCACTTTGCATGGTATTGTTGCTGATGTTACTTCTAATGATTCTGATGATTGTGGTAAAACACATATGTGGCATATGCGTCTTGGGCGTATGAGCGAACAAGACATGGTAGAGTTTGTCAAGAGAGAGCTGATTGATGGTTGCAACTTGAGTAGGTTTGAGTTCTGTGAGGACTACATTTTTGGTAAGCATAAAAGAGTTAAATTCAATGCTTTCGTTCACACCATCAAAGGCATATTAGATTATGTGCATGCTGATGTATGGGGTCTGTCCCGTAAGACTTCTATTGGTGGTGCTAATTACATGCTTACTATTATTGATGACTACTCAACAAAAGTGTGGCCTTATTTTGTGAAGCATAAATCTGATATTTTTTATGCTTTTAAGAAGTGGAAAGTTATGGTTGAAAACCAAACAGAGAAGAAGGTAAAGTTACCATACGGATAATGGTATGGAATTCTGTTCTAATGAGTTTGAGGAGTTTTGCAGTAACAATGGCATGATTAGGCATCACACCACCCCCTATACTCCTCAGCGGAATGGCGTGGCTGAGCGCATGAACATGACCATCATCTCGAGGGCTCGTTGTATGTTGTATAATGCAGGTATGCATAGGCGTTTCTAGGCTAAAGCAGCCAACACAACGTGTTACCTCATCAACAGGTCACCTTCTATTCCACTTGAGAAGAAAACTCCCATTGAGGTATGGTCAAGTTCGCGTGCTGATTATTCACAGTTAAGAGTTTTTGGTTGCACTGCATATGCTCACGTTGATAATGGAAAGTTAGATCCTAGGGCTGTTAAGTGCATATTCCTTGGTTATGGTTCAGGAGTTAAAGCATATAAACTATGGAATCCTGAAACTAAAAAGATTTTGCTAAGTAGAAACGTTGTTTTCAATGAGTCCGTTATGTATCATGATAGCTTGCCATCAAATACCTCTCATGTTGCTGTTGGAGAGGAGGGAGTTAGTGTGCAGGTGGAGAACCTGCAGAAAACTATTGATAATGATGCTATCATTGAAGATACACATGAGGAAAATATTGATGATATTGTTGTTCGGCACTCACCTACTATTTTGTAGCAGCCACATGAGTCCATTGTTGCTAACAGACCGAGGCATAACTGTGGTCCTCGTCCTCGTTTAATTGAAGAGTGTAATCTTGTTCATTATGCTTTGAGTTGTGCTGAACAGGTGGAGAATGATACTAAACCTGCTTCATATAATGAAGCCATTGCATTCATTGACCGCGAGAAGTGGGTTTCTGCTATGCAAGAAGAGATGCAATCGCTTGAGAAAAATGGCACACGGGATGTTGTGTGCTTGCCCAAACAAAATAAGGCGGTCCACTGCAAGTGGATCTTCAAGAAAAAGTAAGGTTTGTCTCCCAAAGAGCCTTCAAGGTACAAGGCAAGGTTAGTAGCAAAATGGTCAGCCAGATTCCAGGTATTGATTACAATGATGTGGTCTCCCCAGTTGTAAAGCATAGTTCCATTCGCACTTTCTTTAGTATTGTGGCTATGCGTGATCTTGAGCTTGAGCAGTTAGATGTCAAGACTGCTTTTCTACATAGAGAGCTTGATGAGGAAATATACATGGACCAACCAGAAGGGTTCATAGTGCCTGGTAAATAGGATTTTGTGTGCAAATTAAAGAAGTCTCTTGATGGCTTAAAGCAATCTCCAAGACAGTGGTATACAAGGTTTGATTCGTTTATGATCTCACATGGCTTTGAGAGGTCTAAATATGATAGTTGTGTTTATATTAAGTTTGTTGATGGATCACCTATATATATGCTGCTATATGTTGATGATATGTTAATTGTTGCCAAGAGCATGAAAGAAATCACTACTTTGAAGGCACACCTAAGTAGTGAGTTTGAGATGAAGGATCTTGGAGCTGCTAAGAAGATCTTACATATGGAAATTAACCGAGATAGGAAATCTGGTTTGTTGTTTCTTAGTCAGCAAAGTTACATTAAGAAAGTTCTTCATCGTTTTAATATGGATGGTGCCAAGTGATACGCTCAGATCACCGTAGAGCTTCATTGGGAGACTCCAAGAGGAAGGTATGATGAGCACAACAGCAAATCTTCCCTCAGAAATAAACCAAGGTTATCGAATCATTAGGATGAAGGAAACGACTCAAAGGTGTTGCTAGAAACTTGGAAACCTGCACAACACAAACTCAATACTTTGCCCCAACGAACAGTGAGTTTGTCAATCTCATCGGTTTGCTGAAAACAACGGATTAACTGTATGGTGTGGAAGGTAATAGTGGTTTGCAGAAAGTAAACAGTAGCGGTGGAAGATGTATCAATGGTAAAGATTGGACCGGGGTCCATAGTTCAACTAAGGTGTTCTCCTTAAGATAAACAACATAACATGCTGGGTAAATAGATTATAGCGGGGCAATTAAAAGGACAGAGCAAGGGATAACAATGCAATACTAATCATTCATGATCCTATGAGATTTGATTGGGCATTAAAACAATATACATAGACCGCCATCCAACTGCATATGTGACTAGTAATCCACCTTCAGGTTATCATCTGAACCCCCTCCAGTATTAAGTTGCAAGCAACAGATAACTGCTTTAACCAAAGTGTGTAAGGTAAACAATCCACTTGTTCCATGAACAAGAGATCGTTGTTTTCTCCCTAGTGGCAACAAAACATATACAACCTTAGAGATTTTTGTCACTTCCCTTAGATTAAATAGAGGCATGTACCCACTATCGAGTATAAATACCCCCTCTTGGAGTCACTAGCATCTACTTGGCCAAGATAGCTACTAGAAACGGAGAGCATGCAAGATCACAAACAATACAGACATGATATAATCAATAAGATAGAATCATTAACCAATCTGACATGGTAATCTAAATATCCATCGGATCCTCGCAAACACAACATGCATGATTACAAATAGATGATCTTGATCATGAACGGATCTCACAAGATCTAAACATGGTAGCACAAAGGAGGATAAACAACCATCTAGCTACTACATGGACTTGTAGTCCAAGGTGGAACTACTCACACTTCATACCGGATTCTGGCATTGTGATGAAGAAGGCCTCTGGGATGATCTCTGCCCTCCGGCAGGGTGCCGAGAAGAGCTTCAGATCCCCTCGATCTAGGGACGATGGTGGCAGCGGCTACGGACTATTTCGTGGAAGATTGATTGGGGTACTTAGGGTTAGGTATCGCGGGCTTCTTATAGGTGAAGAGGGAGGCCGAGGGGGTGCCCGAGGCGGCTGCACCCCCCCAGGCGTGGGCCAGGCCTGGCCGCGCGGTCATGGGGTGTGTCCCCCTCGAGGCCCTCCCCCGTCTCGTCTTCTGGCTCCGTGTTCCTCACAGTAAAATATTGACTTTGGGTTTTGTCCCGTCTAATTCCGAGAATATTGATTTTCTGACTTTTCTGGAACCAAAAACAACAGAAAACAGGAAACGACACTATGGCATCTTCTTAATAGGTTAGTCCCAGAAAACATATAAAAATACCTCAAAGAGAAGATAAAGCAAATCAAAGTAGATACTAAACAAGCATGGTACATCAAAAATCATAGATACGTTTACGACGTATCAAGCATCCGCAAGCTTAACTCCTCCTCGTCCTCGAGTAGGTAAGTGATAAAAAGAATAATTTTTGAGGTGACATGCACCATCAAAATCAAGATTAAACCATTTGCAAGCATTGAAAGCTGGGATCCAAGTGCTCTAAACATGAGCATGAAAGAATAAGTTCTAATAGTAACACAAAGTAACTATGCATGCAACATGAAAGGTTACAAACAAAGATCATGAATAATAATGCATTGAAAGACATTTGTTTGTTTCACATATAGAAAACATAGCATAGTGGCATTCATCTTGTCCCTCATGGAGTAGCAAATAAATGCATATGTCACCTTCAAAGTTTATAAGAGTGACTAGATACAAATAGTTCAAGAACAAGCGATATCAACAATATGAATCAATCAATAAGTTTTGGGACAATGCACATAGAACTAAGAATGGCAACTATGCTCTCTTAATTGGTGCCTAAGGATAGAAGGCGGAGACTCAATATAATGGTGGAGGAAAGGCCCTTCATAAAGGGAAGCATGGATTTTAAGTCTCATAAAAAGCTTCCAAAAATTATGGTACTTGTTAGCTTTCAGCTCTCATTTCCCCTATCATAAGCATCTTGAAGTGATTAAGGTTAATGTGAACAAAATATGCAGTATATGCTTGACAAAGTATAAGTTTGCAATCTCATGTCCCTTGAGTACGAGGGCCGATCCTCATGCTACTCAACTTTAGTCACCGATAAGTTCTTGTCATAGTAAGTACATGTGTATCATAGAGAACCGCCAATGGGGTACCCCTTGCATATGACACAGGAGCTATCCCATAATCAAAATGACAAGGCAAGTAGACAATGAGCATCTCAGCAATCTTCTTATTTACCATGGGAAAATGGTGCTTTTTTCTCTCTTTCCTCTTTTCTCATCTCTTTTTATTTTCTTTTTCTCAATCTCTATCTCTTTTTTTATAAGAAGAATGCTTCATAGATTGCTCACTATAGTGATGCTGCAAGTTTCCACCATGATTAGGCATGGATTAGGATAGCGGCCCAGGCGTTTCTCTAACACACATACATAACTCCATGGACTTACAAGCTCCCCTTTTATTTCACATCGATGACATCCACAAACAAAAGAGCATATATCAACTGGGTACAATGTACAAGTGCAATGGCTAAAGAGTTCCCCATGACAACATGGTTCTGCTAATTCCAACGTATAAGTGTAAGCATATACAACATAGATGACATAATGGTTCAAGTTTATTAAGGGAAAGAAAAATAAAGTGTGCCATCAAGTTTGGTGAGAGATTTAATCACTAAGTTTTACATAACAAGTTTAATTTGGAAGATAGATAAAACAAAAATATACTTGGAATGATGTAACACACCATGCATAGGAATTTATAGTGGACACTTTGGAATAACTTGGTTTTTGGGAGTTGGAGGCATGAGTAGAGCTTACTCATACAAGTGGTGGCTAGCAAAAGACTAGGAGCGACCAACTAAGAGAGCAATAATGGCCATAATCATGCAGAGCGACAAAACGTTACTAATCAAAGCATAAAGTGGTACCACAAGTCAAAAACTAAATGATCATGGAGGCTATGGTGACTGGTTCATAGTCATAACATGGTGTGAGCATGTGCCAAGTCAACCCAAACAAAGCCTCAAAGGAGAATACCACAATACTATGCTTTTGTATGCTAAAACAACACATGATTCTTTTAAGGCACATTAAGCAATTCAAATTGTTTGGAACAAGTCATGATATGGAAATAATCACTAAGCATAAGGTCAAAACAACATCTAGCATGACATAATAAAGTCTAAGTCACAGTCAAAGCAAGATCCTTCTTGTACTACTAAAGCAAGAACTTCCTACTCCTTTCCAACAGCAATCAACTTATTTGAAACAACGAGCAAAAACGGGGGTCCAACTACTTTATTCAAGCAAACTAAGCAAACAAAAACTAAAAACAAAAACTAAGACATTCCAAGAACAACACAACTGTGCATGAAACAATAAAAACGAAGTGTCTAGAAAGACCTGAGATTTTTATTGATGAAGAAGGGGATGCATTGGGCATCCCCAAGCTTTTACGCTTGTACCTCTTGAATATTTCTTGGGGTGACACGGGGTGGAATCCCCAAGATTGAGCTTTTTTCCATTCTTCATCTCATTACATCATTCTTCCTCTACACCTGCAGATTTTCCTTCATACAAAACTTTATACAATCTTCATTAGCAACATTAGTGTATTCAAAAGATAATAGACCTGTCGGTTTTAGTTTCAAAACAGCAAAACTTTCACTAAATACACAAGCTACTTAGCAATTCCCTCAAAAAGCTCAATTTCCCAAAAAGAACCCAAAAAGAAATCAATAGGAAGCAAATGCAAATAATGGCAGAAATTTGTCAAAACAGACCAGCAGGTGAAAACCGATTTTTTCGAAGACCTTCTATTTCTCAAATAAAAAGTGTTGGACTAACGAAAGTTATATAACAACCAGAGGGATTTATTCAGAAAATTACAGCTGAATCTGAATTACAGATATTTTACACGAATTTTTACAGTGGAGCACAAAAATATGTTTCGGGACAGCAACTCCCCAAATCTTACTTCCCTCTCATTAGAGGTTATTCTTGGCACAAAATCAAATAAAAAGGATAAGGAGAGGTTATTACAGAAGTAATAACTTCCAAGACTCAAGAAAACTATTGGGTTATCTCCCAATAAGTATTGTTCTTTAACGCCTTTAAGTTAGGCACAAAAAGCAAGAATCAATTATTTTCAAATAAAGAAGCATTAACATCAAACCTTGCTTTCAAAGGACGAGCAAAAGTAAACTTCTATCTCCTCATAGGGAAGTGTTCAATACTTTCTTGAATGTAAATTAATATTTAAGCCTTCTTTCATATCAATGATGGCACCAACAGTTCTAAGAAAAGGTCTTTCCAAAGTAATAGGACAAGAAGCATTGTATTCAACATCCAAAACATAGAAATCAACAGGGACATAAGCATTGTTAACCATAATAAGAACATCATTAACACTCCCCATGAGTTTCTTTTTAGCATTGTCATTAAGTGGGACATCCAAATAGCAATCTTCCAAAGGTGGCAAATCAAGCATTTCATAAATCTTTCTAGGCATAAGAGAGACACTAGAACCAAGGTCACATGAAGTTTTTAGATCAAAGTCATTCACTTTAATATTAATGATGGGTTCCCAACTATCTTCTACTTTCCTAGTAATAGAGGCTTTGTGTTCAACTTTTCTTCCTTAATTTTAATGAGAGCATCTGTAATGTGTTTGGTGAAAGCCACATTCATATCACTAGCATTGGGACTTCTAGCAAGCTTTTGTAGGAACATAATCACTTCCGAGATATTGCAACCATCAAGATCAAAATCAAACTTAGCATCAATGGTAGTAAACTCATTGGGTTTAGGCATTGTGGTAGGAGGAATAGGGACTTCTTGTGGTTTGGTGGCATCATTGTTTCTAGCAATTTCAGCTTATCTTTCCCACTTAGCATGTAGTTGAGCTAATAGTCTAACATTTTCATCAATAGTAACTTGTATGGCATGAGTAGCAGCAAAGGTACTTTCCAAGGTTTCAGGTTTAGCAGCCATTTTATTAATCAAAGAGGACTATGCTCCAGGCAAAGAGGAAATATTGTTTTCAGCACTCAAAATTTTGGACTGTAAACTTCGAATTTCTCTAGTCAAATTCTCAAGTTGATTACTAATATTTTTCAAGATAGTAGATTGTTCTTCCATAGTTTTAGTGAATATCTTGTTATGCTCATATTGCATTTGCATAAAGTTTTTAGTGGATCTTTCAACTTCTAGAATCCTATCTTCACTAGGCATTCCAGATCTACCATGATAAGTATTGCCATTATTAGGAGGGTAAGGCCTATAGTTATTACCATAAGCATTGCTGCCAAAATTATTATTCCTAATGAAGTTCACATCAAATTTCTCTTGTTGAGCAACCAAAGAGGTTAATGGAACATTATTTGGATCTATATGAGCTTTTCCATTAACAAGCATAGCCATGATAACTCAAAGAGGAGGTTTCTTCAATAGAATTTACCTTCTTACCATGTGGAGCTCTCTTAGTGTGCCATTCAGAATAATTAACCATCATATTATCAAGGAGCTTTGTTGCAGCACCCAAGGTAATGGTCATAAAGGTACCTCCAGCAGCTGAATCTAACAGATTTCTTGAAGAGAAGTTTAACCCTGCATAAAAAGTCTGGATAATCATCCAAGCAGTAAGTCCATGAGTGGGACAACTATTTACCAAAGATTTGATACTTTCCCAAGCTTGAGCAACATGTTCATTATCAAGTTGTTTAAATTTCAATTATTTCACTTCTCATAGATATAATTTTAGCAGGGGAATAGTATTTTCCAATAAAAGCATATTTGCACTTAATCCAAGAATCAATACTATTTCTAGGCAAGGATAACAAGCATTCTTTAGGTTTCCCTCTCAAGGAGAAAGTAAACAATTTGAGATTAATAATATCTCCATTTACATCCTTATATTTTTGCATCTCACGAAGTTCAAGAAAGTTATTGAGGTGGGCAGCAGCATCATCAGAACTAGCACCAGAAAATTGCTCTTTCATCACAAGATTCAACAAAGCATGCTTAATTTCATAAAAGGTAGCATCAAGAGCAGGTGGAGCAATAGGTGTACTCAGGAAATCATTGTTGTTTATGCTAGTGAAGTCACACAACTTGGTGTTCTCAGCAGAGTTCATTTTGGAAAAAGTGGAGCAAGACAACAGCAGCATCAACTAGAGTAGGAACTAATTTTTTTGTGTTTTTGATAAGAGAAAGAAAATCAAACGAAACTAATTTATTTGGAGTTTTAATAAAAAGAGGCAAACAAAACCAAGCAAAATAAACTAAGCAAAACAAAAGCAAAAACAAAGTAAAGAGAAAGGTTGTGAAGGACTCCCCTTGTGAAGCCGTCCTTAGCACCCCCTCGGCAATGGCGCCAAAAACATCTTGATGCACTTAGATCACTGTAGAGCTTCGTTGGGAGACCCCAAGGGGAAGGTATGATGAGAACATCAGCAAGTCTTCCCTCAGAAAGAAACCAAGGTTATAGAACCAGTAGGAGGAAGGAAATGACTCAAAGGTGTTGCTAGCAACTTGGAAACCTGCACAACACAAACTCAAGACTTTGCCCCAACGAACAGTGAGGTTGTCAATCTCACCGGTTTGCTAAAAACAAAGGATTAACTATATGGTGTGAAAGGTAATAGTGGTTTGCAGAAAGTAAACAGTAGCAGTGGAATATGTATCAATGGTAAAGATTGTACCGGGGTCCATAGTTCACTAGAGGTGTTCTCCTTAAGATAAACAACATAACATGCTGGGTAAACAAATTACAATGGACAATTGACGATCTGAGATCAAGGCATAACAATGCAATACTAATCATTCATGATCCTATGATATTTGATTGGGCATTATAACAATATACATAGACTACCATTGATACGTCGGAAACGTATCTATAATTTTTTATGTTCCATGCTTGTTTAGTATCTACTTTGCTTTGCTTTGTCTACACTTTGAGGTGTTTTTATGTGTTTTCTAGTACTAACCTATTAACAACATGCCACAGTGCCAGTTGCCTGTTTTCTTTAGTTTTTGGTTCTAGAAAGGCAGAAAATCAATATTCTTGGAATTGGACGGGACAAAAGCCAAAGTCAATATTTTACCGTGAGGAACACGGAGCTAGAGTACGAGACGGAGGGGAGGCACGAGGGGGACACACCCCCTGGCGGTACGGGCTAGATCTAGCCGCGCCTAGGGGGTGTGACCACCCTGGCCGCCCCTGCCTCACATCTTTGCCTATAAATACCCCCCGATGCATAAACCCTAAGTACCCGATCAATATTCCACGAAACCGTCTATAGCCGCCGCCACCATCGTCCCTAGATCATGGGGATCGTGAGGATCGTGTTCGGAAAGTATGGGTTGAGGCACATGAATCAAGAGTGGGATTTGTCCATCCATATGACGGATAAATATACTCTGGGCCCTCTCGGTGGAATGTCATCCAATTGGCTTGCAAGCATGTGACTGGCTCAGAAGGGATCACATATCACGGGAACGAGAAAAGAGTACTTATTAGTAACGAGGTTGAACTAAGTATGCAAAGATACCGACGATCAAAACCTCGGATAAGTAAACTATCATGAGACAAAGGGAAATTGGTATCGTATGTAAGTGGTTCATTCGATCGCAAAGTAATCGTTGAAATATGTGGGAGCCATATGAATTTCCAGATTCCTCTATTGGTTATTGATCGGAGAAGTGTCTCGATCATGTCCGCATAATTCACGAACCGTACTTAAGGATTCGATGTTGTTTAGTAGATATGGAATGTTAGTAGGGATACCGAATGTTGTTCGGAGTCTCGGATGGGATCCGGGATATCACGAGGAGATCCGGAATGGTCCGGAGAATAAGATTCATATGAGGAAAGTCCTATTTCGGAGTTCGGGAAAGTTTCCGATGATTTCATCGGAGAGGTTCTAGAAGGGTCTAGAAGGTTCACCGGTCCGGAAGGAGAATGGTCCATGAATGTGTCATGGGTATGTGGAATGATTGGATCATATCCAAGGTCACTTGGTGTTAGCATATGCGAGAGAGAAATACAGCTCTAAATTGAAAGTCAAACGGAAGTTTGAAAAGTCAAACTGGAACAATGGTTTCCTAGTGGGAGAAGAAACAAGTCCTTCTCTTAATCCAACTTGGGTTTGGATTTGGATTCAAACCCAGCCCTCCCAAGGCTTCCCTCTCTCATAAATATAGGGGGAGGGCTGCCCCAACACAACAGACAAGTTACAAGCCCTAGCCCTCCCCTAGAAAAGCCGCCGCGCCCTAGCCGCCGCCCGCGCGCCTCCGCCGCCATGCCGCCTCGCTGCGCCGTCGCCCTAGCCTCCGCCGACACCTCCTCCTCCTCCTCCCGGATCTCTAAACCCTAGATTTCTGGGAAACCCTAATCCACCATAACTCGCATCCAGCTTAGGCGAAGCCCTGTGGGATCTTCCCTCTACTTCCGACACCATGCCGTCGTGCTGCCGGAATCGCGAGGAGAGAACTACAACCTCCGCTGCCTGCTGGAACAAGGGAGAGGAAGGTCTTCATCGAGTACCGAACGTGTGACCGACGGCGGAAGCACTACCGGAACACAGCGCCGGAAGGATCGTCTACGCGATCTTGAGATCGGCAAGTGTACGACTACATCACCCACGAGAATCTGCTCTCGTTAACCGCTTTGGAATCTTCGAGGGTGAGTGCTTCTATCGACTCGTTTCTATAATCTAGTATATAGATCTTGGCTTGTTTGTGTGCATGCAGTAGAAATTTTTTATTTTCCATGCTACGAACCCCTACAGTGGTATCAGAGCCGTGTCTATATGTAGATCTGTTGCACGAGTAGAACACAATGGTCATTGTGGGCGGTGGTGCTTTTATTATCAATTGCTTTTTGTGTACTTTGCATCTTGCGGTATGATGGGATGAAGCGGCCCGGGCTAACCTTACATGACATCGTTCATGAGACTTGCTCCACGCTGAACATGCAACTTGTATTGCATAAGTGGCTTTGCGGGTGTCTGTCTCTCCCATCATAGTATAGATTCAATTTACAACGGGCACTTGATAGTTCATGCATCAACATTGTGGTTCTTGTTTTTAAGTTAGAACGACACTTATTGAAAGCCGTAAACCACGTAAAATATGCAAAGAAAATTAGAGGCGTCTAACTTTGTTTTGCAGGGGTGTGCTGTGATGTGATATGGCCATGATTGTGATTATATATGATGTATGCAATGTTCCTTATTGTAAGTTGGCAACCGGCAGGGGCCATATGGTTGTCCTTTAAATTCCGTTAAGACCTGCGTGTCTATTCAAAGTAGTTGTAACAGTTGAAGCTGGTGGAAGACAATCATGAAATGGCGCCATGTACCTTGACGCCATACCGGTGATGATGATCATGTTCGTGCTTGAAGATGGAGATCGGAAGCACAAGAACAAAGGCCATATCATATCACATATTATGAATTGCATGTGATGTTAATCCTTTATGCATCTTGTATTGCTTAGTTTGCGATGGTAGCATTATAAGATGATCCCTCAAGCACAAAAATTTCAAGTTTTAAAGTGTTCATCCTTAGTAAGAACCGTTGCTAAATCTCGTTGTTTCGAAGAACCACGTGATGATCGGGTGTGTTAGATTCTGCGAGTGTATACAACGTGAGCAAGCCAGATTTGCTCATGCGGAACCTAAGGTTTGATCTTGACGAGCCTAGCATGTACAGACATGGTCTCGGAACACGGATCACCGAAAGGTAAAGCATGAGTCATATAGTAGATATGATGAACATGTTGATTGTTGGCCATTGAAGCTACATCAACTCTCGTGATGATCGGTTTTGATGTGGTGGATTTGGTTCGTGTGATCACTAAAACAATGTGAGGGATATTGTTTTGAGTGGGAGTTCACCTAGATTAATTTAACTATTAATTAGAACTCAATTTGGCATAAACTTAGTCTAAACTATTGCAAATATGTTGTAGATCAATGGCGGCCCCTACCATCAATTTTAATGCGTTCCTAGAGAAAGAAAAGTTGAAAAACAATGGAAGCAACTTCGCGGATTGGTTCCGCAATTTGAGGATTGTCCTCAATGCTGGTAATTTGACCTATGTTCTAGATGCACCGCTGGGTGACCCTCCTGCAACTACTGCTACCGATGAAGTAAAGAATGTTTACCTCACTCGGAAGAATTAGTAATCCACAGTTCAGTGTGCTATCTTGTATGGTTTGGAATCGAAGCTTCAGAAAAGGTTTGAGAACCATGACCCACGTGATATTGTCCGTGAACTCAAAATGATATTTGAGGCTCATGCGGCAGTTGATAGTTATGAGGCTTCTGAAAAGTTCTTTAACTGCAAGATGGAAGAGGGCAACTCCGTCAGTGAGCATGTGCTTAAGATGTCTGGGCACGCAAATAAACTCCAAAGTTTGAGTATAGTGATTCCTAATTCTTTGGGGATTCACTGTGTCCTCTAATCACTGCCATCAAGTTACAAGAACTTTGTGATGAACTACAATATGCAAAACATGGACAAGACGTTGCCAGAACTCTTCTCCATTTTGAAATCTGCAGAAGTGGAGATCAAGAAAGAGCACCAAGTGTTGTTGGTCAATAATACCCCCAAATTCAAGAAGCAAGGCAAGTCTAAGAAAAAGGGAAACTTGAAGAAGGGCGGTAAGAAAGTTTCCGTGCCGGCGAAGAAGACCAAGGCTGGTCCTAAGCCTGATACTGAGTTCTTTTACTCCAAGGGAGAATTTCACTGGAAGCGGAATTTCCCAAAGTACTTGGCTATTTGAAGAACGGCAACATAAAAAAGAAAGGTATATCCGATATACATGTTATTGATGTCTATCTCACTAGTACTCGTAGTAGTGCCTGGGTATTTGATACTGGTTCGGTTGCTCATATTTTTAACTCGAAATAGGTACTACATAATAAACATAAGCTAGCGAAGAACAAGGTGACGATGCACATAGGAAATGGATCAAAGGTTGATGTGATCGCCGTCGGCACGCTACCTCTTCATCTACCATCGGGATTAGTTTTATACTTAAATAATTGTTATTTGTTGCCTGCGTTGAGCATGAACATTATATCTAGATCATGTTGATTGCGAGACGGTTACTTGTTTAAGTCCGAGAATAATGGTTGTTCTATTTATATGAGTAATATGTTTTATTCACATGCACCTTTGATAGATGGTCTATTCTTATTGAATCTCGATTGTGGAAATACACACATTAATAACATTGAAGCTAAACGTTTGAAATTGAGCGATAACTCGACCTATATGTGGCACTGTCGTCTTGGTCATATTGGAGTGAAGCGTATGAAGAAACTCCATTCCGATGGACTTCTTGAATCACTTGATTTCGAATCACTTAAAAGATGCGAAGTATGTGTAGGGGTTCCAACCTTTAATAAGATAGAGCCCCCTGTGTTTACAATGCTAGTCCCTGGATCAATAGCTAGCATCCACAGTTTAGATGTAATATCAAGAAACAAAGGTCATAATATAACTTTATAACTAGGAATAACATAATTTTATTACATCTTACATAGCTCATTTGGCTATTACATTACATTGCAGCGGAATAACTATAGTCATGGGGTCCTTCATATTCAAAGTGCCACAGGCAGATGTTGGTTGTATACTTTGTAATCCTAATCAATCAATCTTCACTAAAATCAATCAAACCTGCAACATTACAAGTTACAGCCACAAGGGTCAATACATTTGAATTGTATTGGCAAGTGATACTATAATAGTATAGTGGAGTCTATCATCTATATGCATTTGGCTAAGTGGAGTTGAGGCTTGCATTGCTCAAAATAGGTCTTTCCTTAACATTTGAAAATACTAAGTTTTTGCTTTGATAAAATCATTTTCTCAATCCAAGATTGAAGATCCTTTACAAGGCATCTCTCAATCAAAGATTGAATATTTCAAACAACCCTTGTTCAATCCACAAGTTTTAACTTAGGAATTTGAATGATGAGATTCTTGATTGCTTCCATGTCTTGATGCTCAAATTGTCCTTTACCAGGGACATGGCTAAGTACTTAGATTTTACACTCTGCAGAGGTGGTGCACTTTCCCCACCAGACTTGGTTTCCCAAGACAAAATCTTTCAGAAGCCTTCCCTTAGACCAAAATGGACACGTTCCAACCTATCAAAAACTACCACCCACTGCCCATATGGCTAAGTTCTTGCAACCTATATGATCATGGCAGAGCCCATATTTCCAAGTGGTTGCACTTGAAGCTTCTCAACATTTGACATCTCAAATCTCTTTGTTCCTGGGTGGCATACCACAAGTGAGATACACAAGCCAAGTCCATGGCCTTGTGAACCACTCAACCAAAAACCACCAAGCAATCCCATTCCACCCAGGTGATTCATTAACTTAGTTGTTTTATTAGACAAAATCACAAGTCCTCAGACTTAGAATATTTTTCCATAGTGTGAATATATATTCCACCCATGTTTTCTATTAGCTAGGCTAAGCTTGATTGTAGTAGGAATCTTAACTTAGGAAAATCCTACTAAGGATTCATCTACTAGGTTTTCCTATAGTAAGGTTTATACTTGGCAAAATCCATGCAAATTTTACTTAGCAAAAACACTAATGCATAGTGAAAGTAATGGATAGAAAGTATGAAGCATCACTTGCCTTTTTGATAGAGGGTATAGGTTCACTCCTTGTCCTTGCAACAATCACACTCTTCAAGTCACTACAATTCAATCAAGCAAGGCACAAACTTAATCTACCAATCAAGCAAAACATCACATAAAATAACAAAGTCAAAGTAATGCATGCAAGCATGCAAAAGATGGTTCTAATTGCAAAGGTGGTCTCCACTAGGCTTCTAAACTTTGTAAAGTCAAAAGTGGTTATTTTCCAAAGTGGCAAAGTCATTTGCAAAAGGGTTTTGGTCTATAAACCATTTTTTTAAATCTAACCATTATTTTATGTGGTGAAAATTATTTTTATCAAAGCAAAGCTTTATGCTTTTCACCAAATGAGTTGCTATTGCCAAACTTGGTGTTTTTGGGTCAGTAGGTTTGGTCTAAACCATTTTCTCAAAGTTTTTACTCAAAATTATTTTCATAACAAAAACCATTATTTTCATTTGGCTAGAAATGAATAAATCAAGTTTTCCATCCTAAACTTTACCAAATCCATTTTCCAAACTATGGGTTGGTTCCTAGGGTCAGTGAGTTTACAACAAACCAATTTGCAAAGGTTTTAACCTTAAAAACATTTTTAAACAATTTTTCTAATCTAAATAAGCATTCAAATGAATATGCAAAAACAAGCAAACAAACAGATACTATTTGCTAAACCAAGGGCATGGTTGGCTAGGGCTGGTTCTCCTGAATCCATTGATATAAAATTTGTAAAATTTGGACGTGTGGTTTGAAAGTTACAAGGGTTTCAAAATGGCATTTAAATCTGGTTTCTAAATCTGTTTTAATCAAACACTGGCCACGCATCGTTTCGTCATTCGCTGGTACCGGTTCGCCCGGATCGCGTAGTTGCAGCCATTGGATCCAATTAGATCGTGCGGCACAGGACGCGTACCCCTTCGCGTTTAAGTGACCTAATCTTGCTCGCCCGATCTAGATCTAACGGGCCTAAACAATCGGCCATTAACTGGCGGCACTGCGCGGCTGTACGCGACGGCGACGGACAGACGGCGGCGGCACTGGTGAAATAGGAAGCGAGGGAGGAGGGAAAAGTGCTCACCACGTTCGCAAAGGCCTGAGAAAGCTCGACGTGGTCTCCTAGGGTCAAGGGGCACTCGGGGTCTGCTGCAATTCGTCGCCGGAGTTGGAAACGGCGTCGGGCGTCTCTGTCCGTGGTCGAAGGCAACGTTGTAGATCGCCCTAAAGCAAGACAGGGGCATGGTTAGGTGCGGGAGGTCACGGAGAAGACACGTGCATGAACGAGAAGGCACAAGGCGGTCGGAATCTACCAGGGTGCTTGCCGGAGTTGAAGACAGACGCGGCGGCGTTCGGAAGCTTGTCGTAGCCAGTGTTCTAGGGCGCCCGCGGTCGAATGGATGGTACGGGGAGGAGTGTCTGGGAGTGGGGAGTCTGCTAGCATGCTCAGGGAGGCTCGGGGCGGTGTCGAGTCGCCGGAATCAGCACCAGACTTCGTCGGAACAGAGGGTGCTCGGGGAGGAAATTGGGGAGGTGCAGGCGTGCAGGCGGTGTGTCGGAGGAAATATAGAGGAGACATGGGCGTTTAAACCTGCGTGATCAAAGCTAGTAACGGTGGTCGAGTTAAAAGCGAATTAAGGCCGTGAAATCATCGAGGAGCAGTGTCGAGGGAGGAAGAAGGGTCGCTGGTGAGGAGGAAAAGAGCGAGTGGAAAGTGGGCCTCGTCGGTGGGAAAACAAAGGAGGGTAGGTCCACTGGTCATACTCGTGGGTCGAATCAGGTTGACGCGTTTTCTTTCGGGGTGAGGGAAAGCTGGGCTGCTGGGCTTAGTTGGGCCAGATTGTTGGGCTGGGTCAGTTTTCATATTTTTTTTCTGTCTGAAACTTTTTTCCTTTTCTATTTCTATTTACTGTTTTGAAATTCAAACAAACAATCCAATCAACAAAATAAATTCAAACAAACACCACACTTCACAACTTTTGAACTTGGTTCTGTTCAGTAACAAATACCAAATTTCCAAAAATAAAATAATATTTTAATTCATTTTAGGATCCATTCATTAAATAAGTAAAATGGACCTTTATTTATTTAATCAAATAGGGTTTGATTTATTTAATAAAATCCTCATTTGAAATCCAAACACTTTCAAAACCAAATCAGTAGGTTTTATTTTAAAATAAAGAATTCTTGGAAAACTTGTTTAAAACAAAATAATATTTTACTTTAGGGTCCATTAATAATTAAATAAAGTGGGCCTTAGTTATTAAACCAAATAGGATTTGTTTTATTTAAAACTTTATTTTTTGAAAACTAAAATAGTACCAAAACCATTTAGCAAGTTTTATTTGGAAATCATAAAATATTTGGAAAACTTATTTAAAATAATTTAATAAGTTTTGATGTTTCAATTTAAATGGTAAAACATTTTATAAAATTGGATATTAAATCCTTATTAATTTATTTAAATAAACCTTTGCTATTTTTATTCAAAACAAAATGTTTTAATTCCAAAGCTTGTCCAAGGTTTAATTTGGCTTTATAAAATAATCTTTATTTATAAATCCACCTTTCTTTTGAAAACTAAATCTTTTATTAAAAGATTCCAAAATTAGTATCTCCAAAATATTTTATTTTCCTTTATTTAAAATGTTTATCTTTTTAAATCCCTTTAGGATTTTATTTAATCCAATTGGTTTGAAGTTCCAATTAAATTCAAAAAGTTTCTTCTGGCCCTGAAAATCAAACAAAGTTTTATTTTATTCATTTATTTTCACATTACAAGATTTGGAAAATCTTGGGATGTGACAGTATGTCTGATGGGTAAAATGACTAAGACTCCATTTTCTGGTATGATGGAGCGAGCTATGGACTTATTGGAAATCATACATACCGATGTGTGTGGTCCAATGAGTGTAGCATCGTGCGGTGGTTATCGTTATGTTTTTACCTTCACGGATGACTTGAGTAGAGATGGGTATATCTATTTCATGAAACATAAGTCCGAAACTTTCGAGAAGTTTAAGGAATTTCAAGTGAGGTAGAGAATAAACGTAATAAGAAGATTAAATTTCTTCGATCTGATCGTGGAGGTGAATATCTAAGTTACGAGTTTGGCGAGCATTTGAAGAAATGCAGAATACTTTCACAATTGACACCGCCAGGAACACGACAGCGTAATGGTGTGTCCGAACGTCGTAATCGAACTCTCTTAGATATGGTTCGTTCTATGATGTCACTTACAGATTTACCGCTATCGTTTTGGGGTTATGCATTAGAAACATCCGCATTCACTTTAAATAGGGCACCATCTAAATCCGTTGAAACGACACCGTATGAATTATGGTTTGGAAAGAAACCTAAATTGTCGTTCCTTAAAGTTTGGGGTTGCGAAGCTTATGTAAAGAAGTTACAGCCGGACAAGCTTGAACCCAAAGCGGAAAAATGCGTCTTCATAGGATACACGAAGGAAACTATTGGGTATACCTTCTATCATAGATCCGAGGGCAAAATCTTCGTTGCCAAGAGTGGATCCTTTCTAGAGAAGGAATTTCTCTCGAAAGAAGTGACTGGAAGGAAAGTAGAACTCGACGAGGTTGTTGAACCTTCTCTCGAACTTGCGAGTAGCGCAACACCGGAAGTAGTTCCTGTGGCGCCTACATCAATAAGAGAGGAAGCTAATGATGTTGATCATGAAACTTTGATTGAAGTTACTACGGAACCTCGCAGGTCAACGAGAACTCGTACCACTCCTGATTGGTATGATCCCGTTATGAGTATCATGTTGGTGATAACACCGATGACCCTGCGACATATGAGGAAGCAATGATGAGCCCAGATTCCAATAAATGGCAAGAAGCCATGAAATTCGAGATTGGATCCATGTACAAAAACGAAGTATGGATTTTGGTGGACTTACCGGATGGCTGGAAGGCTGTCGAGAACAAATGGATTTTCAAGAAGAAAACATATGTTGATGGTAATGTTACTGTCTATAAAGCTCGACTTGTCGCAAAAGGGTTTCGACAAATTCAAGGAGTTGACTACGATGAGACTTTCTCACCAGTAGCGAAGCTAAAGTCTGTAAGTATTACGTTAGCAATCGCTGCATATTATGATTATGAGATATGGCATATGGATGTCAAAACAGCGTTCCTCAATGGAGACATTGATGAAGAGTTGTATATGATGCAACCCAAAGGTTTTGTCGATCCTAAAGATGCTAACAAGGTATGCAAACTTCAACGGTCCATATATGGATTGAAGCAAGCATCCCGAAGTTGGAATCAACGTTTTGATAAGGTAATAAAAAGCTTTGGTTTTATACAAACTTATGGAGAAGCTTGTATTTACAAGAAAGTGAGTGGGAGCTCTTTAGAATTCTTAATACTATATGTAGATGACATATTCTTGATTGGGAATGATGTAGACCTTCTTAATAGCGTCAAGGATTATTTGAATAATAGTTTTTCAATGAAAGATCTTGGCGAAGCAGCTTACATATTAGGCATAAATATTTATAGAGATAGATCGAGACGCCTAATATCATTGTCACAAAGTACATATTTGGACAAAGTTCTAAAGAGTTTTGGAATGGAAGAAAGCAAGAAAGGGTTCTTGCCCATGTTTCCCAATATGACCTTGAGAGTAAAACTCAAAGTCCTGCGACGGCAGAAGATAGAGAAAGGATGAGTAAGACTCCCTATGCCTCAGCCATAGGATCTCTTATGTATGCCATGCTATGTACTAGACCCGACATTGCATATGCTGTTAGTTTGACTAGCAGATATCAAACTGATCCAGGAGTGGATCATTGGACAGTGGTCAAAAACATCCTTAAGTACTTGAGAAGAACTAAGGATATGGTTCTTTCTTATGGAGGTGATGAACAGGTCGTTGTTAATGGTTACACCGATGCTAGTTGGAACACCGATCCGGATGATTCTAAATCTCAGATACGTATTTATTTTGAATGGTGCAGCAGTTAGCTGGAGGAGTGCAAAGCAAAGCGTTATGGCGAGATCTTCAACTGAATCGGAATACATAGCTGCTTCGGAGGCTTCACAAGAGGCGATATGGATGAAGGAGTTCATTACAGATCTCGGTGTGGTTCCAAGTGCGTTGGACCCAATGTCTATCTACTGTGATAACATGGGCGCCATAGCCAATGCGCAAGAACCAAGGTCACACAAGAAGCTGAAGCACATCAAGCTACATTTTCACGCTATTCGAGAACATGTCCAAGATGGTGACATAAAGATTTGAAAAGTACACACAGATCTGAATGTGGCGGATCCGTTGACTAAACCTCTCCCGAGGGCAAAACATGACCAGCACCAAACCGCCATGGGTGTTCGGTAGATTTCCATGTAATCTAGATTAGTTGACTCTAGTGCAAGTGGGAGACTGTTGGAGATATGCCCTAGAGGCAATAATAAAAGTAGTTATTATTATATCTTTGTGTTTATGATAAATGTTTACATTCATGCTATAATAGTATTAACAGGAAACATTAATATGATTTGTAAACTAAATTAGAGTCCATGGTAAATCCTCTTTATAATACTAGCTTGTTGATTAATAGATTATCGTGGTTTCTCGATCATGAACATTGAGATGTTGTTAATAACAAGATCATATCATTAGGAGAATGGTATGATGGACATACTCCTATAGATAAGCGTAGCATAAATATCAAGTCATTTTAATAGTTTGTTTGCTATAAGCTTTCTGATACATAGTGACCTAATTCCTTCGACCATGAGATCATGCTAATCACCATCACCGGAAGGATGGTTTGATGACATCAAACACCACACCATAACTAGGTGGCTATAAAGGTGGCATTGAGTGTCCGGAAAGTATGGGTTGAGGCACATGAATCAAGAGTGGGATTTGTCCATCCATATGATGGATAGATATACTCTGGGCCCTCTTGGTGGAATGTCATCCAATTGTCTTGCAAGCATGTGACTGGCTCACAAGGGATCACATATCACGGGAACTAGAAAAGAGTACTTATCGATGCGAGGTTGAACTAGGTATGCGGATACCGAAGCATCAAAACCTCGGATAAGTAAACTATCGTGAGACAAACGGAAATTGGTATCGTATGTAAGTGGTTCATTCGATCGCAAATTAATCGTTGAAATATGTGGGAGCCATATGAATTTCCAGATTCCTCTATTGGTTATTGATCGGAGAAGTGTCTCGATCATGTCCGCATAATTCACAAACTGTAGGGAGACACACTTAAGGATTCAATGTTGTTTAGTAGATATGGAATGTTAGTAGGGATACCGAATGTTGTTCGGAGTCTCGGATGGGATCCGGGATATCACGAGGAGATCCGGAACGGTCCGGAGAATAAGATTCATATAAGGAAAGTCCTATTTCGGAGTTCGGGAAAGTTTTCGATGATTTCATTGGAGAGGTTCTAGAAGGTTCTAGAAGGTTCACCGGTCTGGAAGGAGAATGGTCCATGAATGTGTCATGGGTATGTGGAATGATTGGATCATATCCAAGGTCACTCGGTGTTGGCATATGCGAGAGAGAAATAAAGCTCTAAATTGAAAGTCAAACTGGAACAATGGTTTCCTAGTGGGAGAAGAAACAAGTCTTTCTCTCAATCCAACTTGGGTTTGGGTTTGGATTGAAACCCACCCTCCCAAGGCTTCCCCCCTCTCATAAATAGAGGGGGAGGGCTGCCCCAACACAACACACAAGTTACAAGCCCTAGCCCTCCCAAAGACAAGCCTCCACCGTCGCGCCCTAGCCGGGCCTTGGCCACCGCCACAGCATGCCGCCGCCGCCACCGCCCTAGCCGCCGACACCTCCTCCTCCTCCGGATCTCTAAACCCTAGATTTGAAACCCTAATCCACCATAACTCGCATCCGGCTTAGGCGAAGCCTGCAGATCTTCCTCTACTTCGACACCATGCCCGTCGTCTGGGAATCATGAGGAGAACTACAACCTCCACTTCCTCTGGAACAAGGGAGGCGGTCTTCATCAGTGCGACGTGTGACCAACTACGGAGGCCTGCGGAGCAGCATGGCGGAAGGATCACCTACGCGATCTTGAGATCGGCAAGTGTACGACTACATCACCCACGAGAATCTTCTCTCGTTAACCGCTTTGGAATCTTCGAGGGTGAGTGCTTCTATCGACTCGTTGCTATAATATAGTAGATAGATCTTGGCTTGTTTGTGTGCATGCGGTAGAAATTTTTTGTTTTCCATGCTACGAACCCCTACATTCACAACCTTTCTCTTTACTTTGTTTTTGTTTTGCTTAGTTTCTTTTGCTTGGTTTTGTTTGCCTCTTTTTATCAAAAACTCAAAAAAATAGTTTAGTTTGGTTTGCTTTCTCTTATCAAAAACACAAAAAAATTAGTTCCTGCTCTAGTTGCTACCATGTCTGGTTTTGGTCCAATCCCTATGTCACCTATGGAAAGGATCTTTACTTTCAAGCAAGAAAGTGAAGAGAGTTTCAAAGAATCTTGGTCTAGAATCTCTGATTTTCAAAGGAAAACTGAGCCTAAGATGATTCTTAGCTTGCTTATTAATAGTTTCTACATCGGTATTGCTCTTTGTTATAGATATGCTTTGGATGATTTAGCTGAGAAAGGTATTTTTCGATGTACCGAGGATGAAGCTTTGGATGCCATAAAGAAGTTCATTATAATTTATAATATGCCTAGCAAGTCAGATTCTTCTTTTATAGACATTTATGCTAGGCTGAACACTCTTGAGACCAGTACAGTTGCTTTGAACAATTGCTATAACATGCTTAGAGAGCACCATGGTTATGTTCCAATAAATTCTGAGCCTTGAAAATGGTTTCCTACAATAAAAGTTTCTATAAATAGTGAAACTTTTTATGCTCGTTGTGATATCATGTGTGAATTTTTCCTTATGCCTAAAGATATCTATGAGGCTTTGAGTCTTTGGGGACTTTCTAAAGGAGGAGAAAAAATATCTCTTACCAATAATTCAACTTTATTATCCATTGGAATAGCTGAAGGTGTGTTTACAAAAATCTCAGGGAAAATGGTATCTACTGATTATCTTGTTATTGAATATGTAGCAAAAGGACGAATCACACTTGGAAGATCCCTTCTGAAACACCTTGGAGCAATAATAGATGTGGGAAAAGGCATTATGCATTTTGCTTCTCCAATAAGCAATCATATATTCCCTAAAGAGAAGAAGAAGAAAGTTAAGAAAGGTAGGAGCAAGAGAGTTGATGTTAATGCTTCTTCATTTGAAAATACTTGATTCTTGCTTCTTGTTCCTAACTTAAAGGCGTTAAAGAAAAGTACTTATTGGGAGATAACCCAAAAGTTTTCTTGAGTCTTGGAAGTTATTACTTCAGTAATGACCTCTCCTTATCTTTTTATTTGTTTTTTGTGCCAAGAACAGGGGCGGAGCTCCCCTTTGGGCAAGGCAGGGCATCCGCCCTATCTTAATTTTTAGGCAAAACGTTCGTATATATACACATATACGTGTATATATAGGATTTCATGCATTTTCTGTTCGTTCCGGAAAAGAGAAGAAGTAAATCTAGCTGGGCCATGTTTGGTTCCTAGCTCTCTCAACTGGGTCTTTACTGGCCACACACATCGGGACGCAAAGGAGCAGCTCTTAAGGCTCCGTTGGCGAGTTTCCTCTAGGTCTCGTATGTTTACATTCTTCATGTACTCGACATAACGGCACCGCTAGTGGCCGGACCGAATGGTGCGACACAATCACCGGGCTAAGCGAGGAGGTCAGGCACCGCACCATCAAAGCTCATTGCGGCAAGACAGTTACAAGCGGCCACCAGCCACTATTGATTTTGTCTCAACTCCATGAAATATATGTGGGTATTGTAGGCGTCGGGATATTTTTAGGACATTTTAGAAGATCAACCAACAATAGCCAGGAACTGGCTTTATTTATTGTAGAATAAATAACCTGATGAGTTGAAATTTTAGAAGAAATTTCTACTATATAATATTAATATGTCATGATTATTTTAATTTTTGCATCGAATTTTTATACTTCAAAGTTCGCCCGACCTTAATTTTTTTTCGTCCTTCGCCACTGGCCAAGAATAACCTTTAATGAGAGGGAAGTAAGATTTGGGGAGTTGATGTCTCGAAAGAGATTTTTTGTGCTCCATCGTAAAAATTCGTGAGGAATATATGTAAGTCGTATTGAGGTGATATTTTCTGAATAAATCCCCCAGTATGTTAGCTAACCCTCGTTAGTTCAACACTTTTTGATTTGAGCAACAGACGGTCTTTGAAAAAATCAGTTTTTACCTGCTGGTCTGTTTTGACAGATTTCTGCCATTATTTGCATTTGCTTCTTATTGATTCCTTTTTGGGTTATTTTTGGGAAATTGAGATTTTTGAGGGAATTGCTTCAGTATCTTTTTGTTTTTAGTGAAAGTTTTGCTGTTCTAAAGCTAAACCCAAAGGTATATTATCTTTTGAATACAATAATGTTGCTAATGAAGATTGTGTGAAGTTTTGTATGAAGGAAAACTTTCAGGTATAGAGAAAGAATGATGTAATGAGATGAATAATGGACAAAAGCTCAAGACTGGGGATGCCACCCCGTGTCACCCCAAGAAATATTCAAGAGGTACAAGTGTCAAAGCTTAGGGATGCCCAAGGCATCCCCTTCTTCATCAATAAAAAGCTCAGGTCTTTCTAGACACTTCATTTTTATTGTTTCATGCATTGTTGTGTTGTTCTTGGAGCGTCTTAGTTTTCGTTTGGTTTGCTTGAATAAAGTATTTTGGACCCCTGTTCTCGCTGTGTTATTTCAAATAAGTTGATTGGTGTTGGAGAGGAGTAGAAAGTTCTTGCTTGAATAGTACAAGAGGAGCTTGCTTTGACTGTGACTTAGACTTTATCATGTCATGCTAGGTGTTGTTTGACCTTATGCTTAGTGATTATTGCTGTAGCATGGCTTGTTCCAAACAATTGGATTGCTTAGTGCGCCTTGAAGGAATCATGCATTGTTTTAGCATACAAAAGCATAGTATTGTGGTATTCTCCTTTGGTGCTTTGTTTGGGTTGACTTGGCACATGCTCACACCATGTTATGACTATAAACAAGTCACCATAGCCTCTATGGTCATTTAGTCCTTGACTTGTAGTACCACTTTATGCTTTTATTAGTAGTGTTTTGTCGCTCTGCATGATTATGGCCATTATTGCTCTTTTAGTTGGTCGCTCCCAGTCTTTTGCTAGCCTCCACTTGTATGAGTAAGCTCTACTCATGCATCCAACTTCCAAGAAACCAAGTTATTCCAAAGTGTCCACTATAAATTCCTATGCATGGTGTGTTACACAATTCCAAGTATATTATTGTTTTCATCTATCTTCCAATTAAAAAGTATTTTGTTATGTGAAAACTTAGTGATTAAAGCTCTCACGAACTTGATGGCACACTTTATTTTTCTTGCCCCTAATAAACTTGAACCATTGTGTCATCTATGTTTTATATGCTTGCACTTATATGTTGGAATTAGCAGAACCATGCTGTCATGGGGAACGCTTTCAACATTGCACTTGTACTTTGTACACAGTTGATATCATGCTCTTTTGTCTATGGATATCGTCGGTGTGAAATGAAAGGGGGATCTTGTAAGTCCATGGAGTTATGTATGTGTGTTAGAGAAGCGCATGGGCCGCTAGCCTAAGCCATGCCTAATCATGGTGGAAACTTGCAGCATCACCATAATTACATCTATGAAGCATTCTTCTTATGAAAAAAAGGATATAAAAAAGAGATTGAGAAAATTAAAAAAAATGAGAAAAAGAGGAAAGAGAGAAAAAAGCACCATATTCCCATGGTAAATAAGAAGATTGCTGAGATGCTCATTGTCTGCTTGCCATGTCATTTTGATTATGGGATAGCTCCGGTATCATGTGCAAGGGGTACCCCGTTGACGGTTCTCTTTGATACACATGTACTTACTATGACAAGAACTTGCAAGTAACTAAACTTGAGTAGCATGAGGAGCGGCCCTCATATTCGCGGGACATGAGATTGCCAACTTATACTTTGTCAAGAATATACTCCATAGTTTGTTCAGTTTAACCTTAATCACTTCAAGATTGGGGTAATGAGAGCTGAAAGCTAACAAGTACCATAATTTTTGGAAGCTAACAAGTACCATAATTTTTGGAAGCTCTTTACGAAACTTGAAATCCCTTCTTCCCTTATGAAGGGTCTTTCTTCCACCATTATATTGAGTCTCCACCTTCTATCCTTAGGCACCAATTAAGAGATCATAATTTCCATTCTTAGTTCTATGTGCATTGTCCCAAAACTTATTGATTGATGCATATTGTTGATATTACTTGTTCTTGTGCTATTCGTATCTAGTCACTCTTATGAACTTTGAACGTGTCCTATGCATCTATTTGCTACTCCATGAGGGACAAGCTGAATGCCACTATGCCATGTTTTCTGTGTGTGAAACAAACAACATTTTTCAATGCATGTTATTCATGATCTTTGTTTGTAACCTTTCATGTTGCATCCATAGTTACTTTGTCTTACTGTTAGAACTCCATCATTCATTCTCATGTTTAGAGTTCTTTGATCCCATCTTTCAATGCTTGCAAATGGTTTGATCTTGATTTTGATTGTGCATGTCACCTCAAAAATTATTATTTTTATCACTTACCTACTCGAGGATGAGCAAGAGTTAAGCTTGGGGATGCTTGATACGTTGGAAACGTATCTATAATTTTTTATGTTCCATGCTTGTTTAGTATCTACTTTGCTTTGCTTTGTCTACACTTTGAGGTGTTTTTATATGTTTTCTAGTACTAACCATTAACAAGATGCCACAGTGCGTTACTGTTTTCTTACATTTTGGTTCGGAAAGGTAGAAAATCAATATTCTCGGAATTGGACGGGACAAAAGCCAAAGTCAATATTTTACAATGGGGAACACAGAGCCAAAGTAATAGATGGAGGGGAGGCACCAGGGGGCCACACCCCTTGGCGGCGCGGGCTAGCCCTAGCCACACCGGGGGGTGTGACCACCCTGGCCGCCCCCGTGCCTCGCCTCTTCACCTATATAGACCACCCGATGCATAAACCCTAAGTACCCGATCAATATTCCACGAAACCATACATGGTATGCCGCCATCATCCCTAGATCGGGGGGATCTGAAGCTCTTCCTGGCACTCTGCCGGAGGGTTGATCATCCCGGATGCCTTCTTCTTCATCATGTCAGCCTCTGGTATGAAGTGTGAGTAGTTCCACCTTGGACTACGGGTCCAGGTAGTAGCTAGATGTTGTATCTCCTCCTTTGTGCTACCATGTTTAGATCTTGTGAGCTCCGTTCATGATCAATATCATCTATTTGTAATCATGCATGTTGTGTTTGCAGGGATCCGATGGATATTGAGATTACTATGTCAGATTGATTAATGGTTTTTTCTTATTGATTCTATCATGTATGTGTGGTTTGTGATCTTGCATGCTCTACGTTTCTAGTATCTATCTTGGCCAAGTAGATGCTAGTGACTCCAAGAGGGGGTATTTATGCTCGATAGTGGGTTCATGCCTCTACTTAATCTAATGGAAGTGACAAAAATCTCTAAGGTTGTAGATGTGTTGTTGCCACTAGGGAGAACACAACAGTCCCTTGTTCATGGGTCAAGTGGATTGTTTACCTTACACACTTTGCTTAAAGAAGTCATCTGTTGCTTGCAACTTAATACTTGAGGGAGGTCGGATGATAACCTGAAGGTGGATTTCTAGTCATAGATGCGGTTGGATGGCGGTCTATGTATCTTGTTGTATTTCCCAATTGAATCTCACAAGATCATGAATGTCTAGTATTGCATGTTTATGCCTTGCTCAGTTCTGTCAATTGCCCTGCTGTAATTTGTTTACCTAGCATTCCATGTTTGTTTATTTAAGGAGAACACCACTAGTGAACTATGGACCCTGGTCCAATCTTTACCATTGATACATCTTCCACTGTTACTGTTTACTTTCTACAAACCACTATTACCTTCCACACCATATAGTTAATCCTTTGTTCCATCAACCGGTGATATTGACAACCTCACTGTTCGTTGGCGCAAAGTCTTGAGTTTGTGTTGTGCAGGTCTCCAAGTTGCTAGCAACACCTTTGAGTCGTTTCCTTCCTCCTACTGGTTCGATAATGATACGTCCAAAACGTATCTACTTTCACGAACACTTTTGGTATTGTTTCTTCTCTAAACTTGTGTGATTTGGATACAACTAACATTGACTGATGCTGTTTTCAGCAGACTTACCTTGGTGTCTAGTTTTTGTGCAGAAAACAGGAAAAATCCCGGAAAATATGCCAAAAATCCTACTTCACCAAAAGATCCACGGAGACAGAGTACGAGACAGAGTGGAGGCCTAAGGGGCCCACACCCCTACCAGGAGCGAGCCAGGCCTGGCCGCGCCTAGGGGGTGCGGCCACCACAGTGTAGAGGTTCCAACCTTTAATAAGGTAACCTGGCTCGCGCCTGGTAGGGTGCGGCCACCTCAGTGTAGAGGTCCCAACCTTTAATAAGGTAGAGATCCCTGTGTTCACAATGCTAGTCCCTGGATCAATAGCTAGCATCCACAGTTAAGATGTAATATCAAGAAACAAAGGTCATAATACAACTTTATAACTAGGAATAAAATAATTCATTACATCTTACATAGCTCATTTGGCTATCTCATTACAATGCAGCAGAAATAACTATATAGCATGGAGTCCTTCATATTCAAAGTGCCACAGGCAATCATGTTGGTTGTAGACTTGTAATCCTAATCAACACACTTCACTAACATCAAACAAACCTGCAACATAATAAGTTACAGCCACAAGGGTCAATACATTTGAATTGTATTGGCAAGTGATACTATGGTAGAATAGTGGTATCTATCATCTATATTCATTTGGCTAAGTGGAGCTTAGGCTTGCTTTTCTCAAAATAGATTTTCCTTATCATTTGAAAATACTAAGTTTTGTTTGTCAAAATCACCCAAGGCATCTACCAATATACATTAGTGATCCTTTACCCTTGTTCAACCACAAGTTTTAACTTAGAAATTGGGATGAGGATATTCTTGATAGCTTCCATGTCTTGATGCTCAAATTGTCCATTGCCGAGGACACGGCTAAGTACTTAGATTTTACTCTCTTGAGAGGTGGTGCACTTTCCCCACAAGACTCGACATGCATCGAGACAAGATCTTTCAGAAGCCTTCCCTTAGACCAGAATGGACGCGTTCACAAACCTATCATCCCCTACCACCAATTGTCCATTTGGCTATGTTATTGCAACCTATATGATCCAGGCTGAGCCCATAATGCCAAGTGGCTGCACTTGAAGCTTCTCAACATTTGACATCTCAAATCTCGTTGTTCCTGGGTGGCATTCCACAAGTGATATACACTAGGGTAGTCCATTAATATGGGTCGTGTGTAACCACTCAACAAAATTCCATCCATGCAAGTCCCTTTCCACCTAGGTGATTCATTCACATAGTTGTTTTATTAAACAAAACACAAGTCATTTGACTTAGAAATATTTCATAGCATGAATATAATCCACCCTTGTTTTCTACTAGCTAAGCTAAGCATGATGGTAGTAGGAATATTAACTTAGGAAAATTCTACTAAGGTTTCATCTACTAGGATTTCCCATGGCATAGTTAACACTTAGAAAATTCCATGCAAGTCCTACTTAGAAATATCACTAATACATAGTGAAAATAATGGGACAAAAGTATGAAGCACCACTTGCCTTTTTGGTAGAGAATATAAGTTCACTCCTTGATCTTGCAATAGTCACACTCTTCAAATTTCACTACAATTCAATCAAGGCACAAATTCAATCTACCATTCAAGCAATTCATCACATAGAATAATAAAAACATAGCAATGCATGCAAGCATGCCAAAGATGGTTTTTATTTGGAAAAGTGGTTTCTAATAGGTTATAAACATTATAAAACACCTATTGGTAATTTATAAATGTGGCAAAACCATTTGATAACAAGTTAGTAAAAATGGCCACTTTAAATCATTTTTGTTTTGCTAGAAATGATTTAAATCAAAGTAATAATTTCTAGTGTTTGCCAAATCTATTTTTAAACACAAATGTTAGTGTTTTTAAGGTCAATTGTTTAATATTAAAACCATTTGCAAAATCTTTTACCTATAAACCATTTTTATACCAAAGCAATATTTTATTTTGTTGGAAATGCCTTTAAGCAAGGTAATAATTTTATAGGGTTCACCAAATATATTTTTAAATCTCAAAACTTGGTGTTTAGGGTCAGAGAGTTTAAATCAAATCATTTCCCAAAGGTTTTATTCAAAAATCATTTTTAAAACATAAATAATATTTTTATTTAACTAGAAATGCTTTTGTTCAAAGATATATTCTTTAGCTTCACAAAATACACTTTTAAATCTACAAGTTGGTTTTTATGGTCAGTAGGTTCAAAACAATCCATTTTACAAAAGATTTTACCCTAAAATTAATTTTAGAATGAATTTTATACCCAAAATATGCCTACACATGTTTATGCAAAAACAACCAATTTAACAGAAGCAATTCATTAAACAAATGTTAAAGTTATGATTTTTACAAAATCTAACGTCTAATAGAATAGTTTCTGTTTTTAAAACATAACACTGGACACGCGTCTGTTTCCTATTGGCTGAAAACTTTTCGTTCGGATCGATCGATACAGACCGTCAGATCTAACTAACATCCTGCGGTACAGATCAAAACATACCCCTTCGATTAAATAATATATCCTAGCCAACCGATCACGATCCAACGTTCCAGATCGCAATGACCAAAGGTGGGCGGCGCGGCGACGGTGGCTGGCGGCGGCGCAGTCAGACGAGGACGATGTCGGCGATACAGGAAGCGCGGAAGAGGGAGGAATAGCTCACCGAGTTCACAAGGTTGTAGTGAAGCTCAAGGTGGTCGTCCTTTATCGAGGGGCGCACGGGGTCGTCCTGAATCGCTCGCCGGAGTTCGCGACAGCATCGGGCACACTCTGTTGTCGACGAAGGTGAGGCTTTGAGGCAAGCGGAGTGTACCGTTAGGTTCATACGAGAGTCGCAAACATGTGAGCATCAAAGAGAGGGAAAGGGGAGGTCTGGATTTACCAGAGAAGCTCGCCGGAGAAATGGCAGACGACAGCGTCGCTTTGTCGTCGAGGTTGCCGATCCTATGGGGCAAGCACGGCAAATGAGTGGTACCGGAGTGTGCGCCTGGCGATGGGGAGTAGTCTCGTGGAGGCCAGGGAGCAGAGGAGGGTCGGGGCTGGCCGGAATCATCGCCAGAGTGCGTCGGAGCCGTGGCGGTGCAAAAGGAAATTGGAGCAGCCTGGTGGCTCCAGTGGGGTGAGGTCTGAGGGGAAAGGAAGGAAAGACGTGGGCGGTTAAATGGGCAAAGTCACAGCGAGGGATTAACATAGCGTTAAGGCAAATTAACTCGGCGAAATCAACGGCATAAACGGGCGAGGAGGGGAGGAACTGGTCGTGACGGGTGAGGACAACGACTGACAAGTGGGGCAGCGTTGGCAATGAGAGAAAGTGTTACACAGTGGGATCCATGCGTCAGCGTCTGAGTGGGTGGACTCGCGAGTGAAAAACGGTTCGGGAGGGGGGAGAGGAGGTGGCTGCACTAGGCCAGTTGGGCTTGCTGGGCCTGGTCTGATGGGTTGGTTTGTTTTCAATTTTTTTATTCTGATTCCCTTTTCTTTTTCTATTTCCATTTTCTGTTTTGTATTTGTTCAAATGATTTCAAACCTTGTTTGAATTCAAACTCTTCACAACTTTCAGTAAGTTTTATACTGGTTTATGATTGTATTTTAAGGACCATTTTAGAATAATTATTTTATTCATTTATGTATTATTATTTATTTAAAATAGACACTTGTCTTTAATCAAATAAGATTTTAATTATATTTTCAAACTCTTATTTGAATTCTAATTTTCACCAAACCCTTTTTAGTAGGTTTTATTTATTCATTAGTGCAAATAATTCACTTTGAATTATTTGAAATATTTTTAATATGATTTATTAATCATTTGAATTGAGAAATTTTCTTTATTCAAATAAAATCCGATATGGTTTTAAATCCATATAAATTTTATTTAAATGATTCTTGTATTCCATTTAAGTTAATTAAATAACTTTTATATTTACCTTGGGAAATTCTATTTTTGTCGGGGGGATAACCCCCGGTAGGGTCACGAGAGGCAAAACATAGCGCAAATGAGTTGGCTCCGAGTAAAGAAAGAACCCGGCCGGGTAAGAACGGTCGGGTAAGATAAACAAGAAAGCTGACATATAAACTATGTCGGCCCGCATAGGACAAAGTTGTAACCCTTGCAGGAACCAACGAGCCGAGTCAACCGAGGAAGGTCCAAGTCAAGAAGGACACGTGGCACCTTTCCGAGTAAGGTTCAAAAGGGACCAAGGTAAAGCATGGTCAAAAGAGAAGGGCGATGCCGGGTGACACAAAAGGAGCCGGGTGACGCCCAAAGCATGCGCTGACGTACAAAGTAACAGCATGACGCCAAAAAGAACAAGGAACAGCGTACAAGAAGACCATTAGCTGTCAAGCTTTATGTACCGGTCCTCTGGGCTTAGGGCAAGCCCATGACCCGGCCCATATTGTAGGGACCAAGATGCAAATAGTAAACCCTAGAACCCAAAGGGGTATTAGCAAGCTAGCACTGCCTATATAAGGTAGGGCATAGAAGTAGTAGGAGGAGGTTGGACCAAGTAGGGAACTACTGCTGTGAACTCAAGCCTAAACAACTCAAGGAGCACTTATAGTCTTTGGGGTAACAATCGAATTGCCAAGTCTGTAGAGTTCTACTTGTTCTTCGTGCATGGCTCGACCGTGTACTCCCTCCCCGGTGACCACAAGCACCCATTCGGCCCCCAACTTAAGCCTACCCATGGCATCTGCCGTGCCACCACCATGACAGTTGGCGCCCACCATGGGGCAGAAGCAGGTGCTTTATGGAGTCTTCATCCGGACGGGAAACATCATCGCCAAGACCGGCGAGCGCGTCTACTCCGGCCTCATCCAGAGGTTTGGAGCGCTCAACTTCGTCAGCGACAACGCGGGCTGCTTCGGGACCAAGCCGTTCCCTAGGGGAGGTCGCTTCATCAAGTTCGGCGAGCACCAGGTCTACGTCGCGGTGCGCGTGGAGCACGCATATCCTGAGCACGTTGTCCTGGCGTCGGATCCTCCAACGGCTCCTGTCGCAGGAAAACCACGTCGACTCGTTTCCATGGAGGTAATGATGACAGCCCCAAACCCCACAGCTCCCCCAGTAGTTCCGGTGGTGAATGAGAACACAGAGGGAGGAAATCATGAGTAAACACCAAGAGCTGCAAGAACAGCAAAGGCGCCGCTGGAAAAACCAGAGAACATAGCTAGGAGCAGAAGAGCTAAGGTGCTGCAGGAAGCGATAGACATGTTGGCAGAGCCAGTGGCACAAGCAACTAACCCGGCGCATGTGCAAGCCGAGTTGGAAGAATCCAGGATAAAAGTCCTGGAGAAAGCCAAGGAGCTAGCACAGTTACAGCAGGACGTGGATATCACTATCCGAGAGCTTAACTCGGCAAATCGAGTCAAGGGCGCAAAGACCCGGCTTGATGCAACGAGATTGAGAGGAAGGAACCTCAACGAAGAGCTGGCAGATGTGACATTGAAGATAACACCGGAGAACAGGAATGAGACGGCCATGCGTCCAACGTACAACACAGCAGCATCTAATCTGCGAGCAGCAGAAGCAGCAATGGCAGAATTACCCCACTTGGAAAGGGAAGCAAAGAAAAGGAAGCAAGAACGAGTCAATGAGTTAGTGAAAGAAGCCAGCATGCTGAATGAGGCGTATTACAGAGAAAATCTGGGTATAGCAGGGAGGTCACAGCTAATTCACTCGGCGACTCCTGTCCCGGCAAGATTGGCTGGGCACACAGCATCCTCACCCGGAGCGGCGCCTAGACCGAGAAAAGAAAAAAGTGTGGATTCTGGAAGAAACAAGCAGATGATTGCCTATAATCCAGCAGTGATTCAAGGAAACCCGACGCATGCGCAAGGGGAAAAAAGAAATAATCCCCGAGAAAATGAAAACTAGGAAAAAAATGGACAGAGAAATGACAACGGAGGGAAAAATTTTGCGCCTCATGCTAGGCGCGGAACTCACTCGGCAGGAGGAGGAAATCCAGCTCCGAATAATGCACAAACCCAGCCGGAAAGAAGACAGCAAAGTGCGGGAAAAGCAGACCAACAGCCTGCTGACCCGAATGCGAATAAGTATAATGATGGTTACTCGACTATGGTAAATGACGGGTATGAACTGCCGGATCATGCATATCAGGCAATGGGAGCAAGATTTGGGGGTAGGAACCTTCAGCCGGATGATGCAAGGCTGAAGCTTGACCGCATAAATATGGCAGAGATAATTGAATCGCAAGGTCTGCAGGGTCCACCGTGCTTCGGCCCAAGGATCATGAAGGAGTCACCGGTGCCAAATTTCCATCTGGCCAGAGGGACAAAAAGTATGATCGAAGCACAAAGCCAGAGGACTGGCTTATAGATTATGGAATCGCTGTGAAAATCGTGCAGGGAAACTTGAGATGGGCAGTACGTTACGTGCCGCAGATGCTGGAAGGACCATCTCGGGTATGGTTGAACAATTTGCCACCCGGAAGCATCAACAGTTGGATCGATTTTCACAACGCTTTCGTGAGAAATTTCACAAGCACTTACAAGAGGCCGAATCGCCCACAACAACTAGCAATGTGCAAGCAAAGAACGAATGAGACTGACAGGGAATTCCTCACAAGGTGGTGTACGATGAGTAACTCTTGTGAAGGGGTAATCGAGTCACAAGAAATCGCATGGTTTGCACAAGGATGTAGACATGGAAGTGTGTTGTGGCAAAGGTTACAAAGAGATATGCCGGCAATCCTGGCAGAGACGATAAGAATCGCTGACTCGTATGCGTTAGGAGATCCGACTCAGCCGCTGCTCATGTTGGCAGACGGGATGACTGAGACTCAGATCTATGACGCTGCCGGGTCACAAAGGCGCCAGGAAAGATCCGAATACATAAGCAAGAGAAGAGACGAGAGACCGGATTACAGATATGGTTCGACTCAGGTTGCGGCCGTGAGTCAGGATCATCTAGATTCTGGAAGCAGTCAGCGTCAAAGGACAAATGGTCAACAATAATGGGTGCCAAAGACTGACGTCAAGAGGCCATACGATCAGAGGAAGCAGTATCAGGACCGACAAAAATACACCTATGAGATGATGCTGGATCAGCCGTGTAAGTTTCACATGCCTAGTCCGAGTAAACCAGCCAATCACTCAATGAGGCAATGCACCTGGTTTCAGAAAGGAGACAGAGTGGACTCGCCGAATAAGCAGCTTCCACCACCTCCCCCTCCACCACTTATAGGAGGAAATGCTCAAGCAGTAGGAGCAGATAACAGATATGAAAACAGATAGCTGAGGTATCAGAATCAAGAAAGAAGAGAAGCTGTGCACCGGGTGCACAATCCGAGAGGTGACGATGCTCATGTCGGCCACGGAACCTGAAATGAGTACAGAGAACATCACCAGAGCTATGTTGTCTTTGTCACAGAGCCAAATGACAAGAAGAGCCAGCAGCGATGAATGATGGAAGTGAATGCGACGATGCCGACAATTCCCAAGTACATGCATTGGTCTGAGCAAGAGATAACTTGTAGTATAAAAGATCACCCCAAATCATGCCAACCCCTGGAGGATACGCTCTGGTTTTGGATCCAACATTCATGGGCCCAGATATCAACGTGAAGTTTTCATAAGTGTTGATTGACGGTGTCAGTAGCATCAACATTATGTATAATGATACAATGCTCAAGTTAGGCATTACCATGAACATGCTGGAGCCGACTAAGACCACTTTCCACGGTATTGTGCCGGGATTGTCCTGTGAGCCAATTGGCAAGATCTGGGTCGACGTCTTATTCGACAACAGAGAAAATTGTCGCACTAAAGCTATAGAGTTTGAGGTGGTAGATCCGGTCAGCTCATATCACGCCTTACTCGGCAGGCCGGCTATGGCAAGATTCATGGCTACTACCCATATGGCTTACTTAAAGATGAATATGCCAGGCCCATGTGGGGTGATCACAATGGAAGGAGATTAAAAAATATCTATTGCTTGTGCCTCAGCCGGATCTTCACTGTCCGAGTCACTCGTCATAGCACAAGAGGATAGTCAGATGTTAGAAGTGGCAGCATTGGCCAAAGCAGCACAAATGTCCATGCCGGCACTCACCAACCCGCATGGCAGTGTGTCATTTCAAGCTACCAAGGAAACCAAGAAGGTACATGTGGATGAAACTTTCCCAGAGCGCACAGTTACCATTGGGGCTGGCCTTACAGATAAATAGGAAAACAAGCTTTTTTTTAGGGTAATAACAGTAGGAAAGACTCCTACTGCCTCATTTTCATTAATAATGGGTCAGAATCTGTGAGGTTCCATATTTACACAGAGACAGAGGATGGGGAGAGACTCTAAAAAGTCAGAAAAGATAAATCTAGGAGTACAAGAAGGTTTACAAACTATGAATAATGCTCTTGATAAGTGGATGTAGCTCCTCTTTAGTCCTATGAATCAGTAGTGACAGATCGTGACAAATCTTGATTTCCAAGCCTGAATCGAGGTTGTATGTTATTAAACCAGAGATTGTTTCTCTCTTTCCAGATGTTCCAAGAGCCCAGCAAGGTGATTTCCATAAACAGCTTTTTATACCAGCTCTTTTTTCCTTGCTCAATGATCTGGATCCTAGAGTTATTCATAGCCCAGGAGATGTTAATTGAACTCCAGCAATCTTGGCTAAATGGGCAATGAAAAAACAAGTGTTCAATTGTTTCCTCAGTATTGTGATTACACATAAAACAATCATATCCAGTCTCCAATGCATAATGTCTTCTTCTTAACATGTTTCTTGTATTCAATCTGTCAGACAGAATTAACCACCCAAAGAACTTCACTTTTGCTGTGCACTTCGATTTCCACAGCCATTTAAAGGATATGTGTGGATTTATATTTCTGAAATTGTATTGATAATATTTGCTGGAAGTGAATTCTTTGTCCCCCCAAACATAGCTCCAAGTGTCATGTGAAAGTTCTCTTAGTTCAATTTCTCTACAACTATTCTGAATGTCCCTCAATTCAGCTAATGCCTTAGGTGATAAAGGGACATAAAAGAGTTGTGTCAAACTATCAGCTGTAAGAAACTCCTGTACAGAGATATCTTCCTTCCTAGCATAAGAGTAAATGGTTGGGTGACTCTCTTCTAGGATGGTTACAGACCATTGAACCTTCCAAAACAGTGTGGTAGCCCCATTACCAATAGAGCTTTTAGCTATTCCTCTGAATAAATGTGAAAGCCTAGAAACATCTCTCCACCAGAAAGAGCCACAGGGTCCAGAAGCATGGGGAACAATGTTGTTGTAATATGCATTCCATACTAGGGAGACCCAAGGTGTGTCATCCTTATTATAGAACTTATGCAGGAATTTAAGCAACAGACCTTCATTCTGAATTTTAAGGTTGAGAATGCCAACACCTCCTCTACATTTGGGCCTACAAATCATATCCCAAGCAGCTAAAGAACTACATTTCCCCACTTCAGTTTCTTGTTCCATAAACAGTATCTGAATTTTTCTATATGCCCCACAATCTTCTCTGGCAGTTTGATTGCACACATTGTGAAAGTTGCAATTGAAGCTAAAGAATTAATCACAAGAACTCTCCCACTATAAGACATCATCATGAATGAGGCATAAACCTTTCTTTCAACTCACAATCGGTGGCATAAGATCATAAATGGGTTTAGTGGTACCAAGAGGAAGCCCCAAATAAGTGAAAGGCATTTTGGCAATTGCACATCCCAATATATCGCAATTTCGAGATAAGTTATCAACCAGATTTATTGGTATTAGGTGTGACTTATGAAAATTAATTTGTAAACCAAGAGAAATAGCATAATTCTAAAGAATCCTTTCATTATCTGATTTGATCTTGTCTGCTTGCATTATAATCAAAGTGTCATCTGCATATTGAACCACAGGAAAATCCTGTCCAAAATCGGGGAGAAAGGGCCTTGAGTATGTTGTCTCTGAATGCCTTATTGATTGCAGATTGTAGTAAATCACAAAGAAGCACAAAATTAGGGGACAGAGGGTCTCCTTGTCTAACTCCTCTTTTGCAATGAAATAGCCTCCCAGGTACTCCATTGAGCAAAACAGCAGACATTCCAGTACCAAAAATAGTTTCAATCCATTTCAACCACTTATCATCAAAACCCATCTGTTTCATAATTTTCATCATAGCCATATGATCAATGGTATCAAAAGCTTTGGCAAAGTCCAACTTGAGTAAAATAATCTCTTTCTTAGAAGCTTCACATTGATATAAAAATTCAAATGCCCAAGCAAGGAAATCCTTCCTTAATGTTTCTGCCTTTTAAAAAACCATATTGATTTCTATGGATAATCTTCAATATAACCTTCTATAGCCTATTAGCCAAGATCTTTGTTATAAGCTTTAGAACACAATTAAGCAGGGTTATTGGCCTGAAATCATTGATAGATTTAGGTGATCCTATCTTTGGAATGAGTGTAATATGACCCATATTTATACTTTCTAGATTCAGATCTCCTTCATAGAATTGGAAACATAAAGAATATATATCTTCCTTGATGATGTGCCAACATGTTTTGAGGAAGAGACCATTAAAACCATCTGGACCTGGGGCTTTATCACTTGGCATCTCCTTCACCACCTTGTCAATTTCCTCTCTAGTGAATAGTAAGGATAAAACCTCAAGGCCCTCAGTAGGAGTAATCAGATGTTGAAGATTAAAAAGCATCTCAGGCTGTGTAGATGTGCCCAGTCTTTCTTTATAGGCTTGATAAATAGCATTTTCTTTATCAGCATGCTCAAGAACAAAGAACCATCTGAGAGTTTAAGTGAGGCAATATTATTCTTTCTATATCTTTCAAGAGCAAAATTATGAAAGAATTTTGTGTTTTCATCTCCAAACTTTGTCCATCTAATGTGCATCTTTTCTTCCAATAAGCATTCGGTATTGTAAAAGTCTTACAAGGTGAGCTTTTAAAATTCTCCTGAAATTTGCTTCTGACAGAATAAAGGCCTTTTATCCTCCAGTTATCAAGTTCGAGAGGACTTTATTGGTATTTGCAATACAAGTGGACAACTTTGAGATTGATTTGCTCCAAAATTTCAAGTCATATCTCAGCTTTTTGACTTTGCATTAAGATTTGCAGACTGTTGGATTTGTAAGTTGGCTTACTCCAGATTTTGCAACCACTCGTAAATCCAGATGAGCAACCCAAAAGTTTTCAAATCGAAAAATCCTACTACAGGGATCTTAGTCTGAATAGAAACAACACAGGGAGTGTGATCAGAAGTTGGTTTGCCTTGTGTGGAAACAACTGTGTTAGGAAAACTAGTTGTCCAGTGAATGGAGGTGAAAAACCAATCAAGTTGCTCTAACAGAGGGTATTGTTGCATGTTACTCCAAGTATATTTTCTTCCTTTAATTGGCAATTCAGTGAGATGTTGCTCTCTAATGAAATCATTAAAGATGAGCATGTAATTAACATTCCCCCCAAGTTTATTCCTATTTGCAGGATACCTAATAAAATTAAAGTCTCCCATTAGGATCCAATCTTCATCATCAGGAATGTGCACCTCAAACATCCACTCAATAAATTTTTCCCTCAATTCACCATTACAAGGGCCATAAATGTTAATTAATGTCCAAGACGGACCAGAATGTGAGGAAGTGAAATGAACAGAGAGAGCAAACTTTTCACAATGCATGACCATTCCAGAGAATATTGTACTATTCCATATAATAATGAGGCCACCAGAAGCCCCCATAGAAGGCACAAAGACAAACTCATCAAAATTTGCTGGGCAACAAGATTTAATAAACCGAGATCAAAATCCTCCTTTTTGTTTCTTGCAGCAAATAACTAAACATCCACTAACTTTAATCGCATTCATTAAGGCTAATTGTTTTCACTAGCATTAAGCCCTCTCGATATTCCAAAGACAAAATAATCCATTGTTTAGGTAGTGACATTATTACAACTCAAAAGTAAAGAGACCAAAGTAAGAAATAGATGTGCACTAGGCATCACAAGATTTTCCTTCTCCCGCCAACCTTCCATAAGCTTCATAGGAGTGAGATCTTCCGAGGTACCCCATAAAGAGATATTCCAATAGACCTGAGTACGTGGATTGGTGTTGCAAGGAGAGTCCTATCGAGATCATGCCACCCCGACTGTGATTTATCTCGAGCAAGTTCATCGTGACTTCAGAGCCTTAACCTCGTGAATCTTCCTTTGCTTCACTTTAGATTTAGTGGTCTTGGAGTCACAGATAATTTTGGGCTTAAATCCTCAGATCTAGTAGACCTTGAGCTTCTTCTAACTTGATTAGTAGAGATAGGTGTCCCAAAGTAAACCACATCAAGATCATCCAACTCAGAATCTTCCTTTTGACACCACTTGAGTAAAATCAGAGACCCCAAAGTTCTGTTATAGATCATTTCTGCTTCTTCCTTGAATGAAGCAATGACTCCCATTCATCCACCAACTCAAACTAAAACTTTTGCATAGGAAGAGTGAAAGAAAGGAGCTTGGCATTATCCAGAGCAAAGTTAGGGAAGCAAAACTCCTTAAAAGCAGAAATAGCAAAGTTCCTTGTCATCCAGATTTCAGAACTGACATCCAAAAGATGGTCATCAACCAGAGCAAAGTTGATAGATAAAGTGGTGTCAACCTGCATCAAGTCTGAACCAGAGGAATTTCCATCAGAAGCATCAGAAATACTCTCATGCCAAGCTTGCATAGGACTGTCCTGAACATTGGTGGAGGGGGGTGGCACACCATCCTGAAAAGAGACCCCCTGTGCAGCTAGGATCTGCTGAAAATTGATCAATGGAGGGTTGGGAGCAACTACAGCATCCTCCACAACAGGTGCAACAATATTTTCAACTTGTGCAACATTATTATCAAAAAGTGCAGCAATGACTTGAGCAGGGACAAAATGTCCAGGTTGATGAAACAGAGCTGCATGGTTAATTCCTCCAGCATTTCCTCCTTGAGCATGTCCCCCTCTAGGCAACTGATTCTGTAAATTCCAATTGTTAAGTTGCTGCTGGTAAAGCTGTTTAGCAGAAAAACCTTCACCATGCATTGGATGAGGATTGCCATCATCGTGTTCGTGGTCTTGTGAGGTGGCGAATTTCAGTGAGATGAGCATTCCAACAAGACACTGAGCAAGATAACAGGATACCAGAGTGCCTAGCCCCCCAAGTCGATGAATAACCAAACTTTTGGGCACAAACTTAGGATGAACAATCCACACCTTGACCAACACAGATTTATCATCCCTCTTGGGTTATGCCACATGGATAACAACCCAAACTCTTGACAAAGACTATGAATATAATGGCTAGTCCGATAGTCAAGGGGAAAAGCTAAAATTGTATCCAAGTTTCCTTCCAAAAGCAAGAAGACGATGTTCGGCTTCATTGTGTTTCACAAATTTAAAGGTAATCTCATCAATCTCAAAGGTAGTTCCAACAGTAGCATCCAATCGTGGTTTCATCATAGTAAAATGCCAAGTCCTAATGGATGATCATCAAAGCGACTAACAAACAACTGACTCATTGAGGAGATTCATCACCGAATCCTATAGTCTTCTAAGCTGAATCGAATAAATCATGGTCTCGAATTACCTTTCTCATCATGCACAGAGGATCCTCAACAGGAACCACCATGTGAGACCTCACCAAGCGATCAGCTGGCCCTGGATCAATAGTCAAGCCATTGGGAAGAAAATCTAGTGGATTCACAGGAAAGTTGGCCATTGTCGAGGTGGAGAGAGAAACTTCAGCGGTCGGCGGAGAAGGAGATGAAGCGGCAGGAGAGAGAGGGGGTGAAACTCGGTGAAAACTGCTTCTTAACTACCGATATTCGACCGTGAATATTGGCGATTGTTTAATGCAGTTTTTTTTGCCAAACTCTTCAGATCTTCTTTGGGCAGCTCTCGCCCAATTGACCAATAAATGACAACTCCGACACCACCAGCCCAAGACACATTTACTCCTGTGCCCGAAATTAAACATTTAACACACCATTGGCTACACGACAGAGGCATTTCAAACATTTGTGACCCAGAGAGAAAATACATTTACAACTTTTTTGGCAAGAATCCACAAGATGATCATGATCTCCACAATTTGAGCAGCGTCCCAGAATTTCAAAAACCATAGCTTTGGCAGGGACAAATTTTAAGTCCAAAGCATGCAAGATGTCCTGATCAGAATATAGAGCTTGCCTCATATCTTCAATCTTCTCTAACGTGACAGAAGGCAGTTGCATGCAATATTGACGTACAAACGTTGAACTAGTAAAAACTTCCTTATGATCACGTTCATGATCCACCAAAATAGGATCAGGGAAACTTCCAAAAAATAGATGTCTAGCCAGATCATATACATCCTAAGAAAACCCAGGAGATCCTTGTTGATGAAACCCAAATTTTGCCAATTCATGTGATGAATCCGAATGAAGATCATGTGTAGCACTTTCCTTTAGGAAGTCCAAACTTGGCTTAAAACGAACATGATTAGATGGAGAACTCCTCATAGGATTAACAAAGGGCAAATCAGAGCACAAGTGATCATTTGTGAAGCCAGAGATCTGAGGATGGTAACCTCGAAACAAACTGAAATGGCACACAAAATAAGGCCAGACTCTATCTCTCAAACTATAGATGAAGTGCCCCACTTTATTTGAAGCAACAGAGAATCGAAATCTTCGATCACTTAATTGAAAAACCCTGAATCTAGCCGCAACTCCACCAATGCAACATTGAAGAGAAAGACTCACAGATTCAACATTTAGAGAAAAAGAGGCCGAGGAGAAGGACACCACCAAGAAGAACTCATTGGCAGCTGAGGAAGGGAGAAAATGCACCATAGATCCAAAGCTTCGACACACCTGATTAGCCAATGCCTGGCCAGGAGAGAAATCCCAGTGGAGGAGAGTTTCCATCATAGGAAAACAAGCTCACCAGCTTCCTCCGTGAGAATCGGGACATCTTTGCATGGTCCACTCAAGATCTGCAAGGAGTTCCAAGGGAGCTGGCAGAGCACTCTCTTCATGTAAGGCCAGATGCAAAGCCGGTGAAGCAACCCCTCTGCCGCTTCGCCGAAGATAGGAGGAAAGTAATAGCTGCCGAGATTGCAAGACTTTTAGCTGCTGGATTCATCATGGAAGTACTGCACCCGGACTGGTTGTCAAATCCAGCCTTGGTCGAGAAGAAAAAGATGACCCGAACATGGCAGTGGTATGGCGCATGTGTATTGATTACATGAACCTTAATAAGGCGTGTCCAAAAGATCCATTTCCTCTGCCTCGGATCGATCAAGTCATAGATTCTACTGCTGGGTGTGAGTTGTTGTCGTTTGTGGATGCGTATTCAGGATTCCATCAGATTCCACTGAATCCAAACGATCAAATAAAGACAGCTTTTATAACCCCGTACGGGGCTTATTGCTATCGAACCATGCCATTCGGATTGAGAAATGCAGGCACAACATATCAAACATGCATGCAAAAATGCTTGAAAGATCAATTGGACAAAAATGTTCAAGTATACGTCGATGACGTGGTAAAAAAAACAAACAAAGTCATACTCTAATTGAGGACTTGCGTCAAACATTAGCAAACTTGAGAAGATTCTGGATGAAGATTAACCCAGAAAAATGTACATTTGGTGTCCCGGCTGGCAAGTTACTCGGATTCCTTGTATCCAGCCGAGGGATCGAAGCTAACCCGACAAAGATCAGGGCCATCGAAAGAATGGAATTGCCAAAAACCATCAATGATGTCTAGAAGTTTACTGGATGCCTAGCCTCGTTGAGCAGGTTTGTTAGTCGGCTAGGTGAAAAAGCCCTACCGCTATATCAGCTGATGAAGAAATCAGAAAAATTCACATGGACACAGCAAGCTGATAGCGCTTTCCATGAATTAAAGAAAATGTTGGCAATAACACCGATATTAGCGTCACCACTATCCAAGGAGCCAATGTTGCTCTATGTCGCCGCAACCAACAGAGTTGTAAGTGCAGTAATAGTGGTTGAACATGAAGAAGGGGGCAAATTAGTCCAAAGACCGGTGTATTGCTTGAGCGAAGTGCTCTCTGTCTCGAAATGTAATTACCCGCATTATCGTAAGATGACATATGGGTATATATGGCAGCAAAGAAGCTGAAACATTATTTTCAAGAACACCCAATCCGGTAATATGCAGACACCTATCTCGGATATATTGGGCAGCAAAGATGCCAAATCGAAGTTGAAAAATGGGCCATTGAACCGGCACCATACACGCATAATATGATAGGCGAGATGCAATAAAATCTCAAGCTGTTGCAGATTTCTTTGTAGAATGGATGGAAATGCTGTACGAACCACCAGTGCCAGATCCGAATTACTGGAAAATGCACTTTGACGGGTCCAAGACGAAAATGGGTCTGGGCGCCGGGATAGTGCTCACATCTCCAAAGAGATATCAACTGAGGTATGTGTTGCAGATTCATTATGCCACTTCTAACAACGTTGCTGAGTATGAAGCACTTGTCCATGGCATTAAAGTAGCCAAGGAAATTGGTATCAAAAGGATCATGTGTTTTGGCGATTCGGATTTGGTGATCCATCAAGTTTCTGGACATTTGGATGCGCTGGCCGCAAACATGGCATTATATCGTTTCCACGTACAACAAATTTTGAGATATTTTGACAGTTGTGAATTTCATCGCATTCCTAGAGTAGAAAATGAGGCAGCAGATGTATTATCCAAACTAGGATCATCTAGACAAGCAATACCACCAGGGGTAGCATTGGAGCATCTCAGGAAGCCATCGATCAAGCCGTCACCGGAGTCCGAATCAATTAGGATCATCCCGGCGAGTCAGGAATCAGAGGCAGTGCCAATGGACATCGACTTAGGGGTAGGTTCGAGTCACTCGGGGACTGATCCGTTCAATTCAGGGGTTGCCAAATCACACTCGAGGACTCCTCAGGTTATGTCGGCGGGACCGATGGACATTGATGTTGAAGCAAACCCGAAACCACTAATACCAACGTGGGCACAGCCAATATTCAGCTATTTGAAAGATGGGACTTTGCCGAATGATGAAACATTGGCAAGGCAAACAACACGAAGAGCAAAAGCGTACAACATAATCAACAAGGAACTCTACAAGCGAAGTGTGACAAGTGTACTATAGCGTTCTATCAGCTCAGAGAAAGGTCAGGAGATCTTATTGGATATCCATCAAGGAGAGTGCAGGCACCATGCGTCATCAAAATAATTGGTAGCCAAGGCATTCCGACATGGATTCTACTGGCCAAGCACATTGGCACAAGCGCAAGGTTAGTCGGAAGATACAGTGGTTGTCAACACTATGCGTCCAAGTCACATTTACCGGCGTCTGAATTGAAGACTATACCAATCACTTGGCCTTTTGCGGTATGGTGCCTAGATATGGTAGGACCATTCAAACCAGCAAGGGGAGGCATGACTCATATCTTGGTCATGATCGATAAGTTCACCAAGTGGATAGAAGTGAAACAAATCAAAAATTGGATGGTAAAACAATTGTCACATTCCTAAGGGATATAATCCGCAGATACGGTTACCCACACAGTGTGATCACTGACAATGGCACGAACTTTGCCGAAGGAGCTTTTGCTCGCTTCTATGGTAAACACCGAATAAGGCTCGATGTGGCATCAGTCGCCCATCCAGAATCAAATGGACAAGTTGAACGGGATAATGGCTTAGTTCTGTCCGGGATAAAACCCTGCTTAATGGAACCACTCCAAAGGTCACCTGGTTGTTGGATAGAGGAACTACCCTCAGTACTGTGGAGCTTAAGAACAACCCCTAATCGGTCAACTGGTTATACGCCATTCTTCCTCGTATATGGGGCTGAAGCAGTTTTTCCTGCCAACATAGAATATGACTCGCCAAGCATAAGGCAATACTCGAAAGCCGAGGTAAAAGAGGCCCGAGAAGATGGAGTAGACTTACTCGAAGAAGCAAGAGAACTGGCATTCTACAGATCCGCTATATATCAACAAAATATCCGACGCTACCATAGCCGGAAAGTGCAACCTCGTGTTTTTCGAGAAGGATATATGGTGCTAAGGCTAGTACAGCGCACAACAGGAATGCATAAATTATCACCTCCATGGGAAGGTCCATTCATTGTAAGCAAAGCATTGCACAATGATTCCTACTATCTCATAGACGCTCGTGAAGCGCAAAAGAACAAGGCAAACAGGTCAGGAGATGAAACCAAAAGGCCATGGAATGTGGCACTGCTTTGTCCCTTCTATACTTAGGAGAAGTAGTGCATGTATCTCACTCGGATTCTCATCCGTCGGACATGTTTGCCGGCTATGTGCTAATAATAAAGTGGTATGATTCGAAAAACTGACTCGGGGACTACCCCCTAAGTTTTCCATTTTAATTATTTTACGTTGGCTGGCGTGATACCCGAAATTTATCTAGGAACAAGTAGTGTTTAATCGGAAGAAATCAACTCTTCGACTTTGCTGTTGTCCAAAAACACGGCTTCATGGCAAGCAAGATAAAAAGATGTAAGACAGGTAAACATGAACGCCGGATAAGTACAAGGGAGAAGCGCGAGTCGGCTTTAATTTTTTCCCAACTCTCTGCAGGTCGCGTTATACTACTAGTCGAGTAATTTCGGCCAAGTTATCCAAGTTTCATACTCGCTAACTATATCCTTCGTACTTTGAGACCCTAATGTCGAACACCGAAAAAGGTAGACAAGGGCCAGAGGCAAGGAAAGGTGACATGGCAAAATGAAACTCGGGGACTTGCCCTTGAATGATTCGCACTTAGAGCATAACGCAAACATATAAAGCCTATCAAAAGGCACATAGTCAAACTTCAAGTGCAATATATGTTACATCTGTACCCGGCATACCGGGGATCTGATAAAAGTTCGAGTATTTGTTGGCCTAAGGAGCAGAAGAACTTGGAGGAGCACTCTCGGAGCCAGGAGCAGTGCTTGGAGCATCAGCCGGGTGAGGGGCATCTGTGGCCGGGTCATCTGGATCATCTGACTCGGTTGCCTCGCTATCGCCACCCTCTTCAGCAGCAACTTCGACGAGCGGGTCGCTAAGGTCAAGGAAGCTGGGCCCTTCACACCAAGCGTGCACCATGGTGTACTCGATCATGGCATAAGCTCGCTCCTGGCACTTCTTGATCAGCTCCGGGTCATTCAGCCATTTGCCATCTCTCCTTATGCGAGCAAGAACGTCGAGGTTGATGTCCTCGTACCATGAAAGCACGAAGGAGAGAGCCTTATCCACTGCAGCTCGGCCGGCCGACTCACGCCATTGATCCAGCCGGTCTTCAGTAAGGATTAATCTGTCGGCGAGTGGCTCAATGAGTTTGGGTGGGTCTTCATCCGGCCAGAGCATGTGAAACGCATGGATAGCCGACTTGAGCAAGTCCACACCGCAAGATCTGAGGGTCTTGACCCGTTCAGACACCGCTGCGAGGAGCTCTTCCATAGACACCTCGCCGTCAGCGGGAGCACCAGCTTTGGCTCTCACCTTCTTCATGGCTCGAATGGAAAACATGTTGTCCTCAGGAAAATTCTCTGCAAGCAAAAAGAGAAAGTTAGCAAATAACAAGGGCAGATGGAAGAAGTCCAGAAGGACTTGGACAATGCGTAAAGAGTAAGAACTCACTACCGAGAAAGAAGTTGATGGCGGTGAGTTTGCTATGCCAAGTCTTGGGCTTGGCTTGAAGGGCATCCAAGTTAAGATTTGCTTACTCGACCGATGATTCGGCCTCGTCGAGTAGCTTCTTGGTCTTCTCGGTGCTGGCAGCCTGTTGCTCGTTCTTCTCGGCAAGCTCCTCCCTCAGCCCCTTCACCTCGGCCAAGTGCTTCGTCCGCCTCGCCATCAGCTTCTTCACCGAGTCACCATCGCGCCTCCTTCGAGTTCGGCTTGGTGCTTCTCCGCTTATTCGTAACAAATATTTGTCAAGACCAATGTAAAATTTTCAGCTACTAGCTTAGGGAGGCAAGAAATTTACTCTCGGCCTCGCTGATTTGCGAGTGAAGATCATTGATGGTAGACTGAGGAGTGGCTGTGGAACAAGAGCGAGAGAAAGAATGAGAAGATGAACCAAGGAAAATTAAACCGAATAGAAAAAGGGAAGAGCAAAGATATTACCTTGGCCATGGGTGTTAGTCTGTAGCTTCTCATACGCAAGTTCGAGCTTGCGATGCGCCACGACGAGAGCTTGGTGCACCTTGGTGCGCTCGTTATGCGTGAGCTAATCAAAGAACAGACAACAAGGAAGAGTCGAGTCAGGCAGCCTGCTGAATAAAAAAGCTTAAGAGTTTACAGCCGATTAAGTTCCTTACTCGCCAGTAACCTCGAGGGCTAGGGATTTGTAACACCCTCATAATCGGCCCTATGCAAGTTTCAGTGCTTCCCGCCAAACCCGCATAGAAACGATTCAAAGGTGCCCACCAGGCACTTGCGTGCGGGTGGAAAACGAAGTAATAACATTACACAACAGTCCTCGATGGGACCCACAGAACAGATATATATACAACAGCGACTACATGAGTCAAGAATACAGATATACAGAACAAAGATCCAAATCACCTTGAAAATGATAGAGCGTCCGACTACGGACAAGATGCGAATTGAGCTAAGAGCCCTGAAGAATAACCAATGGCGTCCATAACCCTGCCCAGGCCAAGCCGGAAGGGTAACCCTGCTAACGACGTCGATCTCAAAACCTGCTTAAACAAAAGGGGTGCCGACAAAGGGCAAAGGAAAAAGAGAGAGCGGTCAGTACTGAGGCCAGTACACGGCGAGACTAGAATTCAGCGGTCCTCGCCTACATAGGTATGGTGGACTGAAGCGGCAGCGGCAGCATATGCACTAAACAACCTATAGAGACTCGATACAACTGGCGGCTATCAGAGAGGGGTAAGAAAGACCTATTCGGAACACACCTGATGCTACCATCAAACAATCCCATCCTGGTGTTTCCCCCTCGATTCCAAACGAGGAAGTCCACCGAGGAACTCACACAGTTGGCAGTTTAATTATTTATTCAGTTATCGTTGCACCAATTACTAGTCAAGTATAGATAATCATTCATATATAATAAGCAGTGGACAATTTTAGTTAACCAATCCGTTGTGGTGGCACACTTACTAGTCAGATATAATTAGCATGAGATAACCCCAAAACCCAGCAGTTGTTGGTACTTTTATTAGCCATTCCGTTATAGTTGCACTACTTACTATTCAGATACAATGGTCGCAAGCGACAAGCCAATCAATCAATTGTTGGCAGTTTTATTTAGCCATTCCATTATAGTTAAGCTGATTACTAGTCATTATAAAGTCAAGTTTATAGCACTACTTTAGTTATAGTTGTCTATGATCGAGATACTGTGCTCCAAGTCGTCCATAACCGCGGACACGGCTTTCAGAAAGTTTTACCATAGGGTGCACAAATAGCAACACACACTCGATCAACCTCGGAAAACCAAATCAAAACCCAACGAGGCTTTCACGACAAAGCAATCACAGGATTCAGAAATATTTCAAGGGCCACCCCATTGAGTACACCAAGAACGGTTAGCCGACCGAGACGGACTCAAGGTTTGCGCCAATGGTCAGAAACGATCGGGAACCCAAAATCGGGCTTGTCGATACCGCTAAAACACTCCGCTTACCTAAACAAAGACAGTGCTCGCACAATCGTAATAAAGCAGTAAAGCATGGCATAAGTACAGGATAGTAAATAAAACCTCAAACTAGTTTGTGGCCCCAAGAAATAAGAATGAATCAAGCTCTGGCTCAGGGGGGTCCCATAATCCTCCCGGATGTGGATAGCGCGAATATTCAAGGAACAGGTATCAAGTACTCGGGGTCCTATGGGACACAAGTGGACGGTTAACAACCAAATAACATCTATTGCCCACCTGTGCCTCTGCTTACCTACTCCAATTTTAGTTGTTAAACAGTAATTAAAGTAAACGATAATTAAAGCCATGATCATCTCCAACCTTAAACATACGGCAATACTCCAACAACCGTGGTACTTGACGACACGCAACAGCACTTGAGCAAGCGACTACGACGCGCAGGTCCAACTATCTACCAAACAACAGGTAATAGGAGGTGTCCAAGGCAATATAAGGCTGCAAGGGATATCACGGGTACGAAAACTAGAGCATCGCAACACAGATAGCAAGAGATCAACAGGAGGGAATAAATACTATAAAAGTAAGATAGGTAGAAAGGGGGAGGTGCTCGCCTGAAAACATTGTCGAAGGTTCAACCGAAGATCGGGTCGACACTCGCATCAACTCATTGGCCTAATCCGCAAAGAAGCAAAACGCTAGCAGAAACAATGGATGCACTATTTAATACTATGGCAAAAGATCGGGCATGATGCATGTATGATGTATGACATGGCAAAGGTGCAATGCAATTAGGCAATATTAAGCGGAACCGGGGTCCCGACAATTAATTAAACGGTTCAAGTTATTTAGATACCCCGCAATTTAAATGTTGTCTTAACATGGCAAAATATAGTACCGGTCCGATGCACAAATTTAAATGGAGTCCGGAATAAGACAAAGATATCCCGCATATAGACTCCATATTTAATTATATGGTGAATCGACATAAGGCCCCCAAACCACACAAATATGCATGCATGAACAATTTAATATGCAACAATTTATATAGTTGGCAATTCATAAAATAGGGGCTCGGAAAAGGGGTCACACATGGGGTTCGGAAGATCTTGGGGTTCGAGGGGTTCGGGGTTCGGTCTCAGGGTTCGACGGGATCGGTCTCGAACAACGGAAGTAGATCTTGTCGCATCCGCGGTAGTCGGGCCATGTTGTCGGTCTTGGTTTCCTCGATGGAGAACTCGGTGTATCCGTGTCGTGGTTCTTGTCGGGGTTCTCGGCTTCGGGCGCCGGGATCGGTCTTGGCGTTCGGGAAGGGGTACTTGTCACACCGGGGTTCAGTCTTCGGGGTTTGGACTCTGGTCGAAGTTCTTGGCGTTCCCTGACGAAGATCTTGGAGGGCCATCTCGATCACCTGTGGCCGACATCGGGTTGGTCTTGTCCGTGAGGAGATCTTGGCGATGGGATCGAAGAACTTGGCGTATCCGGGATGGAGAGCTTGCCGTTCTGTGGCGATCTTGGCGTCCTTCGGGTCATCAACTCCGGGAAGGAGATCTTGGAGCGACGCCGGGTTCGGTTGTCGATGACGATCATGGGAGGTGTCGGCACCGGGTGGTCTTGATACGAAAAACACACAGGTATAACACAACCTGACGTGCAGCTAGACGAAAAGACTAAGGCTGCTCGAAGCGACGGTTGGCAAACAACACAAAAGAAACACGGGCAGAGAATCAATCGCTGCACCGAACCAGCAGGGAAAACGGGCCCGCTCAGATGACGCCAAGAGGGCGGAGGACGGGAGCTGGCCCGGTCGCGCGGGTTCGCAGGCGTCAGACTAAGGCGGAGGCCCGCTGGCCCGGCGACCGGAGAAGCTCGCCGAGAGGAAGGAGGCGCGGCGACGGCCGGAGAAGGGGAGGGGGATGCTGGCGGCAGGGCGCTCGTGGCCGAGGCGGCGGGGAGCCGCGCAGAGGATGGGGACGAGGAGGTGGGTGGCTGGGATGGTGGCGGTGAAGCTCGAGGGAGGGGGCGCCGCGGTTGGGGCCAGGTAGAGGCGGCCGTCGGAGGCGGGGAAGACGGGAGGCGCAGGTGATGGCGGGGATCGGCGGCCGGAGGAGAGGAGATGCGGGGCGTCGGCGGGAGGCAGACGCGGCGAGGGCGGGCGACCAGCCGGGAGGCAAGGGAGGCGGATGCAGGAGGCGGCGAGCACCGGGCTGCCGCTGGGCGGTGGCGGCGACCCCCGGCGGCCGGCGAGGCAGAGGAGCAGAGGGCGGCGGTGATTGCCGGCGGCGAGGGGGGCCAGAGGAGGGAGGAAGAGGGAGGTGGGCGAGCGCGTCGGGAAGAAGAGGGAGGGAGAGAGGAGCGGGAGGTGGGGGGTGGGACCGGGGCACGGGGATCGGGTCCAGGGTCCTGTGGGGCCAGGAGGTGGCACTGTGGGTGGGTGCGTGGTGGTGTGTGTGCTCTGTGTGTGTGTGTCATGTGTGGGAGAGGGAGTGGGGTGAGGTGGCGGCAGATGAGTGGTGGGGAGGAGGGAGAGAGGTGAGGTGGCGAGAGAGGATTGGAGGGGGTGATGTGGAGGGGGTTTGGGTAGACTAGGATTGGGTAGGAATGGATTTTTGGGTGGACCGTTTTAAACTGGGGGTGGCCGACTGGGTCGGATCGGCCCGGTTTGGCTGCCCCCTAAAAATAATTAAATATTTTATTTATTTAAAACAGGTCTTTCAAACCGATAGCAGACAAAACAAAATAATCCGGAGACCCGGGTTTTAATTTGAAAATAAGACGGGGCGTTTAGAAAACAAAACAGGCTTTGCGAAAATAGTTTTATGCAAACAAATGCAAGATGACATAACGAGGCTCAAATGCAATGTGGCATGATGACATGAGCATGCGGTCATGATGATGCAATGCACAAAAACAACGCGATTTTCTAGTAGTGGTTTTGCGGGATGCCACATGATTGAAGCTCTAACATAAGTTTGGCATAAAGAAATCAAAGAGCTTAAGAGCTTACATCCGAGTAAGATCCTTACTTGGCAGTAACCTCAAGGGCTAGGGATCGAGGCTCTAACATACAAGCTTGGAGTAAAGGATTTAAAGACTAAGTGACTATTGAAGAGCTTGCAGTCGAATAAGTCTCTTACTCGACTGCAACCTCGGGGACTAGGTAATGTGTATAAAGGAAATACTCAACAATACAAAAGAGTAAGAAGTTAATTTACCTCGTTTACTTCGTCGGCGCGGGACATCAGAGAAATGGAATGCTGGGTCATGTCGGAGACGGCCTTGGGGCCTGTGTTCTTGCCAAAGACAAGTGTTGACCTCCGCCGTCAGATTCCATGCCACGGCGTAAGGTTCAGACAAACCTAGGCTCTTGCCACTGAGCGTCTGAGTGAGAACTCGACCCGTTTTCAGGGCGGTTCCCACAGTGGCACGGGTCGCAGCAGCAAAATTATGGAGGGTAATAGCCCTGGAGTCATCACCTGACCCGGCAGCCGCAGATTCGTCCCCCTTACCTGTTGAAGCGATCATGCTCGCCGATGTAGGAGGCCGGATCTGAGGAGCAGAACCTGGAGCACAGACTAGTGTAGTTTTCTTGGAAGAGGTGGACATGCCAGATGAGGGGCGAGTAGAACCAGAAGCCTTGGGCTGGGTTTGGCCCTTTGAGAGAATTTGAGAGCAAGCAGAAGGATTTGGAGAAGATCGCGGAGCCGCCTGACTGGGCTCAGTGATTTTGCTGGCTCCAAGATCAGGAAGTTGTTCATTCACATCAGCTTGAGGGCTGATGCCAGAGGAACTGGTGGCATAGGGTTTCTCGGCGCCAGACTTGCAGGCACCAAGATCAGGAACTTTTTCCTGGCCAGCGCCAGAGGCGCTAGCCGAGTGACCCACTGGGTCTGACTGACACTGAGAAGCGTGAGCCTTTGTAGTGCGAGCCTCAACCCGGACGGGACTCGGAGCCGTCGAGTCAGCTGGAGGAGGTGCAGGCCTAAGCGGCGAGGCAATGCTAGAAGCAGCCTGATTCGCCGTCAAAGGTGCGACACTGGAAACAACAAGACATATATAAGAGAACATCAGTAATGAAAAGGAAATAATAGAGAAGGCAAAGTACAAAAACTTACCCGGTGACAACCAGGTCACAGACGACTCGGCGCCCAGCAGCTTGGCGAGTCTCACCCAGGCTGGTAGCAGCAGGGGCAGCAGGAGCTGCCAGAGTGGGCTTGTTCTTCTTGGCCAGCTGGGTGCTGGAGGAGGCTCCGCGTCGCTTCGGCTTGGCGACGGGGATCTTGCCGACTCCACCCACGGCTAGAGCAGGAATGTCATGTACCTGGCCAGCTGCATAAGTAAATAACGGGCTTACTCGGATAAGCAAAGAGATTAAGCTCACAAGGCATATATCTCCAAAAGCGTACAATCATCATCCTCATCATCGTCAGACCAATCTTATAAGGGATTGCGAGATTGACTCTTACCCGAAGCTGAAGAAGCCACAGTGTTTGGAATGGGCATGAAGCACTCCAGGTCATACTCGAACTCATCCGGTCGAGCGATCCTCAAGAGTAGCAGGAGGGACAAGATCACATCAACTCGAGAAGGAGATTCTGCAAAGGAAAAACAGAATGAGAAACTAAAAAACTAAACTAAAGAGTGGCAAAAGAGCTAAAGCCTACTCGGCAAGAAATTAATCCGGAAAACTTACCCAGGGGACAGGCCTGACCCGGCTAAACGGTGGGCAGCTCCAAGCCCAATCATCCTCCAAGTTAAATTTAAAGATTGAGCTTAATCGGAAGGCAATGGAGTCATGGGTGAGCTCCTTAGTGGAATGCCGAGTGGGATCATGGGACCCACTCATGAAGCACATCTTGTGGCTCCTCGCTTGGATGGGGCTTACCCGGCGTGAGATGAAGGTGCACATGAGGTCAGAATCGGCGAGATGAAAGTTTTCATCCGGCAACAGCAACCTTTCCAGGATAGCGTTGGCTTCGTTCACCACAACATCTTGGTCGCGCAGGTCAAGCTGCCAGTGCTTCTTGTGGGGGGGCCTCATCCGAGAAAGGGGGAAGCCGGATGTTATCAGTGGACCCACTGTTTTTGACATAGAAAAAGGTTATATGCCACTTCTTGCAAGAATCAATACCAGCAACCCGAGGAAAGATGGAATCCCCCCTGGGCATGATGCTGGCAGCACCGCACCGAGTAGGCTTCTTCTTGGCACGGGGAACTTCAGGCTGGGGAACAACCTGAAATTTAAAGCGAAAATACTTGGCCCATAGAAGAACTGTAGGACAAATCCCAAGGTAGGCTTCACAAGCAGAGATGAAGCGAGAGAGAGAGAGCCAATTGCATTGGCAGGAAGATGGTGGGTCTGTAGATGGAAGGTTGAAAGAAACGAGGAAAAGAAGGTGCTCACAGGAAGAGCGAAACCGCGCTCTAAGTGAGAAAGAAAAACCACCCGCTCGCCAGCTTGAGGTTTGGGAGAAATCTCACCGGTGGGGAGACGGCAATCCACTTGCAGTGGAATGCGTCTGGTGGAGCGGAGTCACTCCACCTCTTCGGTGGAGACCTCCGAGCCTTCCCAGCCACCGTGCTCGCCGGTGGGAATCTCCTGCTCCTCAGCACCATCAGAACCGTCGCGAGCGTCTATGAGATCGGCAGAGTCTGTCTCCTCCACGGAAAGGAGAGGCTTGGAACAGCGAGGACCCGTGCTGGAATGGAAAGAGGACAGGGACAATCGCAGCACAAGAACAAGAGGAAGAAGGAACCGCAAAGGAGGCAGTTCGATTTTGCAGGCGCGAGGAAGAAGAAAGGCAAAGGGAAAACTGAACGGGCGCGGGGGAAGTGGAAACCCCCAACCCCTACTTAAGGGCAGTAAAAACCCGCGTCGTGGGATCTATCTGCGTTGCGTCCAGGTAGCCGTGTACTGTGCCGAGAGCTACCAATGAGCGCCACGTAGCCAAGGATACACGAAAAATCCCGTGCCACATCATGACTAAAGGACAAGAGGCGCAAGTCGATGGACGCCATGTTACGGGAATAATCACAGCTCCACATCGTGCCACCAGAGCTTGGAACAAAATTGAGGCAAGTAATCATGATTACCACCGTCAAGGATCAAGCGCCAAAAATGACTCGGAATTGGCCAAAGTAACTCGGCTCGAGGCAAGAATGACCAAGAAGTCAAATAATTGACTCGAAATTGTCAGACTAACCCGGCAAGATGCGAAGTTGCAATAGATAAAGACAAAAACTAAGTTCCATTCACACAAAAGGAACCTGGAGACTCCTAACATCTTGAACTGATAGACCTCACCAGCTTCGGGGACTAATGTCGGGGGGATAACCCCCGGTAGGGTCACGAGAGGCAAAACATAGCGCAGCTGAGTTGGCTCCGAGTAAAGAAAGAACCCGGACGGGTAAGAACAGACAGGTAAGATAAACAAGAAAGACGACATATAAACTATGTCGGCCCGCATAGGACAAAGTTGTAACCCTTGCAGGAACCAACGAGCCGAGTCAACCGAGGAAGGGCCGAGTCAAGAAGGACACGTGGCACCTTTCCAAGTAAGGTTTAGAAGGGACCAAGGTAAAGCATGGTCAAAAGAGAAGGGCGATGCCGAGTGACACAAAAGGAGCCGGGTGACGCCCAAAGCATGCGCTGACGTACAAAGTAACAGCATGACGCCAAAAAGAACAAGGAACAGTACTGTAAGACCATTAGTCTGCTTTATGGACCGGGCCTCTGGTCTTAGGGCAAGCCCATGACCCGGCCCATATTGTAGGGACCAAGATCCAAATAGTAAACCCTAGAACCCAACACTACTAGAAACACACCTATTCGTGGCGCACCTGAAAAGGCCTTCTGTGGCGCACTAGCAGTGCGTCACGGGCCTCGCGCTACGGATATCTCGTAGTCGTGGCGCACTGCATGGTGCGCCACGGTTGTGTCGAGATAGGCATGGTGCACTACCAGGTGCGCCACGGCTAGGGGTACAGGGTGCGCCACAGATGTGTTTTTGAAAAAACAAAAAAATCAAAAAACACCCTCGTTTTGAATTGCAAAAGCAATCGGGTCCGTTCATCGCCGCCGCAGTCGTGTCACCTCGCTGTAGCATGGCCGTGGCAGGGAGGTGCGGGAGGGGTCGTGGCCGCTCTAGTCCTCGCTGGCGTCGAGGTGGTAGGAAGGGTGTGGTTGGAGAAAGGAAGGTAGGAAGAGAGGGAGGAAGGAAGAGATGGAGGAAGAGAGGGACGAAGAGAGGGAGGAACGAAGTGATGGAGGAAGAGACGGAGGAAGGAAGAGATGGAGGAAGAGAGGGAGGAAGGGAGGTCGGACGCCGCCGTCACTGCAAGGAGAGGAGGAGGCCGCCGTTGCGTCGCCGCCGCGCCACCGTCACTACAAGGAGAGGAGGAGGCCATCGTCGCGCCGCCACTGCAAGGAGATGAGAAGGGGAAGGAGGAGAAGGAAGAAGGAAGAATGAAGAAGGAGAAGGAGAAGGAGAAGGAAGAAGGAGAAGGGAGAAGGAAGAAGGAGAAGGGAAAGGAAAAGGAAGAGGGAAAAGGGGGAGGGAAAAGGGGGAAGGGAAAGGTAGGTGGGCGGGGTGAGGATTCGAAATTTGAGTCCCGCCCAAGCTTATCCGTGGCGCACTAGGTGGTGGTGCGCTACGGGTAAGTCACCCTCTATTTTTTTTCTGCAGGAAAAAACGGTCTTTTGACCGTAACTTTTTACTCTTTTCGAATTATGAAAATCTAAAAAATCGCTAAACGACCGGAGGTGGTTGCGAGCAGATGCAAAATCTCGTTCTCGTCATTTTGGTATATTATACGATTTTTTTCGATATCGTATGCAAAAGTTACGACCTTTTTACCATGGCATGACTTTTTTTGCAAATAAAGTCGAAACTCATGTTTGTTAATTTTACTAGAAGCTATACCACATTACCTACCTAAATATGAAAGGATTTAATTTTTTGAAGTGTTTATCATTTTATTTTATTTTTTGCAAAGCCTAAAAAGGCGATCCACGGGGGGGGGGGGGGGGTGAAGTTGGTGCAGGATAGTTAGGCATAGGGCACTAGGGCAAGGTGCTCTACTACTAAGTTTATACATCCGTGGCGCACATGGAATAGTGCGCCACAGAACTTGCCACAACCATAGCGCACCTACACCATGTGCGCTACGGGTACGTGGCATGCGGTCAAGGTGCCCCCTGCCCATACATATCTGTGGCGCACATACCCCATGTGCGCCACGGTTGTTCTAGTTACTAGTAGGGCACTACCCACAGGTGAGCCACGCCTATTTTACCCGTGGGGCACTTCAACCATGTGAGCCACGGATGTGCGGATTACCTATAGCCCTTTTCCTAGTAGTGCAAAGGGGTATTAGCAAGCTAGCATTGCCTATATAAGGGAGGGCATAGCAGTAGTAGGAAGTTGGGGAGGCTAGAGGTTAGAAGTTGGCTTCAAGGCAACTAGTGTACTACCACCCTTGAAAAGGTTTTCAACTATATTACATCTTGGCTTACTTGGGATCTTGATGTATCTTATCTGGGCATTTGCTTGCATAATGGCCTAGCCCTTTGCATTTGAAACACATCACTTGGCTAATATCCTTCTTTTCCTTTGGCATCATTGCCTCTTGTTTGTTTCCTTAGTTCCTCTTCTTTTCTGGGCAATCACCGGCATAGTGTCCCATTTCTTTGCAATTGTAACATTGCAACTAGCTTATGTCCTTCCTCTTCTTTTTGGGTCTCTCCAAAGCTAGGAGTTCTTATAGTTCATGCTCTTCATATCTCACCTCAAAGGTGGGAAATCTTTCTCTCTTCTTGGGGCAGTTACTAGAGATATGACCTTCTTCTTCACAAGAGTAGCAACACTTGGTGGTTTCTTTGGATTTGGCTCTATGAGGCATGGTTCTGACTTTGCCTTCATCCTTCTTGGTAGAAGTTGTTCCCTTATGGAGGTTTCCAAACATTTGATGCATTCCATCTTGCTTCATTTGTTGAACTATAGGATATATGGGGCATTGGATAGGCACATGATCATTTCCTTCACACAGGAAACAAGTCACTTGAGATGTGGGGCATTGTTTAGTTGGATGTTTCTCATCACAATTAGGGCATTGATCCTCATGCTCTTGGGAAGTGTGATCCATGTCTCCACAAATATTGCAAACTTGAGTTCCTTCTATAATATCATCCTTGATATCATTGTTGTCACAATCTCCTTGGGAAGAGTTGTCTATCATGTTGATCATTTGATTGGTCATCCTTTGCAACAATTGGGATTGGGTTTCCAAAAACTTTTGCATGTTTGGGTCTAACTCATTGTTGTTGGCTAAAAACTGAGTTGTCACTTGATTCAACTGGGCTTGAGTTGCTAAAAGCATCTCTTGGTTGTTGTTGTCACCATTCCTGATGTTGGAGTTTCTTGGAGAAGTCATCTGTTTGGGTTGGATTGGGATTAGAGTAGGCAAAAGATTCCTAGAGAAATAATTATAATCACACACATCACAATTCACACAAGCAAAGTGCAAGCAATCATAATCAAACATTCCAGTCACACAACAAGGTTCAAACACATTTTTAGGCAACACAATATTTTTCCTACACCATACAAGTTGGTGGGTTTAAACTAATCATTAGTATGGTGGTCCAACTATATGGTTCACTTGGGATCATTCCATTATTCTTAGTTGTTTATTCTTGAATGAGATCATGGTTTCCTTGGAAAAATTCTGGCATCTTGGTCACAAAGCTTCAAAGTTGATGATGATTCCTTCTAGGTTATGTTTCTTTAGTCTTCAAATCTTGAGTAATATTCTTGTCTCACTTGTAATCCTTAGTGATGTCCAAGTTGAAGTCTTTGATGAAACTAAAGTTGAAGTCATTGGTGATGGTGAAGTTGAAGTCATTTGAGTTGGTGAAGTCCTTTGCTCATGTTGAAGTCTTTGCTCATGGTGGTGTTTTGTCCATCAAGTTGAAATAGAAGAGATGTAGAATCAAAACCAAAAAGGTTGAGGAAAGAGTTTACAAGATTGTTTGTAAATAATTTTTGGAACCAATGCAACTCCTATTTTTCTAAGGGGTTTTGTCCAATCCTAGGGTTACAATCCTACAGGCAACACAGTGCTCTGATACCATCTGTAGAGGTCCCAACCTTTAATAAGGTAGAGATCCCTGTGTTTACAATGCTAGTCCCTGGATCAATAGCTAGCATCCACAGTTAAGAAATAATATCAAGAAACAAAGGTCATAATACAACTTTATAACCAGGAATAAAATAATTCATTACATATTACATAGCTCATTTGGCTATCTCATTACAATGCAGCAGAAATAACTATATAGCATCGATTCCTTCATCTTCAAAGTGCCACAGGAAATCATGTTGGTTGTAGACTTGTAATCCTAATCAACACACTTCACTAACATCAAACAAACCTGCAACATAATAAGTTACAACCACAAGGGTCAATACATTTGAATTGTATTGGCAAGTGATACTATGGTAGAATATTGGTATCTATCATCTATATGCATTTGGCTAAGTGGAGCTTAGGCTTGCTTTGCTCAAAATAGATTTTCCTTATCATTTGAAAACACTAAGTTTTGTTTGTCAAAATCACCCAAGGCATCTACCAATAGACATTGGTGATCCTTTACCCTTGTTCAACCACAAGTTTTAACATAGAAATTGGGATGAGGAGATTCTTGATAGCTTCCATGTCTTGATGCTCAAATTGTCCATTGCCGGGGACACGGATAAGTACTTAGATTTTACTCTCTCGAGAGGTGGTGCACTTTCCCCACAAGACTTGACATGCATCGAGACAAGATCTTTCAGAAGCCTTCCCTTAGACCAGAATGAACGTGTTCCCAAACGTATCATCGCCTACCACCAACTGTCCATTTGGCTAAGTTATTGCAACCTATATGATCCAGGCAGAGCCCATAATGCCAAGTGGCTGCACTTGAAGCTTCTCAACATTTGACATCTCAAATCTCTTTGTTCCTGGGTGGCATTCCACAAGTGAGATACACTAGGGTAGTCCACAAATATGGGCCCTGTGTAACCACTCAACAAAAATCCATCCATGCAAGTCCCTTTCCACCCAGGTGATTCATTCACATAGTTGTTTTATTAAACAAAACACAAGTCATTTGACTTAGAAATATTTCATAGCATGAATAGAATCCACCCTTGTTTTCTACTAGCTAAGCTAAGCATGATGGTAGTAGGATCTTAACTTAGGAAAATTCTACTAAGGTTTCATCTACTAGGATTTCCCATGGCACAATTATCACTTAGAAAATGTTGGGTTTCGTAGCATGGAAAACAAAAAAATTCTACCACATGCAAACAGATTGTAGCAACGAGTTGATTAGAGTACTCACCCTCGAAGATTCCAAAGCGGTTAACGAGAGCAGATTCTGGTGGGTGATGTAGTCGTACACTTGCCGATCTCAAGATTATGAGACGATCCTTCCGGCCAAGGCCCCTTAGCGCTCAGCCGGGTCACATGTTCGGTACTCGATGAAGACCTTCCTCTCCCTTGTTCCAGTAGGCAGCGGAGGTTGAAGTTCTCCCCTCGCAATTCCGGCAGCACGACGGCGTGGTGTCAGAGGTAGAAGGAAGATCCCGCAGGGTTTCGCCTAAACCGGTGCGGGTTATGGTGGATCTAGGGTTTCCTGGTGATCTAGGGTTTAGAAGACCGGGAGGAGGAGGAGGTGTCGGCGGAGTCTAGGGCGATGACGATGGGCCGGCGGCGTCTCAAGGTGGCGGCGGCGCGACGGCGGCGGTGGCGGCAACGCGGGTGTGGGAGGGCTAGGGCTTGTGTGTTTGGGGCAACCCTCCCCTCTATTTATGAGAGGGGGCAGCCTTGGGAGGGGTGGGTTTGAATCCAAACCCAAACCCAAGTTGGATTGAGAGAAGGACTCTTTCCTTCTTCCACTAGGAAACCATTGTTCTAGTTTGACTTTTCAAACTTCCTGTTTGACTTTCAATTTAGAACTTTAATTCTCTCTTGCAAATGTCCACACCAAGTGACCTAAGATATGATCCAATCATTCCACTTACCCATGACACATTCATGGACCATTTCCCTTCCGGACCAGTGAACCTTCTAGACCCTTCTAGAACCTCTCCGATGAAATAATCGGAATCTTTCCCGAACTCCGGAATCGGACTTTACTTATATGAATCTTATTCTTCGGATCATTCTGGATCTCCTAGTGATATCCCGGATCCCATCCGAGACTCCGAACAACATTCGGTATCCCTACTACATTCCATATCTACTAAACAACATTGAATCCTTAAGTGTGTCTCCCTACGGTTCGTGAATTATGCGGACATGACCGAGACACTTCTCCGTCAATAACCAATAGAGGAATCTGGAAATTCATATGGCTCCCACATATTTCTACGATTACTTTGCGATCTAATGAACCACTTACATACGATACCAATTTCCCTTTGTCTCACGATAGTTTACTCATCCGAGGTTTTGATCGTCGGTATCTCTGCATACCTAGTTCAACCTCATTACCGATAAGTACTCTTTTATCATTCCCGTGATATGTGATACCTTGTGAGACAGTCACATGCTTTCAAGACAATTGGATGACATTCCACCGAGAGGTCCCAGAGTATATCTACCCGTCATATGGATGGACAAATCCCACTCTTGATCCATTTGCCTCAACACACACTTTCCGAACACTCAATGCCACCTTTATAGCCACACAGTTATGGTGTGGGATTTGATGTCATCAAAGTATCCTTTCGGTGATGGTGATTAGCATGATCTAATGGTCGAAGGAATTAGGTTACTATGTATCAGAAAGCTTATAGAAAATGAACTATTGAAATGACTTGATCTTTATGCTACGCTTATCTATAGGATTATGTCCATCATACCATTATTCTAATGATATGATCTTGTTGTTAACAACATCTCAATGTTCATGGTCGGGGAAACCACGATCATCTATTAACCAACAAGCTAGTATTACAAAGAGGATTTACTAGGGACTCTAATTTAGTTTACAAATCACACAAGTATTAATGTTTCCAGTTAATACTGTTATAGCATGAATGCAAACATTTATCATAAACACAAAGATATAATAATAACCAATTTTATTATTGCCTCTAGGGCATATCTCCAACAGTCTCCCTCTTGCACTAGAGTTAACTAATCTAGATTACATGGTAATATACCGAACACTCGTGGCGGTTTGGTGCTGGTCATGTTTTGCCCTCGGGAGAGGTTTAGTCAACGGATCCGCCACATTCAGATCTGTGTGTACTTTACAAATATTTATCTCACCATCTTGGACATGCTCTCGAATAGCGTGAAAACGTATCTTGATGTGCTTCAGCTTCTTGTGTGACCTTGGTTCTTGCGCATTGGCTATGGCGCCCATGTTATCACAGTAGATAGACATTGGGTCCAACGCACTTGGAACCACACCGAGATCTGTAATGAACTCCTTCATCCATATCGCCTCTTGTGAAGCCTCCAAAGCAGCTATGTATTCCGATTCAGTTGAAGATCTCGCCACAACGCTTTGCTTTGCACTCCTCCAGCTAACTGCTACACCATTCAAAGTAAATACGTATCCAAATTGAGATTTAGAATCATCCGGATTGGTATTCCAACTAGCATCGGTGTAACCATTAACAACGAGTTGTTCATCACCTCCATAAGAAAGAACGATATCCTTAGTTCTTCTTAAGTACTTAAGGATGTTTTTTACCGCTGTCCAATGATCCACTCCTGGATCACTTTGATATCTGCTAGTCAAACTAACAGCATATGCATTGTCTGGTCTAGTACATAGCATGGCATACATGAGAGATCCTATGGCTGAGGCATAGGGAGTCTTACTCATCCTTTCTCTATGGTTGAGGCATAGGGCAACATGGGCAAGAACCCTTTCTTGCTATCTTCCATTCCAAACCTCTCTAGAACTTTGTCCAAATATGTACTCTATGACAATGATATTAGGCGTCTCGATCTATCTCTATAAATCTTTATGCCTAATATGTAAGCTGCTTCGCCAAGATGTTTCATTGAAAAACTATTATTCAAATAATCCTTGACACTATTAAGAAGGTCTACATCATTCCCAATCAACAATATGTCATCTACATATAGTATTAAGAATGCTACAGAGCTCCCACTCACTTTCTTGTAAATACAAGCTTCTCCATAAGTTTGTATAAAACCAAAGCTTTTGATTACCTTATCAAAACGTTGATTCCAACTTCAGGATGCTTGCTTCAATCCATATATGGACCGTTGATGTTTGCATACCTTGTTAGCATCTTTAGGATCGACAAAACCTTTGGGTTGCATCATATACAACTCTTCATCAATGTCTCCATTGAGGAACGTTGTTTTGACATCCATCTGCCATATCTCATAATCATAATATGCAGCGATTGCTAACATGATCCTCACAGACTTTAGCTTTGCTACTGGTGAGAAAGTCTCATCGTAGTCAACTCCTTGAATTTGTCGAAACCCTTTGGCGACAATTCGAGCTTTATAGACAGTAACATTACCATCAGCATCTGTTTTCTTCTTGAAAATCCATTTGTTCTCGACAGCCTTCCAGCCATCCAGTAAGTCCACCAAAGTCCATACTTGGTTTTCGTACATGGATCCAATCTCGGATTTCATGGCTTCTTGCCATTTATTGGAATCTGGGCTCATCATCTCTTCCTCATATGTCGCAGGGTCATCGGTGTTGTCCACCAACATGACACTCATAACGGGATCATAGCAATCAGGAGTGGTACGAGTTCTCATTGACCTACGAGGTTCTGTAGTAACTTGAACCGAAGTTTCATGATCAACATCATTAGCTTCCTCTCTTATTGGTTTAGGTGCCACAGGAACTACTTCCAGTGCTGTGCTACTCACAAGTTCGAGAGAAGGTTCAAGAACCTCGTCTAGTTCTACTTTCCTTCCAGTCACTTCTTTCGAGAGAAACTCCTTCTCTAGAAAAGATCCATTCTTGGCAATGAAGATTTTGCCCTCGGATCTATGATAGAAAGTATACCCAATAGTTTCCTTCGGGTATCCTATGAAGACACATTTTTCCGCTTTGGGTTCAAGCTTGTCGGGCTGTAACTTCTTTACATAAGCTTCGCAACCCCAAACTTTAAGGAACGATAATTTAGGTTTCTTCCCAAACCACAATTCATACGGTGTCGTTTGAACGGATTTAGATGGTGCCCTATTTAAAGTGTATGCGGCTGTTTCTAATGCATAACCCCAAAACAATAGCGGTAAATCTATAAGTGACATCATAGATCGAACCATATCTAAGAGATTTCGATTACGACATTCGGACACACCATTACATTGTGGTGTTCCCGGCGGTGTCAGTTGTGAAAGTATTCCGCATTTCTTCAAATGCTCGCCAAACTCGTAACTTAGATATTCACCTCCACGATCAGATCGTCAAAATTTAATCTTCTTGTTACGTTGATTCTCTACATCACTTTGAAATTCCTTAAACTTATCAAAATTTTCGGACTTATGTTTCATGAAATAGATATACCCATATCTACTCAAGTCATCCGTGAAGGTAAGAACATAGCGATAACCACCGCGCGATGCTACATTCATTGGACCACACACATCAGTATGTATTATTTCTAATAAGTCCTTAGCTCGCTCCATCATACCAGAAAATGGAGTCTTGGTCATTTTACCCATCAGACATGCTTCGCATCTTTCAAGTGATTCAAGAAGTCCATCGGAATGGAGTTTCTTCATACGCTTCACTCCAATATGACCAAGACGATAGTGCCACATATAGGTCGAGTTATCACGCAATTTCAAACATTTAGCTTCAATGTTATTAATGTGTGTATTACCACAATCGAGATTCAATAAGAATAGACCATCTATCAAAGGTGCATGTGCATAAAACATATTACTCATATAAATCGAACAACCATTATTCTCGGACTTAAAAAGTAACCGTCTCGCAATAAACAAGATCTGGATATAATGTTCATGCTCAACGCAGGCACCAAATAACAATTATTTAAGTATAAAACTAATCCCGATGGTAGATGAAGAGGTAGCGTGCCGACCCCGATCACATCAACCTTTGATCCATTTCCAACGCGCATCGTCACCTCGTTCTTCGCTAGCTTCCGTTTATTTTGCAGCACCTGTTTCGAGTTACAAATATGAGCAACCGAATCAGTATCAAATACCCAGGCACTACTACGAGTACTAGTGAGATACACATCAATAACATGTATATCGGATATACCTTTCTTCTTGATGTTGCCGTTCTTCAAATCCTCCAAGTACTTAGGGCAGTTCCGCTCAAAGGACCTTCTCCCTTGCGGTAAAGGACTCGATGTCGTGCTTAGGCTCACTTGGTCTTCTTCGCCGGCGCGGTAACTTTCTTACCGCCCTTCTTGAAGTTTCTCTTTTTCTTAGACTTGCCTTGCTTCTTGAATTTGGTGGTCTTATTGAACAACAACACTTGGTGCTCTTTCTTGATTTCCACTTCTGTAGACTTTAACATGGAGAAGAGTTCGGGCAACGACTTGTCCATGTTTTGCATATTGTAGTTCATCACAAAGTTCTTGTAACTTGGTGGTAGTGATTGGAGGACACGGTGAATCCCCAAAGCATTAGGAATCACTATACCTAAGCTTTGAAGCATGCTTGGGTGCCTAGACATCTTAAGAACGTGCTCACTGACGGAGCTGCCCTCTTCCATCTTGTAGTTAAAGAACTTTTCAGAAGCCTCATAACTCTCAACTGTCGCGTGAGCCTCAAATATCATTTTGAGTTCACGGACAATATCATGTGGGTCATGGTTCTCAAACCATACAAGATAGCACACTGAACTATGGAGTACTGATTCTTCCGATCAAGGAAAACATTCTTTACCTCATCGGTAGCATCAGCTGTAGGCGGGTCACCCAGTGGTGCATCCAGCACATTGGTCAAATTACCAGCATTGAGGACAATCCTCAAATTGTGGAACCAATCCGCAAAGTTGCTTCCATTGTTTTTCAACTTTTCTTTCTCTAGGAACGCATTAAAATTGATGGTAGGGGCCGCCATAGATCTACAACATATTTGCAATAGTTTAGACTAAGTTTATGACAAATTGAGTTCTAATTAATAGTTAAAGTAATCTAGGTGAACTCCCGCTCAAAACAATACCCCTCACATTGCTTCAGTGATCACACGAACCAAATCCACCACATCAAAACCGATCATCACGAGAGTTGATGTAGCTTCAATGGCGAACAATCAACATGTTCATCATATATATTATATGACTCATGCTTTACCTTTCAGTGATCCGTGTTCCGAGACCATGTATGTACATGCTAGGCTCGTCAAGATCAAACCTTAGCTTCCGCATGAGAAAATCTGGCTTGCTCACGTTGTATACACTCGCAGAATCTAACACACCCGATCATCACGTGGTGCTTCGAAACAACGAGCTTTAACAACGGTGCTTAATAAGGATGAACACTTTATAACTTGAATTTTTTTGTGCTTGAGGGATCATCTTATAATGCTACTGTCGCAAACTAAGCAATACAAGATGCATAAAAGGATTAACATCACATGCAATTCATAATATGTGATATGATATGGCCTTTCTTCTTGTGCTTCCGATCTCCATCTTCAAGCATGAACATGATCTCCATCATCACCGGTATGGCGTCAAGGTCAATGGCACCGCTTCATGGTTGTCGTCCACCAGCATCAACTATTACAACTACTTTGAATAGACACGCATGTCTTAACGGGATTAAAAGACAACCATATGGCTCCTGCCGGTTGCCGACTTACAATAAGGAACATTGCATATATCATATATAATCACAATCATGGCCATAGCACATCACAGCACACACCTGCAAACCAAAGTTAGACGCCTCTAATTTTCTTTGCATATTTTACGTGGTTTGGGGCTTTCAATAACTGTCGATCTAACTTACGAACAAGAACCACAACGTTGATGTTTGAACTATCAAGTACCCGTTGTAAATTGAATCTATACTATGATGGGAGAGAGAGACACCCGCAAAGCCACTTATGCAATACAAGTTGCATGTTAAGCGTGGAGAAAGTCTCATGAACGATGTAATGTAAGGTTAGCCCGGGCCGCTTCATCCCATCATACCGCAAGATGAAAAGTACACAAAAAGCAATTGATAATAAAAGCACCACCGCCCACAATGACCATTATGTTCTTCTCGTGCAACAGATCTACATATAGACACGGCTCTGATACCACTATTGGGGTTCGTAGCATGGAAAACAAAAAATTTCTGCCGCATGCAAACAAACAAGCCAAGATCTATCTACTAGATTGTAGAAACGAGTTTATTAGAGTACTTTCCCTCGAAGATTCCAAAGCGGTTAACGAGAGAAGAATCTCGTGGGTGATGTAGTCGTACACTTGCCGATCTCAAGATTGCGTAGACGATCCTTCCGGCGCTGTGTTCCGGCAGCGCTTCCGTAGTCGGTCACATGTTCGGTACTCGATGAAGACCTTCCTCTCCCTTGTTCCAGCGGCAGCAGAGGTTGTAGTTCTCCCCTCGCGATTCCTGTAGCATGACGGTGTGGTGTTAGAGGTAGAGGGAAGATCCCGCAGGGTTTTGCCTAAAGCGGTGCGAGTTATGGTGGATCTAGGGTTTCCCGGTGATCTAGGGTTTAGAATACCGGGAGGAAGAGGAGGTGTCGGCGGCGTCTAGGGCGACGGCGATGGGCCGGCGGCGGCGTAAGGCGGTGACGCGGGTGTGGGAGGGCTAGGGCTTGTGTGTTTGGGGCAGCCCTCCCCTCTATTTATGAGAGGGGGCAGCATTGGGAGGGGGGTTTGAATCCAAACCCAAACCCAAGTTGGATTGAGAGAAGGACTCTTTCCTTCTTCCACTAGGAAACCATTGTTCCAGTTTGACTTTTCAAACTTCCCGTTTGACTTTCAATTTAGAGCTTTAATTCTCTCTTGCAAATGTCCACACCAAGTGACCTAAGATATGATCCAATCATTCCACTTACCCATGACACATTCATGGACCATTTCCCTTCCGAACAGGTGAACCTTCTAGACCCTTCTAGAACCTCTCCGATAAAAACATCGGAATCTTTCTCGAACTCCGGAATCGGACTTTCCTTATATGAATCTTATTCTCCGGATCAATTCGTATCTCCTCGTGATATCCCAGATCCCATCCAAGACTCTGAACAACATTCGCTATCCCTACTAACATTCCATATCTACTAAACAACATTGAATCCTTAAGTGTGTCTCCCTACGGTTCGTGAATTATGCGGACATGACCGAGACACTTCTCCGATCAATAACCAATAGAGGAATCTGGAAATTCATATGGCTCCCACATATTTCTATGATTACTTTGCGATTGAATGAACCACTTACATACGATACCAATTTCCCTTTGTCTCACGATAGTTTACTCATCTGAGGTTTTGATCGTCGGTATCTCTGCATACCTAGTTCAAACTCGTTACCGATAAGTACTCTTTTATCGTTCCCGTGATATGTGATCCCTTGTGAGCCAGTCACATGCTTGCAAGCCAATTGGATGACATTCCACCGAGAGGGCCCAGAGTATATCTACCCGTCATATGGATGGACAAATCCCACTCTTGATCCATGTGCCTCAACACACACTTTCCGAACACTCAATGCCACCTTTATAGCCACCCAGTTACGGTGTGGTGTTTGATGTCATCAAAGTATCCTTTTGGTGATGGTGATTAGCATGATCTCATGGTCGAAGGAATTAGGTTACTATGTATCAGAAATCTTATAGCAAATGAACTATTGAAATGACTTGATCTTTATGCTATGCTTATCTATAGGAGTATGTCCATCATACCATTCTCCTAATGATATTATATTGTTGTTAACAACATCTCAATGTTCATGGTCGGGGAAACCACGATCATCTATTAATCAACAAGATAGTATTACAAAGAGGCTTTACTAGGAACTCTAATTTAGTTTACAAATCACACAAGTATTAATGTTTCTGGTTAATACTGTTATAGCATGAATGTAAACATTTATCATAAACACAAAGATATAATAATAACCATTTTTATTATTGCCTCTAGGGCATATCTCCAACAGAAAATTCCATGCAAGTCCTACTTAGAAATATCACTAATGCATAGTGAAAATAATGGGACAAAAGTATGAAGCACCACTTGCCTTTTTGGTAGAGAATATAAGTTCACTCATTGATCTTGCAATAGTCACACTCTTCAAATTTCACTACAATTCAATCAAGGCACAAATTCAATCTACCATTCATGCAATTCATCACATAGAATAATAAAAACATAGCAATGCATGCAAGCATGCCAAAGATGGTTTTTATTTGGAAAAGTGGTTTCTAATAGGTTATAAACATTATAAAACACCTATTGGTAATTTATAAATGTGGCAAAACCATTTGATAAGAAGTTAGTAAAAATGGCCACTTTAAATCATTTTTGTTTTGCTAGAAATGATTTAAATCAAAGTAATAATTTCTAGTGTTTTCCAAATATATTTTTAAACAGAAATTTTAGTGTTTTTAAGGTCAAGTGTTTAATATTAAAACCATTTGCAAAAGGTTTTACCTATAAACCATTTTTATACCAAAGCAATATTTTATTTTGTTGGAAATGCCTTTAAGCAAGGTAATAATTTTATAGGGTTCACCAAATATATTTATAAATATCAAAACTTGTTGTTTAGGGTCAAAGAGTTTAAATCAAATCATTTCCCAAAGGTTTTATTCAAAAAGCATTTTTAAAACATAAATAATATTTTTATTTAACTAGAAATGCTTTTATTCAAAGATTTATTCTTTAGCTTCACAAAATACACTTTTTAATCTACAAGTTGGTTTTTATGGTCAGTAGGTTCAAAACAATCCATTTTACAAAAGATTTTACCCTAAAATTAATTTTAGAATGAATTTTATACCCAAAATATACCTAGACATGTTTCTTCAAAAACAACCAATTTAACAGAAGCGATTCATTAAACAAATGACATAGTTGGATAGAATTATTTTTGCTGATTCCATTGATATAAATTTTTTAAAATTTGGACATGTAGATTTAAAGTTATGATTTTTGCAAAATCTAACATCTAATAGAATAGTTTCTGTTTTTAAAACAAAACACCGGACACACGTCTATTTCCTATTGGCTGAAAACGTTTCGTTCGGATCGATCGATACAAACTGTTAGATCTAACTAACATCCTGCAGCACAGATCAAACCATACCCCTTCGATTAACTAATCTATACTAGCCATACGATCACGATCCAATGCTCCAGATTGCAATGACCAAAGATGGGTGGCGCGGTGACGGTGGCTGGCGGCGGCACAGTCAGACAAGGACGGTGCCGGCGATACAGGAAGCGCGGAAGAGGGATGAATATCTCACCGAGTTCGCAAGGTCGTAGTGAAGCTCAAGGTGGTCTCCGTTTATCGAGGGGCGCACAGGGTCGTCCTGAATCGCTCGCCGGAGTTCGCAACGGCGTCAGGCACGCTCTATTGTCGACGAAGGTGAGGCTTCAAGGCACGCTAAGGCAAGTGGAGTGTACCGTTAGGTTCGTACGAGAGTCGCAAACATGTGAGCATCAAAGAGAGGGCAAGGGGAGGTATGGATTTACCAAAGAAGCTCGCCGGAGAAATGGCAGACAGCAGCGTCAATCTGTCGTCGAGGTTGCCGGCCTACGGGGCACATGCGAGAAAATGAGTGGTACCAAAGTGTGCGCCTGGCGATGGGGAGTAGTCTCGTGGAGGACAGGGAGCAGAGGGGGGTCGGGGCTGGCCGGAATCATCGCCGGAGTGCGTCGGAGCCACGACGGTGCAAAAGGAAATTGGAGCAGCCTGGTGGCTCCGGTGGGGTGAGGTCTTGTTGGAGATATGCCCTAGAGGCAATAATAAATATAGTTATTATTATATCTTTTTGTTTATGATAATGTTTACATTCATGCTATAATATTATTAACAAGGAAACATTAATACGTGTGTGATTTGTAAACTAAAATAGAGTCCCTAGTAAAGCCTCTTTATAATACTAGCTTGTTGGTTAATAAATGATTGTGGTTTCCCTATCATGAACATTGATATGTTATTAACAACAAGATCATATCGTTAGGAGAATGATATGATCCTATAGATAAGCGTACCATAAAGATCAAGTCATTTTAATAGTTCAATTGATATATGCTTTCTGATACATAGTAACCTAATTCCTTCGACCATGAGATCATGCATATCACCTTCACCGGAAGGATGCTTTGATGACATCAAACACCACACCATAACTGGGTGGCTATAAAGGTGGCATTGAGTGTTCAGAAAGTATTGGTTGAGACACATGGATCAAGAGTGGGATCTGTCCATCCATATGACGGATAGATATACTCTGGGCCCTCTCGGTGGAATGTCATCCAATTATCTTGCAAGCATGTGACTGGCTCACAAGGGATCACATATCACGGGAACGAGAAAAGAGTATGTATGATTTCCAATAAGTCCGTAGCTCGCTCCATCATACCAGAAAATGGAGTTTCCCGGCACTCCAGAGGGGAAGGTTACATGAATGTGTCATATCAAGTTGGAATTATTGCATCATGTACTAGGTGTCATCGCTGAACAAAATAAAGGGTTTAATAAAATCCTAGTTTAAAAAGTCAAACGCCAATTTGAAAAGTCAAACGGCTATTTTGGAAGGTGGAGGGGAAGTAGGAAACCTACTTGGGGAGGAGTTCCTCCCCTCCACCGCCGGCCCACTTGGGATCCGAGTTGGGGAGGGACTCTCTGGCCGGCGCCTCCCACCTATATAAGGAGGGGCAGGGCTGCCCCTCCTAGCACACAAGTTGCCCCCCTCTAAACCCTAACCCTAGCCGCCGCCCACCATAGCCACCGCCGCCTAGGGCAACTCGCCGCCGCCGCCTAGGTCAAACCCTATCCGCCGGCCTTGCCCCCTCGGTGCATATAAACCCTAGATTGCTGAGGATCTCTCTCATAGTCCACCATACTCGCTCCGGCTTAAGGCGAAGCCCTACGAGATCTCCCCTCTACTTCCGGTACCACGCCGTTGTGCTGCCGGAATCACGAGGAGAGTGCTACAACCTCTGCTGCCTGCTGGAACAAGGGAGAGGAAGGTCTTCGTCGAGTACCGAACATGTGACCGATCATGAAGCGCCGAATGCAGCAATGAAGGATCGCTCACGATCTTGAGATCGGGAAGAGTACGACTACATCACCCACGAAAATCCGCTCTCGTTAAACACTTTGGAATCTTCGAGGGTGAGTTATTCCATCGACTCGTTGCTACAATCTAGTAGATAGATCTTGGCTTGTTTGTTTGTATGCGGTAGAAAATTTTTGTTTTCCATGCTACGAAACCCTACACGTCTGAGGGGAAAGGAAGGAAAGACGTGGGCGGTTAAATGGGAAAAGTCGCAGAGAGGGATTAATGTAGCGTTAAGGCGAATTAACTCAGCGAACAATGGCAGAAACGGGCGAGGAGGGGAGGAACTGGTCGTGGCGGGTGAGGACGACGACTTACAAGTGGGGCAGAGTTGGCAGCGAAAGAAAGTGTTACACGGTGGGATCCATGCGTCAGCGTCTGAGTGGGTGGACTCGCGAGTGAAAAACGCTTCGGGGGGAGAGGAGGTGGCTGCGCTGGGCCAGTTGGGCTTGCTGGGCCTGGTCTGATGGGTTGGTTTGTTTTCAAAAAAAAATTGATTCCTTTTTCTTTTTCTATTTAGATTTTCTGTTTTGTATTTGTTCAAATGATTTCAAACCCTTGTTTGAATTCAAACTCTTCACAACTTTTAGTAAGTTTTATACTGGTTTATTATTGTATTTTAAGGACCATTTTAGAATAATTATTTTATTCATTTATGATTTATTATTTATTTAAAATAGACACTTGTATTTAATCAAATAAGATTTTAATTATATTTTCAAACTCTTATTTGAATTCTAATTTTCACCAAACCCTTTTCAGTAGGTTTTATTTATTCATTAGTGCAAATAATTCACTTTGAATTATTTGAAATATTTTTAATATGATTTATTAATCATTTGAATTGAGCAATTGTCTTTATTCAAATAAAATCCAATATGGTTTTAAATCCATATAAATTTTATGTAAATGATTCTTTTATTCCATTTAAGTTAATTAAATAACTTTTATATTCACCTTGGGAAATTCTACTTTATTACTTTCCCATGATTTAATTAATCATTTTCATTTGGGTTTTGTCTCCATTTAAATATAATTGGAATATGGTTTAATACCATATATTTTTATTTGATTATTCTTTATCCTTTTATTTTATTTGGATTTGATTTATCTTTATTTCATTTGTTTATGGATTTGGCCAAGGTTTAATTTGGCTTTTAAATATTCCTTATTTATTTATTTCTTTCTTTGTCTTATAAAATCCATATCTTTTTATTTAAATATCCAAAATTGGTGATTCCAATTTGTATAATTTTATTTAATATTTGTTTATCCTTTTAAGTCTCTTAGGATTATTTTGCTCACAATTTGGTATGGATTTTGGATAGGATATTTATTAGTTTTGGAAATTATTTCCTTTGCCATATTAAACTTATAAGTTTTTATCTATGGCTCCAAATTAAATGAAACCAATTTCAATGGTTTAATAAAATTCTTGTCTATTATTTTTTTATCATTTATAAATGTTTGTTGCTGAATTTTTATGTGGATAAAATCCATAGTCTTAGAGATATCTTGGAGATGATTTCTTCCATTAGGGTTTTAGAGTTTTTGTTTAACTTTTCCAAGTGTTTAAATTTCAAGATACATTCATTGATGAATGCATTTCACTTGTTTGAAATTTGTTGAATTCCATTTTTATTCAAAGTTTGTTCAAGATGGGTTTTGACGTTTCCAAGTTTAAGCAAAAGTTTCTTTTCACCCTAAATTTCAACAAAAAAATTTCACATTTCAAAATTTGGAAATTTTTGGGATGTGACACTTAGGCACCCTCTCGGCCTCCCTCTCTGCCTATAAGACACCTCTTGACCTAAAAACCGGGGGGGGGGAGTGGGGTTCGTCATTTTTCCAGAAAGAGTTCCGCTGCGCCGCCACCACCAGAAACCGCGATTTGGAACCAGAAACTCTGTTCTAGCACCCTGTAGGGACGAGGAATTTGGGGAGGGTCATCGCCATTATCATCACCAACGCCTCTCCATCAACCATCAATGTTTCCCTCATCCATGAGTGAGTAATCCCCCGCTATAGGCTATAGGGATGGTAGGGATTGTATGAGTTATATCATGTAATCAGATAAGATTGTTAGGGCATGGTTCCTAGTATCTCTATTTGTGCTATTTGAATTTGTTGCAACTTGTTGTGCTTAATACTTGTCACTAGGGCCCGAATGCCATGATATCATATATGAACTTATTATTGAATCATTATGATAGTATTGTTTGTGATCTTATCTGCAAGTTGTGTACACATATCATTGTCCGGATCCAAAGGCCCCGAAGTGATAGAAATTGGGAAAACCGGAGGGGATGGCTGTGATTTGAGGATCACATGTGTTCACAGAGTGTTAATGCTTTGCTCTGGTGCTCTATTAAAATGAGAACCTTAATTGCCAGTAGTTCCCTTGAGGCCTCGCTGCAATGGGCTGGCTAGACAAAAGATGTTGTGCAAGTTCTCATTTCGAGCACGCATGACTATATATGGAGCATAGGCCTATGATTGTTTAGTACTTGGATGCTTATTCTTATTTATCTACAATGCCCTAGATCTTGGAGTTACATGTTTATGTAGGGTTCGCAGCATAGAAAACAAAAAATTTCCTACAATGTGAACTATATACCAAGATCTATCTACTAGATACAAACAACGGGCGGATGTATATCCGTAGAGAACATACCCTTGAAGACCGACAAAGCTTAACGAGTTCAACTCGTGGTTGATGTAGACGATCGCTTGCCGATCTCAAGATCGAGAGGAAGTCCTAGCGCCCCAAATTAGCAGCAAGATCCGTGCTCGCACACGCTCGAGGCACCGAGCAACCTCCGCCTCGCCTCAGCAATGCATGAAGCACAACCTTTCTTGCCGAATAGCCACCGGGAACATGTATCTCGCTAGTCCGAGACCATGGGGATAAATTCTAGAGGGGAGAGAGATACTTCATGAGGAGGTGTGAGAGACAAGTGAGGAGGGGGATCCTTTTATAGGAGGAGGGCACCCAGGGGTGGCCGCCATGGGCTGCCCTCCTCCTCCTTCATTCATGTGGGTAGACACTCCACTCACAAAATTCCCTTTAAATTCCTCCACTCAAAGTCCACTCAAATTCCCATTAAATTTCCACCAAATTTAATGCAAACTCTCATTAAATAAAACTCTTTATTTTATTCAGAATTTTGTCAATTACTTTAATGACAAACATTCACAATAACCTTGCTAGAATTCTATTTCACATGCATAACCACTTTATGCAATTTCACAAAACCTGCTTCGGTATCTAGTGAAATAAATTCGCGCTTGTTCATTCTTTCTCGGCATGAAACATTTGCTCCAATTGGATGTCGGTGTCTCTTAAGTGTGTCACCCTACGGTTCATGAATAATGCGGACATGATCGAGACCCTCTCGGATCAATAATCGAAGCGGATCTGAGACCCATATCGACTCCCACACATTCAACGATGACTTTCTTGTGATCGCAACCTTTACGCTAGTATCTTAATCCCTTTGTTTCACGATATATTACATGTCCGAGATTCGATCATCGGTATCTCCATACCTAGTTTGATCTCGCATCGACATGCACTCTTTTCTCGCCCCGTGATATAACATTCTAGTGATCAAATCACTTGCTTGCAAGCTAATCAATGTGATATCACCGAGAGGGCCCAGTATATCTATCCGCCATCGGATGAACAAATTACACTCTCGATCCATGAGCCTCAACATAACACTTTATTAGTTCGAATCCATCTTTATAATCACCTTACGGTGTGACGCTTGATGTTATCAAGAAACTCTTCCGTGTTAGTGATTGACATGATCTCATGGTCTAAGAATTAGGATCACTGTAAGTTGTTATAGCAATATAAACTCAATGACTTTGATCGTAATGCTATACTTCGGATGAATGTTCATCACACCATTACACTAATGTTGTGATCCCGTTATTAACAACATCCAATGTCCATGATCAGGAAACCTTGATCATCTTGTTAATCAACGAGCTAGTTTATGAGAGAGGCATAACTAGGAACTTTCTGTTTGTTTATTAAACACACATGTATTAACGTTTCCGTATTAATACAATTATAGCATGCAAAATAAACATCTATCATATACTTGGAATACACATAATAAACACTTTATTATTGCCTCTCAGGGCATATTTGTGGCATCCCGCTAAAACCACTACTAGAAAATCTCGTTGTTTTTGTGCACTACATCATCATGACCGCATGCTCATGTCATCATGCCACATTGCATTTGAGCATCGTCATCATCTTGCATTTGGTTGCATAAAACTAATTGCGGAAAAACATGTTCTTGTTTTCTAAACGCCCCGTCTATATTCAAACACTAAAACCCGGGTCTCCGGATTATTTTGTTTTGTCTGCTATCGGTTTGTAGAAGCCTTGTTTTAAACAAATAAAATATTAAATTATTTTAATGGGGGCAGCCAAACCGGGCCGAACCGACCCAGTCGGCCACCCCCAGTGCAAAAACGGTCCACCCAAAATCCTAAAACTACCCAACTCTAATCCTACCCACCCTAGCCACATCACTCCCTCCAATCGGCTCTCGCCACGTCACCCTGCCCCTTCCCCTAACCTATTCCAGGCCGCCACCTAATCCTACCCCTTTCCCCACCTCTCTCTCTCCCCACAGCCCCCTCTCCTTCAGCACACACGCAGCCCACACCCACGTCTACCCCTCTCTCTCTCCCCCTCTACCAGCCTGACCCCACCCCCCCGTCTGACCCCACCGCCCACTAACCACTCCCCCCCCCACCAACTCCTGGCCCGCAGCTCCCCACCGACCCCCACCTCCTGCCCCGCAGCTCCCTCCCTCCCCTCTCTGTGTGCTCCCTCTCCTCCCATGGCGTCGCCGCCAGTCCCCCCACTTCGCCACCGCCCTCCTCCTCCCTCCGGCCACCGTATCTCCCCTCCCACTTTTCTCTCCGCTGCCGGCCACCGCCTCCAAGCCAAGGTCCCCTCCGCTTCGAGGCTGCTCCTCGCCTCACCGAGCTGCCTCGCCACCGAGTTCCTAGTCGGAGGCCCTCTGCCGCCGCCCACCGCCCGCCCGCCTCCGCACCTCCGGCCTCCACCTCCGCCGCTGCCAACCTCGCTGCTGTGGCCGCCTGCGTCGACCTCCGCCCGGCGCCCTCCCTCGCCAGACCGCTCTCCCCTCGCTTCCCGGCGCCTGCTCGCCCTCCTCTCCGAGCCTCCTACCCTTCGAAGGCCCGCTGCCTCTTCGCAGCTGAAGGCAGCTCATTGCCCTCGCCCAGCGCCGCTGCCCCGAGCTCGGCCAGCGCCCGCTGAGCCTGCGGCAGCCGACCCTGCGAGCCTTCCCCGACCGCCTCTCGGCCGCTGCTGCCTCTGCGTGCCCGATGCACCGCCTCTCGCTGCGTTCGCCCGCCACTGCCATTCAAGGCTGCCTCGACGCCCAGCCAGCCTCCTCTCGCTCCGGCGTCCTCGTCCTCCTCGAGGTGCAAGGCCGCCTCCCCGTTTTTTCGCCTCAGTGCCCGTGTCTTGGGACCTCTGCTTCGCCCCAGCGCCGCCCATGGCCTCCGCTCTGCTGCTGCCAAAGAAGGCCTGCGTATAAGATCTTTGTCTCTTGTTGTCGCTTTGTACCGTGGCCGCCAAGATCGACCGACAACTCCGTATATATCAAAGATGTACCATGCGGCAAGAGAAGGTGACGGAGCCAATGGATGGATGGGTGATCCTCTCTCCGAGTTGTGCCGACCAGACCACACCCTCGACAAGAACGACAACGTGGCCAAGTAACCTCCAAGATCGACATCGGCACCAACCACAAGACCGCTGACTCAAGACCGATCCGAACCCGCACGCCAAGATCTACTTCACGGATCCGAAGACCCTGGTGCGACAAGTACTCCTTCCCGGATGCGTTGCTCGAGAACACGGACGGTAAGGACACCGACGCAGAACATCAAGATCTTCGTCCCCGAACGTCAAGACCGGCCTGATACGCGGGCCCGACAAGGGCGACACCGACTGGCGAGTCCGTGCGCCCGGACGCCAACCAAGTCCGCTTCCCGGATGCAAGATCTACCTCCATTATTCGAGAACGATGCCGGAGTCCAACCTCGATCCTGCAACCTCGAACCCTGAGACCGGACCCCGAACCCCGGAACCCCAAGATCTGCCGAACCCTAATGTGTGAACCCAAACCCGAGACCTTATTTTATAAATGATATATCTGATGCATATTGAATTGTTCATGCATGCATACTTGTCATGTGGTTGGGGGCCTTATGCCGATTCACCTCTAATTAAATATGGGGCCCATATGCGGGCAAATCTAGTCTCATATTGGCCTCATTTAAATTTGTGTAGCGAACCCGGTACTATGTTCTGCCATGTTAAGACAACATCTAAATTGCGGGGTATCTAAATAACTTGAACCGTTTAATTAATTGTCGGGACCCCGGTTCCACTTAATATTGACCTAATTGCATCGCACCTTTGCCATGTCATACATCATACATGCATCATGTCGATCTTCTGCCGTTGTATTAAATATTGCATCCGGTGTTTCTTCTAGTGATTTGCTTCTTCGCGGATAAGGCCGTTGAGTTGATGTGAGCTTCGCCCCGATCTTCGGTTGAACCTTCGACAATGTTTTCAAAGCAGCATCTCCCTTTCTACCTATCTTACTTTTATAGTATTTATTCCCTCCTGATGTTCTATTGCTATCTGTGTTACGATGCTCTAGTTTTCGTACCCGTGATATCCCTTGCAGCCTTATATTGCCTTGGACACACCCTATTACCTGTTGTTTGGTAGATAGTTGGACTTGCGCGTCGTAGTCGCTTGCTCATGCTATTGCGGTCGTCAAGTGCCACAGCTTGTTGGTGTATTGCCGCATGTTGATGTTGGAGATGATCATGGTTTTACTTATCGCCACTTTAATTCCTGTTTAACAACTAAAATTGAAGTAAGTAAGAAGAGGCATCGGTGGGTGATAGATAATATTTGGTTTCCGATCACCACTTGTGTCGTGAGACCCCGAGTGCTTGATACCTTTCCTTGATTTATCGCGCTATCCACATCCGGAGGATTATGGGACCCCTCGAGCCGAGCTTGATTCAGTCTTATTTCTTGGGGCCACAAACTAGTTTGAGGTTTTATTTACTATCCTGTACTTATGCCATGCTACTACTTTATTTACGTTTGTGCGATGGATAGCACACTGTACTGTTTAGGTAAGCGGAGTGTTTTCGCGGTATCGACAAGCCCAGTTTTGGGTTCCCAGTCGTTTACAGCCATTGACGCAAACCTTGAGTCCGTCTCGGAGTCAGCTAACTTTGTATGGTTCTACTCAATGGGGTGCCTCGAAATGATCTCAATCCTGTGATTGCTTTGTCGTGAAAGCCTCGTTGGGTTTTGATTTGGTTTTTCCGAGGTTGATCGAGTGTGTGTTGCTATTGGTGCACCCCGGCCGGGTAAAACTTTCTGAAAGCCGTGTCCGCGGTTATGGACGACTTGGAGCACAGTATCTCGATCATAGATAACTATAACTAAAGTAGTGCTACAAATTTGACTATATAATGACTAGTAATCAGCTTCACTATAATGGAATGGCTAAATAAAACTGCCAACAATTGCTTGCTTCGGTTGTCGCCAGCGACCATTGTATCTGACTAGTAAGTATTGCAACTACAACGGAATGGCTAAATAAAAGTACCAACAACTGCTGGGTTTTGGGTTATCTCATACTACTCATATATCTGACTAGTAAGTGTTGCAACTACAACGAAATGGTTAACTAAAATGGTCCACTGCTTATTTTATCAGGATGATTAGCTATACCTGACTAGTAATTGCTGCAACGATAACTAAATCAATAAAACTGCCAACCGTGTGAGTTCCTTGGTTGACTTCCTCGTTTGGTCTCGAGGGGGAAATACCAGGATGGGTTTGTTTGATGGTAGCATCAGGTTGGTTCCGAATAGGACTTTCTTACCCCTCTCTAATAGTCGCCAGTTTTATCGAGTCTCTATAGGTTGTTTAGTGCATGCTGCCGCTTCATCGCCATACCTATGTAGAGGACCGCCAATTCTAGTCTCGCCGTGTCTTGGCCTCAAGATCGACGCTCCTCTTTCCTTTGCCCTTGTCGGCACCCCTTTGTTTAAGCAGGTTTTGAGATCGACGTCAGCGGTGGTTACCCTTCCGGCTACCGGCTCAGGTTATGGACGCCATTGGTTATTCTTCGTGGCTCTTAGCCCCATTTGCATCTTGTCCGTAGTCGGACGCCCCATCTTTTCAAGGTGATTTGGATCTTTGTTCAGAGTATGTATTCTTGACTCCGGAGTCGTGTTGTATATATATCTGCTCGGGTCCCATCGAGGACTGTTGTGTAATGTTATTTCGCTTTCCACCCGCATAAAGTGCCCGTGGGCACCTTTGAATCGCTTCTATGCGGGTTTGGCGGAATCGCTGAAACTTGCATAGGTCCGATCGAGGGTGCAATATTCCTTCGCTTTAGACTCGTCCATGCAACGCCTCCATCCATCCCTATGCCTACCGCTCATATCCTCTTGCTTTACCATCACATTATTGCTCATGTTCTACTGTTGTTGTTGCTTTGTTGTTGCTACTACAAACTGTTGCTACTGATAAACTTCTGTGAGCAAGAACTATTTCCAGGTGCAGCTGAATTTACAACTCAGTTGTTAAGTCTTGCAAGTAATCTTTGGCTCCCCTTGTGTCGAATCAATAAATTGGGTAATACTACATTCGAAGACTGTTGCAATCCCCTAGACTTGTGGGTCATCAAGACTATTTTATGGCACCATTACCGGGGAGCAATAGCTTTATTTGTAAGTTCACTTGGATCTATTATTTTTCACTGCTACTCCTTGCATCATGGGGAAGTCTCGTGATGGAAAGTTTCCTATTTTTACCATCCACTACAAGAAGAGGTACATTCCTAAACACCTCTGCTGCTCTTGATTCACCGTCTGTTATAAGTAAGCTTGTTACTCCACCACCACATACTCATGCTACACAGACTGCAACTACTTCTGAATATGAAACTATTTTTGATACTCATGATGTTACTTCTACTATGCTTGATGCGAGTGGTTCTGTAGAGGTCCCAACCTTTAATAAGATAGAGATCCCTGTGTTTACAATGCTAGTCCCTGGATCAATAGCTAGCATCCACAGTTAAGATGTAATATCAAGAAACAAAGGTCATAATATAACTATATAACCAGGAATAACATAATTTTATTACATCTTACATAGCTCATATGGCTATTACATACATTGCAGCAGAATATCTATAAGCATGGGGTCCTTCATCTTCAAAGTGCCACAGGCAAACATGTTGGTTGTAGACTTTGTAATCCTAATCAATCAATCTTCACTAAAAGCAATCAAACCTGCAACATAACAAGTTGCAGCCACAAGGGTCAATACATTTGAATTGTATTGGCAAGTTTCACTACTATGTAGAAATATAAGTGGATCCTATCATTACATGCATATTTGGCTAAGTAGGGTTTTAGGCTCATTTGCAGAAAGCAATAATTTATCCTATCTTTTCAAAATAGTTTTAAATCTTTTGTCAAATCTTTCTAAACTCCTTGGTAAATCCCCAAGTGTCTTTGTCAAAATCTCTTGAGATCCTTGGTACACCCCAAGTACTTCAAGTTTTTATCAAAATCTCTTGATCTCCTTGGTAAATCCCCAAGTGCATCAAGTTTTTATCAAAGTCTCTTGAGCTCCTTGGTAAATCCCCAAGTGCTTCAAGTCTTTTGTTGTTACTTTAAAGTTTTTCTTTTAGAAATTGGAATGTCGAGATTTCCCATAGCTTCAAGCTTTAGTTGCTCAGTATTGTCCATAACCGGGGACACAGCTAAGTACTTAGATTTTTATCATCTGCAGAAGTTGTACACTTTACCCACATGACACACCCTCATCTTGTTGCCACCAGTGGCCGCTGGATAAGTACACACCAAGATGGAGTACTGGCAGATTGAGAATGTGACGAAGTCTTTCCAGAGGGTCCTCCCATACACCATTGCTAGCTTGTCTTCAGGCACCCATGTAGGGTTTCGAGTTCCCTCATTTTCATTCAAGACAATGCATGGGTCTTCCCAATGTAGTTGACTAAGCCAGCCATATGTAGCATGTGGTGCATAAAAGCCACAATTGGAGAAACATGTTCAATCTCTAAGTCCCTGGGTGGTTTTCTTTTGGAGCACAACACAAAGAGATTGCCATAGACATGGTTCCTTTTGTTGCCACCTTCTCCAAAACTTGAGTGTCCTTGTCCACCCAGGTGGTTCATTGAGTACTTGTTTTATTATATAAAACATAAGTCCTTTTCTCAACTTCATAAAAATCTCAACATGTATCCCTTTTCAAAATATGTAACTTGGCTAAGCATTTTACAACTACATTGTTTTCACTAAGGAATATATAAGGTATCCTATTAGGATTTTTAGCATAGCATAAGTATAGAAATCCTTTTCATGCATGTTTCAAAATCCACTAAGTATAATGAAAATGGTAGGACTTTAGATGATAGTGTACTTGCCTTTTTGGTAGGGAATGTTGGTATACTTATTGATCTTGCTAATATCACGCTCTTATAACTTCACTACAAGTCAATTAAGCAAACACAAATTCAACTAGCATTCCAAACCATAATCAAACAAACAAAACATCACACATAAAACAATAGGAACTAAGGCATGCATGCAAAAGATAGTTTTATTTGCCAAGGTGGTTTCTACTAGTCTCTAAACTTTGTAAGGTTCCAAGTGGTCGTTTTCTAAGTGGGAAAGTCATTTGCAAAAGGGTTTTATCTATAAACCATTTTTAAATCAAAACATTATTTCACGTGGTGGAAAATGTTTTTATCAAAGCAAAAACTTTATGTTGCTCACCAAATAAGTTGTAATTCTCAAAACTTGGTGTTTTGGGTCAGTAGGTTTGAATCAAAACATTTTCCAAAGGTTTTGTTCAAAAATCATTTCCATACCAAAACCAATATTTTTATTTGACTAGAAATGGGCTAATTCAATTATTCAACCCTAATCTTTACAAAATACATTTTTAAATCCATAGGTTGGTTCCTAAGGTCAGTAGGTTCACAACAAACCAATTTGCAAAGATTTCATCCTTAAAATCATTTTGGAATAATTTTTCTAACCTAAACAAGCATACAAATGTTTCTGCAAAAAAAACAATCTAACAGAAACTTTTTACTAAAAAAATTGCATGGTTGTCTAGGGCTTGTTCCATTGATTCCATTGATATAAAGTTTGTAAATTTTGGACGTGTGGATCAAAAGTTACAAGGGTTTCAAATTTGCATCTAAATTTGTTTTCAAATTCTGTTTTGAATCGTCTGGTGCCACGCGGCGTGATGCTACTGGTCGATACCGATTCGGGAGGATCGGCCTCTGCGGGGCGTTGGATTTCACTTAATAGCACGGCGCGGAATAACCCATAACCTTTCACTCAGGTTCTATTCTTAGCCAGACGATTTGCATCGCATCACGGCTCAACCAAGAATCGATGGCGCTTAGCGGCGGCGACGCGAGGTCAGGCGGTGGTGTCACGGTGATTCTAGGAAGCAAGGAGGAAAGGGGAGGTGCTCACCGTGTTCGCAGTAACGTGGGGAAGCTCAACGTGTTGTTGGTTCGACGAGGGGCGCACAGGGGTGAGGGTAATGGCTCGCCGGAGTTGCTCCTGACGTCGGGTTCGTCTGGTGGTCGTCGAGGCGGTGCTGCGGTTCGCCCCGAGGGAAAATGAGGACACGGTTAGAAGCGAAAGACCAAGGCGAAGCTGCGTGCGTGAAGGAGAGGGCGCGGGGTGGTCGGTTCTTACCAGGGAAGGTCGTCGGAGATAGTAGCAGAGGCGGCGGCGCTCGGAGGTTGTCGAAGTCGACGTCCTGGGGCGCCCGCGGGTAAACGGATGACACGGGCAGGTGCACAAGGATCTGGGGAAGGTGTCCGTGTGCTTGGGGAGGCAAGGGGTGACATAGAGTCGCCGGAATTGGCTGGGGACGGTGGTCGGAGCAGTGGTGGTGCTGCTTCGATTCAGGGCAGCCTGGTGGCGAGCTGGTGCATGCGAGGGAGGGGAAATGGAGAGGAGGGGAAGGCGTTTAAAGGAGCGTGGTCACCGAGGGAGTAATGGCCGTTAACAGTGCGAATTGATCGCCGGAGTAAAGGACAGGAAACGGCGAGGAGGAATCAGCGCGAGTTGAAGACGATGAACAGTGGTGTGGGGTCCTGGCGTCAGTGAGTGAGAGAGTTAGGGAAGAGGGTCCACCAGTCAGTTGCTCTGCGGGTGCGAGAAAAGAGTGTAAAATAATTCGCGCGTGGGGAGTAGCGGGGCTGGTACTAGGCTTGTTGGGCTTGGCCAGTTGGGCTGCGTCTGACTCTATTTTTTTTCTTTCAAATTGCTTTATCTTTTTCTATTTCTATTTTCTGTTTTGAAATTCAAACAACCAAACAAACATTCAAATCATATCAAACATTCACCACACTTGTATTGGGTTTTGGTTCTGTTTAACAACATAAACCAAATCCCAAAAACATATTTTTAGGGTCCATTTATAATTAAATAAAATGGACATTAGTTAATAAATCAAATGGGTTTTAATTTATTTAAAATCTCCATTTGAAATCTAAATATCTTTAAAAACGAAATCAGTAGGTTTTATTTGAAAATAAGAATACTTGGAAAACTTGTTTAATAGTAAAACCTTTATTTTTAATAAACTTGGATATTAAATCCTTATCATTTTATTTAAATAAACCTTTACTATTTTTATCAAATAGAAATATTTTATTTCAAAGGCTTGGCCAAGTTTTAATTTGGCTTATAAATAAACCTTATTTATATTTCTATCTTTTCATTTGAAAACCAAATCTTTTTATTAAAAGATTCAAAATAGTAATTCTAAATTTATTTTTTTTATTTTCCTTTATTAAATGTTTATCTTTTTAAATCCCTTTAGAATTAATCTTGATCAAGATAGGTTTTGAAAGTTTCCAATTGGATTCAAAAAGTTTCTTCTTACCCTGAAAATCAACAAAGTTTTATTTTATACATTTATTTTTCACATTACAAGATTTGGAAAATCTTGGGATGTGACAGGTTCATTAGGTCCTTTCCTAGATGCGATTAAGGCTAGTCTAGGAAATACTAAAACTCCTAGTGAAGGCACTCTTACACCTGTTAGCTCACCTGAGTCTAGAGAGAGATACGATTTTAATGATGGTTACATTGAGTTTACTGATGAATTTACTGAAGAGTGCCAAAACACACATGGTACTAGTGCTATTAAGAGTCTCCTTGCGAGACGTACCATTATTCCTAAGTTATCCTCTGATCCTAAGTTTTCCACTTCTCCCATAGATATTAAAGATAAAGATTATGATTTGTCTCTTGATCTATCCTATTTAGACATTGTCGAGAAAGAACCTTTTTGTGGGACTGAAAATGAGAGTGTTGTGGCTCATATGAATGATCTTTCCACTATGAGTGCTTTATTCTACGATGATTTTAAGATGCGCAAGTACTTTGTCACTAAGATCTTCCCTTTTTCACTAAAAGGAGAAGCTAAGGCTTGGTTTAATAGATTACCTCCTGGATCCATTGATAGTCCTGATTGTTTGATTGCTTCTTTCTTCCAGAAATATTTTCCTCCTAGTGCTAGACATGCTTCTTTGAAGAGACTTTTTGATTTTAAGTAGGGAGAAGAAGAGAAATTGCCTGAGTCTTGGACAAGGTTTTGTGCTTTGATTCATGCACATCATGGATGTCCATTAACTAAAAATGAGCTTCTTGATATTTATTATAACTAGTAATCGGGCACGTGCACATGCACGTATTAAAAAATGCATAATTTTCTTCATACATAAGAAATAAAAATGTTTGTACTTATTTTTCAAGCAATAATAATTTGAGAAATAATATTCCATTGTGACAAGAATACTTTATGATTCATTCCTTTCTCTAGTACAAGATAATATTATTTTTAATTATTCGTACATACTACTTCAGCATACCAAAAAGGTCTAGGTCCGATAGATGAACAAGAACAAGATACTACAAGATCCATTCCCATGTAGTAGAAAATGAAACAAATCCTAGTCAATTATTCATTACTCAAAAGAAAAAAAAAGTTTCAGAGTAAGAAATCTAGTAAATGAATATTTATTATTTTGCTTACCTTATACCAACAACTCTCTAGTCTCTTGTAATCCTTTTTCAGAGCCTCTACAACAGGTAGAAGCAATCAGCAACAAGATAAACTTGCAACTACATGTATTCCATGGCCTAATAATATATATCATTGCCTACCAAACCAAGTCACATTGCAATGTAGTCATCCTTGGTTAGTGAACCCAATAACTGCTTGAAGAAAGAACCATCGCACATGTTCAAAATTTAGACAAACCAGAAGTAAAATAGAAATCTCAAGTTTGTTGCTGATTGCATCGAATATGTACTATCGAAAGTATGACCGTGGACCATGGTGGATTAAAAAATACTTCGGGTTTTCTATCTCTAAATCTTTATCAAACACGCGAAAGGAAAAAAGAACAGATTCAAGTGAATTTTGATGGATCAGACTGCAGTTGCTCTCTTAGATAACAGTAGTATGTCTTGCTACTGATTACTCTCACGTCTCCTAAATAATGTGGTATGCTAAATGTGAAAAATGTGACTGCACCAAAACGACTAAATAAGAATATAAAATCATACATTAGTCAGCCTAATCTTTCCTGGAACAATGTAATACCGTGAGCAACAACAAGAATCAGGTCTGAGTATGCTTGAGCTGCATATGTGTAGCATATGGAGGTCACGGCAAGAGGAGCAGCATAAACTCTTCCATAAAAAAACCTTAACATGGACTGGAAGCAGATAATTAGGAAATAGACATTCACTCCAGAACAACTTAAGCAATAAACTACTTGCAACGGTATTGACTTTCTGCTGCTGTCAGAGAGTTTACGTAGGAACAAGTTTAGCACTGAAAGATTAAATCAAACTATAAGAAGGTAAACAACATGATTTACAAATAAACTCCAGGAACATTAAAAATGTGTTCCTGACTGTTTGAGGACTTTGTTCTCCTGCTGAACTGGCTGAGTTATGAATTTTACTGCTAGGAAACAGATTTTGGTGATGCGTCAGTTCCCTAAAAAAGGTTATTTAATTTCCTGAAGCATTCGGCAACCTCTAGCGATGGTTGATGTGGGAGAACATCCTAAGAAACTATCGGCAACTTGCTTGAAGGAAATGAGCTGTCAAAACTGGCTATGGAAGTTCAGTATTTTATAAACACTGAGGTATAATTAGTACTGCTCCATTTTACAGAGATGTGAGGTTTGTTGGTGTTTTTATTTGGCCATCAGAAGGGATACCTAGAAGTTTAAAGTAACATCCTCAAATCTAATGCTTCTAGCAGGTCATTAATAAGTACATGTTTAACATACTCAGAAAGATTATAATGAATTGGGGAGCACATAAGCATCATCCTAAAATCTAATTCGTGTTGCAGGACAATAATACGCGCATGATAAAGTAGAACCTGAAGAAATTGTCGGCGCACCAGTGTGAAGGCGGCCTCTTGTCCGGGGATGCAGCGTGTGTTGGCGGTGGCCTACGCGTCGTGTGTGGCTGGGGCGGCGGCGGATTCGGCTACGCCTGCAATGGTGGCTTGCGTCGTGGCTTGCGCGGCGGGGCTTGGGCGGCGGCTGGGCGAACGCAGGCGGTGGCGGGGCTTGCGCGGCGGGGCTGGGGCAGCGCAGAGGTGGTGGCTGGGGCCGCAGTGGGGCTTGGCGGGTGGTGGCGGGCTTGGGCGTCAAGGGCACAGCAGACGGTATGGGCTGGGCCGTCAGTGGGGCAGCGGCGGCGGGGCATGCGCGGGCGGGCTGAGGCGGCTACTGAGGTGGCGGGCTAGGGCGTCAAGCAGGGCTTGCGCGGGGCTTGGGCGGAGGGGCTGGGCCGTCGCAGCTGGGGCAGCGGCGGCGGGGGCTTGGGTGGCGGGGCTGGGGCGTCGCAGCTGGGGCACCGCCGGCGGGAGCTTGGGCGGTGGGGCTAGGGCGACGCGGCTGCGGCAGCGCCGGAGGGGGCTTGCGCGGCGGGGCTGGAGTCGCAGCTGCGGCAGCACCGGCGGTGGTTGGATGGTGTCGTTGTTTTGGAACTGTAGGTTTGTTTTGAGGAAGGACGTGAGTCGTGGGGCGGTCGTCTGGTGGTTTTCATCCTGGATAGTCCGCTCGTACAATCAGTCCCGATAAAGACGGAAGCAATACGAAACGTTGGATAATTTAATCGTGTGGACCAGCTTCGCTGGATTTGACCCTCTGGGTCTTTTAATATTAGTTTAGATGGACTAACTAATGATTCTAGGACATACCTAGATAGCTTTGTTGATTGTGTTTTCAGGAAAAGAACACCTACAGATGCTGAAGAATTAATGGCTAAAATAAGCAAGAATTATGATGATTGGACTTCAACTGAGCTAAATACACCTGAGCCTATTACTCCTGAACCAGTTGTGCCTGAACCAGTTCTAACACCAACACCAAAAAAGAGGGGAGTTATTGCATTAAATGATGAAGTGATGAAGGAAGCTAAGAAGTGTCTAAAGGAGAAAGGTATTAGAGCTGAAAATGTGAAGAATCTACCTCCTATAGAAGAATTATATGTAAGCCAATTCCCCACTCATCTACTATTGAGGTACACTCTCTCCACTTTGATGAAGGTGATATTCCCTATGGTAAGCCTCCTGATCAATGTTTAGAGGAGCTTGACACATTTATTGTTAAACAAGGTACTTTTAATAAACAAGTTCAGAATCATTTATTGGAAAACTCTAGAGCTATTAAAGAGTTGAAAGATATTGTGGAAAGAAGTTCAAATTGTATTAAAATGCTTTGTAAACACTTTCAAATGGTTCAAACTCAAATTGATCAACTTGCTAAGGTGCAAAAGGATATGCCAGTTAATGCCTCAGGAGATAACCATGCTTATGGAATTAGAACTAGGAGTGGTATAGCTACTCAAGATCCTTTATATCCTGAAGGACACCCTAAAAGAATTGAGTAGGATTCTCAACAAGGTGAAAGTAGTGGTTGTCCTCATAAGACAAAGAAAAATAAACATAAAATATTTGAGGAACCACTTGAACCTATTGTAGATCCTAACAGTATATATGTCTCTAATGCTGAAACTGAGAGTGGTCAGGATAAAAATGGTGCTCCTGATAAGGAGGAAGTTGAGGAAGAACCTAAGGAGCACACTAAGAATACTAGGTACACTAAGGAAGATTTTATTTCTAATAAACATGGTAAAGAGAGAGAACCTTGGGTGCAGAAACCTATGCCTTTTCTAGGTAAGAAACACAAGTCAAAGGAGGAATAACACTACAACAAGTTTTGTGAGTGGATGAAACCTTTATTTTTGCAAATTCCTATGACTAATGCTATTAAGTTGTCCCCTTATTCAAAGTATATGAAGGATATTGTCTCTAATAAAAGGAAGATACCTAATGAGGAGATTTCTACTTTGCTTGCTAACTATTCCTTCTATGGTAAGGTTCCAAAGAAACTTGGTGATCTAGGTATACCAAGTATTCCTTGTTCTATTAAGAATAACTATGTTAGAACTGCTTTATGTGATTTGGGAGCTGGAGTTAGTGTTATTCCTTTTTCTCTCTACAAGAGACTCCAGCTATAAAAGTTGATACCAACTGATATATCTTTGCAAATGGTTGATATGTCAACTACTATTCTTGTTGGTGTATGTGAGGATGTTCCTGTTCAAGTGGCTGATAATTGCTTGGTTTTAACTGATTTTGTTGTGCTTAAAATGCCTGAAGATGATAATATGTCTATTATTCTTGGAATACCTTTTCTTAATACTACAGGTGCTGTCATCAATTGTAATCAAGGAAAAGTAACATTCAATATTAATGACAAAGAGCATACTGTTTATTTCCCCAAGAAGTTTGCTAAAAGCTATTGCTTGAATTCCATTGAAAATATTGAGAGCATCAAGGTTGGAGAAATATACTGTCCCATTCCACAAGAAATTTTTGAAACTATTATGATTGGGACCATTGCTATCAAGCTTGAGGTAACATAATCACTTTGTGGAATGCAAAGTTTTGTTTCAAATAAGATTATTTTGGTAACAAGACTTGATCAACCTTGTTAACAAAAGGATTTTAATGAACAAAACAATGTTTTCACTCTGGTTATACTTTCTCACATTTATTTTTCTCTTTCCTAGTCTTTGCTTTTTCTCTTGTTAGCTTTAGTTGTATGTTTGTTAGAGTGTCTTAGAACTTCTGTGTTTTGGTATTTGTTTGCTCTTGCTCCTTCTAAAAATCTTTCCTACGAGAAAATCAATTTCCATACCTTGAAAATTGGCTAAAAATAAAGTTTCCCGAAAAATTCCAGAAAATTCAAAATAAATTTTTCCTCGAAAAAGGGGTAGAGGGATACCTGGAGTGACCTGGGGGCCACCTGGCCAGACACCCCTGGTGCGGCCAGCCCTGTGGCGTCTGGCTGGGGTGTAGCCCACCCGTGGCCCTCCAAAGTGCATCCTCCCAGCCATCTTCTCTCTCCCGAAAAACACCGGAAAACTTTCTCAAGCTCGAGTTCTTGCTGTTCTTGCTCCCAAATTTCGATCTCCTTGCTCATCCCATCTTTGCTGCTGTTTTTTGGAGGGATTGCTCCTTAGTGTGTGCCTCTCCACTTGTCCAATTAGATTTGTGATTGATAGATTGTATCTTGAGTATTTTGCTGCTATAGGTGTTAGGTTGTGTGATCTTGCATGCTTGTTCTTTGCTTATAAAATTCATTTTGATGCACGTGTAGCCCTCTAGCAAGTTCCTATAGTAGTTTCTCATCATTTATCAACTTGGAAATCACTTGGTTTGATGTTTGTCTAAAAATTCAGAAAAAAGAGGTCATGGACAACCACACATTTGGTGAAATATTTGAGGGTGATGCACCTAGTAGGGAAAGGCCTTCAAGATCATCCTCCTGAGCTAGGCCCTCATACAATGAGGATCTCATTACACCACGATTTGGCGACGAGGGAGATGAGGGGGATGCGCACCCTTCCACCTTTCCTTGCCCAACCTTCTTGCGGGCTGCTAGGATTCTTGAAGATTTTATATCCATGGTTCGGAGGGTTGGACTAACAAGTTATATGCAGGATGAGAGCATGCAATATGCTACACTCACTAAAACATTTGTGGAGAGCTTCTCTTTTGCTAACAGCATGTTCAAACCAGATGTGTCTTTCAAAATTTATGGCAGGCCTTACACCATGACATTGAAGAAATTTTTTGAGATCCTGGGACTTAGTACAGTTGAGTCAGTGAAGAAGATTCCAGCTCAACCCACTGATTTGTTGGAGCTCTGTAAGATCCCTCCTTTGTAAAGGAAAAGGATCCTTGTGATTGCAATGCTAGTCCCTGGATCAATGCTAGCATCCACAGTTTAAGATGAAGTACACGGATACAAAGGTCATTTATTACATCCATTTCAGAGATAAAAACATAGTCTTTTACAACTCAGGGCCACAGGCCTAATACAAGAGTTTTTGGAATAAGTAAATAAACATAAGTCTTCATCTTCATGTGCCACAGGCAAGCATGTTGAGTGTAGACTCATGACTCCTAATCATCATCGGAGTAACCTGCAACATCACAAGTTACAGCCACAGTGGGTCAATACTTTGGAATAGTATTGGCAAGTGATACCTTAGTAAATTTTAAGTGGAATATATTACTATATGCATTTTGGCTAAGTGTAGCTTGGCTTGCTTTGCTTGAAAATAGGTTTTTCCTATTAGTTGAAATCACTAAGTTTTTCTTTGTCAAAAAAACTTTCCCAAGAAACCACCAATAGACATTGGGGTCCTTTACCCTTGTTCACCCACAAGTTTTACTTACAAGTTGGAGTGATGAGATTCTTGTAGCTTCCATGTCTTGATGCTCAAGTTGTCCATTGCCATGGACTTGGCTAAGTACTTAGATTTTCCATCTGCAAAGGTTGTGCACTTTCCCCACCAGACTTGGTTTCCAAAGACAGGACCTTTCAGAAGCCTTTCCTTAGTCAAATGGACGCGCTCCAACCTATCATTCCCACTACCACCAACTGTCCAAGTGACTAAGTTCTAGCAACCTATATGATCATGGCAGAGCCCATATTGCCAAGTGGTTGCACTGTAAGCTTTCTCAACACTTGGCCTCCAAATCCCTTTGTGCCTGGGTGGCATACCACAAGTGAGATACACAAGCCATATCCATGGCCTTGTGTAACCACTCAACCAAAAACCACCAATTCAAGTCCCATTCCACCCAGGAGGTTCATTAACTTAGTTGTTTTATTAAGAAAAGCATAAGTCCAAAAGACTTAGAATTATTTTCATCATAGCATGTACATACTTTACCAACCCTTGGTTTGCTACTAGCTAGGCTAAGCATGGCATAGTAACTTAACTTAGGAAATTCCCTAGCAATTGTACAATTCTAAAACTACTTAGGATTTCCCAACATAGCATTTGGCAAAAGTAGCATGCAAGACTTAGCAAAAATAATTCTAATGATTATTCAAAATAAAGGGAATGGAAATATAATGAAGTACCACTTGCCTTGGTAATGGGGAGAGTAGCACTCTTCACAATCACAGTCACTAGCAAAATCTACACAAAGAATTGTAACACAAAATTACACACAATTCATATACAAGCAAAAATATGAATGCATGCATGTAAGAAAATGCTAAGTGATGATTTTTGAAAACTCTACCAAGCAAGTGCATGAAGCAGAAACATAACCAAGTCAAACAGTTTGCTAACTAAACTTATTTAGCAGTAAAACCATTTACTAAACAAATTCTATACTCAAAAAGGACCTAAATATGTTTCTGCATACAAAGTCATTTTAACAGAAACTTTTTGTTAAACACATTGCAGATTCAGAAAGGGCTTGTCTCACTGATTCCAACGCTACAAAATTTGCAAAAATCTAACGTGGGAATCAAAAGTTATAGCCATTTGAAATTTGGATCTAAATCTGTTTTCAAATTCAGTTTTAATTCAAACCCTAGCCACGCGTCTTATTTCTATTGGCTGATACTGATTCGCTCCGGATCACGCTTGCGAGCCGTAGGATCTGTTTAAAACACACGGCCTAGATCTACCAAAAACGATTCGTTAAGTGATCTAAATCTATGCGTTGGATCCAGATCTAACGGCTAAGAATCTTCTAACCAGAAACGAGCGGCGCTAGCGGCGGCGGCTGGCGGCGGCGCATCGGTCAGAGGCGGTGCCAGCGTTCTAGGTCCCCCGGGGAAGAAAGGAGGCGCTTACCAGAATCGCAGGATGTTGCCGATGCTCAAGGTGGCGATGGTTCGTCGAGGGGCGCACGGACACGGCGAGGATTCCTCGTCGGAGTTGAGACAGACGTCGGGCACGGTCAGTCATCGACGTTGGCGAGGTTCCTCGTCGCGCTAAGCCAAAATAGGAGTACTGTTAGATGCGCACAACGATGTAGATTCTAGGTGTACCAGTCAGAGGGCAAGGGGCGGTGGCTACTTACGGGGGAAGGTCGCCGGAGTTTGTGCAGAGAACGGTGGCAGCCTGTCGTCGACGTTGCTGGAGCTACGGATCATGCGAGGGCAAATGGGGAGTGTTAGTAGGTGCGCAAAGACTCGCTGAACTTGATAGCATGAACTAGAGACAGAGGGGAACAGGGAGCTCACCGGAATTCGCCGGCGCAGTCCTCGGAACAGCGGCGGTGTCGTGCGAGTTGTGGGCAGCCTGGTGGCATGAAGGCGAAATTGTTTGGGGGGAAATGGTCGCGAGGATGTGGGGATTATATAGCCAGAGGCTCGACAAGAAATGCTTGCTGCATCAATGCCAATTAACCTCGCGAAATCAGTGCAGTAACGGGCAGCGGCGGAGTTCGTGCGCGGAAACTGGGGAAGACGGTCGACGTGGAAGGGCCCGTCGGTAAACGCCTGAAAGGGAGGTGCCGTCGCTGGTCGAGTGGGTGTGCTCGCGCGTGCGGAAGGAAAAGAAATGGCCCGGGTGGGCTAGTTGGGCCTGTTCAGATGCTGGGCTAGATTCCTGGCGCCTGGCCCTTTTCTTTTGTTTACTCCTTTTCTTTTTCTATTTCGATTTTCAGGAATGGTTTTGAAATGAATTCAAACTCTTTTTGAATTCAAATCCTTCTGGGGTTTTTGCAGGGTACGGTAGTCTCCAATATAGGCATAAAAACAAGTGGTTGCTTTGCAAAGGCTTGGTCAAGCTTGGAGAACAAAATAACAGAGACTTGGTATTTGGTTTGCAAAATTTTGAGAAATGGTTTTTGAATTTATTTCCAATTTGCAAATCTTGGTCCAAACCTCACTCAATCCTTTCTATGAGGAAGACAAACAAGTTAGGTTTAAAATCATTCAAACTCTCAAATGGGGATAGCCATTTGATTTGAATCTGCTCACATAAAATCATAGCACCATGTGCTTCTGTTTTTCTGAAATGAGTTTGAAATTTGATCTCAAATCTATATGCATGCCTGAATGATATGTAAACTTTGAAATTATGATTTGAGGGATGTTATAAGCTCTACCATGGGATAACTAATGATGATGACCGTAGAGCCCAACGGGGAAAGATAAGAAATATTCAACTCCCAGCTATCAGGTACTTTGCTTATTATCTTGCCACTAGTGTTCTTGGTAGGGAGAACACTAGTAATATTTCCAACTATCATTTGGCCTTCATAGCCGCTGCCCTCAACAATGAAACTAGGTACAATCTTGGTTCTCACATTGCTCATCGCTTATCCGCTAAGGGACCCATTTATGGGGGAATTATTGCTGCACGTGTTGTTGCTGCCTTGGACCTTGTTGTTGATCCAAATGATACAGTCTTGGCTCCTCAGAGGCTTGATCTTGCTGCTATGAAAGCACATCACTTTGTCACTGCTGGCTCTACCCTTGAGAGCCTGGTTTATAGAATGATGTTTACTGACGGGGAAGAGAGAGAGATACCTCTCCCCCAAACCACTTTGTTCAGTATTTCCCAGGGACCTTTCTCATGATCCAAGGAGGAGATGGATGAGAAATGCACATTCTTGGATTCCGTGGGCACTATCAGGGGACGCGCCCTCATACGACCCCTCTGTGCACTACAGATGGGAGTCCTCGAGCTCTTACCAGGACGAAGGAGCCTCCTCGACGTACTACGGAGGTGCACCTACTTGGTAACCATGGATTTGAGCCCCACTTAGGCCAAAAGCCTAAGCTTGGGGGGGGGTACCGACATCACACTCATCTATATATCATATTTCGTCGGTTCTTTGTATATTCATTGTTTCGCTTTCTTTTTGTTTTTTTTTGTTTCTGCTTTCTCAAAACGCAAAAATACCAAATATATTTTTGTTGTTTCTCTTGGTTTGTTTCTTTGATTTTTAGCTTTGGTTTGCCTTAAAGAAAAATCCAAAAATATTTTGCTTTGTTTGGTTTTGCTTGGTTTGCTTGCTTTAAAAAAACGAAAACACCAAAAATATTTGTTGTTCTTCTTTGGTTTTGTGAGTTCTTTGCAGGGTTCAGCCATCCTCAATGGATTTCGGTTTCATGTTATTATTTAAGTCACACAAGTGAAGGGCAATAATGAAGATTAAGACAACTTGAGGTGTGGTAAGAGGCTGGTAACGAACTCTATTTGTTTTCATTTTTGTACATATACTCATCATTGTGAGCATTCTTAGTCTGTTCATGTAAGGTGTATGTTATTATGGATGCTTAGTAGTTCTTGCTTTCTTGTGATTAGCTCTATCTTGCTAATAGTTTGTAGCATGTCATATGAATGTTTGCTTGCATTGTTCTATTCATAACTTGGTATGATATTGTGGTATCCTCCTCTGAATGTTTCATGTGAATCAACTTGGCACATGCTCACACATGCATATGACTAAACAATAGTCAGTAAGCCTCGATGATTTATTTTACCTCAGAGTTCTTGTATCACTTTCATGACATAATTAGTCCTATTTTGTTGCAAGCATGATTATGACAGTTATTGCTCTCTCATTTGTCGCTCCCTCTCTATTGCTAGCCTTAACTTGCACTGAGTATGAGATCTACTTGTGCATCCAACTCCCCAAAACCAATTTTGCCAACAGTGTCCACCATACCTACCTATTAGCATCATTTGCTATTTATTTTCTTGTTACACTTGCAACTCAAATAAATCCCTTTATGATAAAATCATAAATTATTTATTTTCTTGTTACAATGATTTTCCACTTCATCTTGAAAGTCTTTGAACGTTTTCAAATATTTCATACGTCTTTCTCATTAAGTGAATATTCAGTCAAAGTTCTGGAGAAAGCATATGAAGTTGAAATCCATCGCTTGCGACTACACATAATGGACTACATACATCGATATGTATAAATTCCAATATTCTAGTCGTGCGTTCTTCTTTGGCCTTTGAACGAAGTTTTAATTATCTCGAGGAAAGTCTCACAAGAGTCACTTGATCAAATCAAAGACTCCAAAAATCCATGAATATGGATATTCTTCATGTTTTCTTTCCAATATGATTTAAACAGCAATGTCACTTCGTAAGTGATCTTTCAATCATTTGTCTTGCGACATTTTAGCATTAGTTTTTATGGATGTGATTTCTCCAACTATATTTGTAAATCATCTATCTTATATGGAATACGGTAATTATTTGAACAATATTTATTCTCATAATAACTGATTTAAATAACTATTATTAAAACAAATCTTGAAGGCAAGCTTCGATGTCAACGAGAAATACAAACAACGGTTTGTTTGTTTTCGATAAACATCATCACATATTCTCTTGGTAGTTACTTAGGCCATTGTGGTTCATGAATTGCGTCGTTCTGTATGAAATTTCATACCAACAATTCGGTATCCAATACCCCAAGAACCACATTGTTTAACAAGCAAAGAATACAACCATAACATGTATATCATCCATATACCTAATTTGGATATTTCCAATCTTTTCTTTTCTGCCAAATATATTTTATAGATTCTCTTTTAGCATTTCCTTTTCCTTTTAAAAGAATCTATCAACATCAATAGTGGTGCCATATACATGACACATAGTCCAAAGCGTGTATATTCAAATAATAATACCTTTGGACTTGCACTTTCAAGTAGATCACCATCATCAAATGATCGGTGTTCTTTCAAAATCCATTCTTTAGTAATATTTTAGTGTAGTAAACACTTTACATACATCTTCTATTCATCCTTATCATGACGACTTACATGATCAAGCTAATGCAGCTTATAAAGGCGAATCGTGAGTATAACATTACTTTCCAAAACCCTTTTGAATGATTAGGATGTCTAGCATCTCCAATCTTTGCAAATTCTCATCCAATATGAGAACATATATTATACCCTATCATATTGCAACCAAAAAATTGTTCCAAATATCGTTATATCTGTCACACATAATGGTTTCTGAAACAATGCTTTCAACTCCTAGATAATATCGATATTTAAATCAAGAATCATGGAGGCAAACATGATACTTTAGATACTAACACTGGAATTGTTGCTCTTGATTTAATACCAATTATTAAATTTCACGGAGTAAACAGAGTTTGCTGAAAGTTTGCAATAGGACTTTAAACTTTAGATTGACACTCAACACAATACGATACCAGTTTGTAAATTAAATATCTAGAATTCTATAATTATATTATCTCAATTACAAATATGCATAAGGTGGTGAACGAATGCCAATGACTACAACAAATTATGCAAATTCACTTTGATTTAATTTATGATAAATTGAGTTCTTGTAATCCAAATTAGAAATGAACTCCCACTCAAAAACGACATCCCTCGTGCCTTTTTGGTGATTACATGAACCAAATCCACTACACCAAGTCCGATCATCACGTGAGTCGGTGTAGCTTCAAAGGCGAGCATCAAATGGGCATCATATCTTCCATATGACTCATGCTTAAACTTTCGGTGCATATTACGAGGCCATATCTGTACATGCTAGGCTCGCCAAGTAAGAACCTTAGTTTTCGTGTGTGTAACTATCTTACACCCGAAATATGATCGTGGATCCGAGAACACCCGATCATCACGTGATGTCTTGGAGCGACGAAACATAATCGGTGCATACTTAAGGAAGAACACATTTTTATCTTGATATATAAATGAGGGATCATCTTATTATGCTAATAAAACGCCAAACAAGCAATATAAGATGCAATCAAACATCACATGTTAATAAGTGAAATGACATGGTTCTTGCACTTGATCTCCATCATGTGCATCATGGTATGATCACCATCATACCTCTATGTGTAAGTCCAAGGTCTATGGAACTTACACGTTATGTGTGTTCTAAGAGTATCGACTTATACTTCTACTTACAACATCACCATATCATGACACTATCCCAGCAACAATCTAAACTAGACGCCTCTAATTTATCCATTGCAAGTCTTACGTGGCTTAGGGCTTTCGAAGATAGAAACGTTCTTACCTACGAACATGAACCCCAACGAGGATAACAAAATTGTTGACAACTCGTTGCAAATTATATATTGACTATAGTAGGAGAGATAGACACCCGCTAGCCACTTATGCAAACCTAGTTGCATGTCAAGCGTGGAACAGGTCTCATGTGCAAGGACATGTAAAGTTTGTCCGGGCCGCTTCATCCCACTATGACACCAATATCCAAAGTACAACAAAGAAGCAATAAAATGATCATCATCGCCCACATACTCATATGTGTACTACCCGTGCAAAGCATCTACGCATAGATCCGTCTCTGATACCACTGTAGGGTTCGCAGCATAGAAAACAAAAAATTTCCTACGATGGGAACAACTATGTACCAAGATCTATCTACTAGATATAAGCAACAGGCGGATATACATTCGTAGAGAACATACCCTTGAATACCGACAAAGCTTAACGAGTCCAAACTCGTGGTTGATGTAGACGATCTCTTGCCGATCTCAAGATCAAGAGGAAGTCCTTAGCACCGCAACTTAGCGGCGCATCCATGCTCGCACACACGTTCGAGGCACCGAGCAACCTCCACCTCCTCGCTCCAGCGATGCAGAGGAAGCACAACTCTTTCTTGCCGAATAGCCACCATGAACATGTATCTCGCTAGTCCGAGACCATGGGGGATAAATACTAGAGGAGGAGAGAGATCCTTCACGAGGAGGTTTAAGTGAGAGAGAGGGAGGCGGATCCTTTTATAGGGAGAGGCGGGCACCCAAGGGTCTATGCGCCCAGACATGGGGCTGCCCCTCCCCTCCTTTCATTCATGTGGGTGGACACTCCACTCACACAAATGCCTTTCAATTCCCTCCACTCAAAAACCCACTCAAATTCCCATTACATTTCCACCAAATTTAATGCAAACTCTCATTAAATAAAACTCCTTTTATTTATTCAGAATTTTGTCAATTACTTTAATGACAAACATTCTCATAAAACCCCTTGCTAGTATTTCATTTCACATGCAAAAACACTTTCTGCAATTTCACCTGAAAACCCGTTTTGGTATCTAGTGAAATAAATTCCTGCGCTTGTTATTCTTTCTGGCATGAAACTTTTGCTCCAAATGGATGTCGGTGTCTCTTAAGTGTGTCACCCTAAAGTTTGCGAATAATGCAGACATGATCGAGACCCCTCTCCGATCAATAATCAGAAGCGGGATCTGGAGATCCGTACTCACTCCCACACATTCAACGATAATTAGAACCTTTTACGCTAGTATCTTAATCCTTTTGTTTCGCGATATATTACATGTCCGAGATTCGATCATCAGTATCTCCATACCTAGTTTGATATTGTTACTGACCTGCACTCTTTTCTCGTTCCCGTGATATAACATTCTAGTGATAAAATCACTTGCTTGCAAGCTAATCAATGTGATATCATCGAGAGGGCCCAGAGCATATCTATCCGTCATCGGGATGAACAAATTCCACTCTCGATCCATGGGACTCAACATAACACTTTAGTAGTACTAAACCCATCTTTATAATCACCCTGTTACGGTGTGACGTTTGATGTTATCAAGATACTCTTCCAGTGTTAGTGATTGACATGATCTCATGGTCTAAGGATTAGGATCACTTCATATGATGTTATAGCAATATAAACCCAATGACTTTGATCGTAATTCTATACTTCGGATGAATGTTCATCACACCATTACACTAATGTTGTGACCTCGTTATTAACAACATCGAATGTCCATGATCAGGAAACCTTGATCATCTTGTTAATCAACGAGCTATTTTTATGAGAGAGGCATAACTAGGAACTTTCTGTTTGTTTATTAAACACACATGTATTAACGTTTCCATATTAATACATTATAGCATGCAAAATAAACATTTATCATAAACAAGGAATACGATAATAACCACTTTATTTAGCATGAGGAACGACCCTCGTACTCAAGTGACATGAGATTTCTAGTTTATGGTCCGTCAAGCATATAACTCATATTGGACCTCACTTTAAACTTAACCATCTAAATATTCCTATGATAGGGCAATGAGAGCTCAAAGCTAATGAGTACCTTACTTTCAGCATTTGGAAGCCTTTCAAACTTTTCAAAACCTTTTCACTTCCTTGTTGAGTCACCACTTATTCTATGAACACCTTCTTGAGAACATAATTGCCATTCTTGTGTTTGTTCCAAAACTTGGTTAATTATGTCATTACTTTGATTCTTGTATCCCTGATATCTTTTCTTCTAGTCTTCATTTGAAGTTCAGAGGTGCCTTGGAATTTATATTGTGCTCTACAAACAAAGGTAAGCGAGATACCACTCTATCATACCTTTTTATGAGCATTGCAATGTTGCTTATATTTATGTTTCATGCTACTTATTATTATTGAGTTGATTTCTCTTCATAGCTTGCAATGACTATTGAGTAGACTTAGTTGCATACTCTTTATTATGAATGATTTAAGTATATACTCCTGTGCTGAGAATATATACATCATATGAAGCAAATGTGTTCGTGAAAGTTCTTCTATCGCACTTAGTTTTCAACTGAATTTCTTGAGGACAAGCAATAAGCTAAGCTTGGGGGGTTTATACGTCCAAAACGTATCTACTTTCCCGAATACTTTTGCTATTGTTTCTCCTCTAAACTTGTGTGATTTGGATACAACTAACACGGACTGACGTTGTTTTCAGCAGAATTACCTTGGTGTCTAGTTTTTATACAGAAAATCAACTATCGTGAAAAATCTGAAAATATGCCAAAAATCCTACTTCACCGAAGATCCACGAGCCAGTACGAGACGAGTGGAGGCGAGGCCCACACCGCCAGCGCGGTCCAGGCCTGGCCGGGCCTAGGGGGTGCGGCCACCTCAGGCACCCCCTCGGCCTCCCTCTTCGCAAATAAGACGCCTCTTGACCTAAAACCGAGGGGAGGGGGGTCGTCGTTTTTCTAGAAAGTGTTCCACTGCGCCACCACCACCAGAAACCATGATTCGGAACCAGAAACTCCGTTCTGGCACCCTGCCAGGACAGGGAATTTGGGGAGTATCATCGCCATCGTCGTCACCAACGCCTCTCCATCAATCATCAATGTTTCCCGCATCCATGAGTGAGTAATCCCCCACTATAGGCTATGGGTATGGTAGGGATTGGATGAGTTCTATCATATAATCGAATAAGATTGTTAGGGCATGGTGTCTAGTATCTCTATTAGTGCTATTTGACTTTGTTGCAACTTGTTGTGCTTAATGATTGTCACTAGGGCCCGGGTGCCATGATCTCAGATATGAACTTATTATTGAATCATTATGATAGTATTGTTTGTGATCTTATCTACAAGTTGTGTACACATATCATTGTCCGGATCCAAAGGCCCCGAAGTGATAGAAATTGGGACAACCGGAGGGGATGGCTGTGATTTGAGGATCACATGTGTTCACAGAGTGTTAATGCTTTGCTCTGGTGGTCTATTAAAAGGAGCACCTTAATTGCCGAGTTCCTTGAGGCCCTTCCGCAATTTGGTTGGACAAAAGATGTTGTGCAAGTTCTCATTGGGAGCACGCATGACTATATATGGAGCACATGCCTATGATTGTTTAGTGCTTGGATGCTTATTCTTATTTATCTGTAATGCCCTAGATATTGAAGTTACATGTTTAGACTTGTCCATGCAACGCCCGTCCATCCATCCCTATGCCTACCGCGCTCATATCCTACTGTTTGCTACTACTGTTACTATTTCTCCTGTTCTACTGTTGTTGTTGTTTTGTTGTTGCTACTACAAACTATTGCTACTGATAAACTTTTGTGAGCAAGAACTATTTCTAGGTGCAGCTGAATTGACAACTCAGTTGTGAAGGCTTGCAAGTATTCTTTGGCTCCCCTTGTCTCGAATCAATAAATTGGGTAATACTACCCTCGAAGACTGTTGCGATCCCCTATACTTGTGGGTCATCAGATAACCTCGGTTTCTTACTGAGGGAAAACTTGCTGTTGTCCTCATCACACCTTGCTCTTGGGGTCTCCCAACGAGGCATCAATAATAGCCATCCAACTGCATCTATGACTAGTAATCCACCTTCAGGTTATCATCCGACCCCCTTCAATATTAAGTTGCAACCAACAGATAACTGCTTTAAGCAAGGTGTGTAAAGTAAACAATACACTTGTTCCATGAACAAGAGATCGTTGTTTTCTCCCTAGTAGCAATAGCACATATACAACCTTATAGATTTTTGTCACTTCCCCATATTAAATAGAGGCATGAAACCACTATCGAGCATAAATACTCCCTCTTGGAGTCACTAGCATCTACTTGGCCAACATAGTTACTAGAAACGGAGAGTATGCAAGATCACAAACAATACAGACATGATAGAATCAATAAGATAGAATCATTAACCAATCTGACATAATAATCTCAATATCCATCGGATACCTGCAAACACAACATGCATGATTACAAATAGATGATCTTGATCATGAAAGGAGCTCACAAGATCTAAACATGGTAGAACAAAGGAGGAGAAACGGCCATCTAGCTACTACTACATGGACCCGTAGTCCAAAGTGGAACTACTCACGCTTCATACCAGAGGTTGGCATGGTGATGAAGAAGGCCTCCGGGATGATCTCTCCCCTTAGGGTGCCGGGAAGAGCTTAAGATCCCCCGATCTAAGGACGATGGTGGCGGTGGCTACAGACTATTTCGTGAAAGATTGATCGGGGTACTTAGGGTTTAGGTATCAGGGGCTTCTTATAGGAAAACAGGGAGGACAAGGGGGTGCCCGAGGTGGCTGCACCCCCTAGGCGCGGGCCAGGCCTGGCCGCGCGGCCAGGTGGTGTGGCCCCCTCGAGGCCCTCCTCTGTCTCGTCTTCTGGCTCCGTGTTCCCCACGGTAAAATATTGACTTTGGCTTTTGTCCCGTCCAATTCCTAGAATATTGATTTTATGACTTTTCTGGAACCAAAAACAATAGAAAACAGGCAACGGCACTGTGGCATCTTGTTAATAGGTTAGTCCCAGAAAACATATAAATATACCTCAAAGAGAAGACAAAGCAAAGCAAAGTAGATACTAAACAAGCATGGAACATCAAAAATTATAGATACGTTTACGACGTATCACCAAGTCAGTTATTACTCCTATTGCTCCTCATTTTAAATTGTCGGTTTCTCAATGTCCTACTACTGATGAAGAGTTTGAGTACATGTCAAAGGTTCCATATTCTAGTGTTGTTGGTTCTTTGATGTATGCCATGGTTTGTTCTCGTCCTGATTTATCATATGCTATGAGTTTGATAAGTAGATACATGGCTAATCTTGGTACAGAACATTGGAAGGCTGCTAAGTGGGTTTTGAGGTACCTTCTTGGCACTTCCAATGCTTGTTTGAATTTTGGCAGGACCGGTGAGGGACTCGTTGGCTATGTGGATTCAGATTTTTCTGCCGATTTGGATAAGAGAAGATCCCTCATAGGTTATGTGTTTAATGTTGGTGGTTGTGTTATTAGCTGGAAGGCTAAGTTGCAGGTTGTTGTTGCACAATCTACTACTGAAGCTGAATACATGGCTATTGCTGAAGCTTGCAAAGAATTTGTTTGGTTGAAAGGTTTTGTTTGCTGATCTTTGTGGAGATGATTCTTGCATTACCTTGTTTTGTGACAGTCAAAGTGCCATATACCTTGCAAAAGATCAGATGTTCCATGAGAGAACTAAGCACATTGATTTCAAGTACCATTTGATTAGAGACATTGTTTCTCAAGGTAAATTAAAGGTATGCAAGATCAGCACTCATGATAATCCTGCTGATATGATGACTAAACATGTTCCTGTTGCTAAGTTTGAGCTTTGCTCGAACTTAGTTGGTTTAAATGATTAGCCCAAGTGGCTATTGGCGCCAAAAGTATTTGCTTTGTTTCTTCAGGGAGATGGTTGTTGTTGATGCCACAAGAAGGAATTTGTCTCAAGCTGGAGTTTATTATATGTTGATCCAAATTCTACAAAGTATAGGCCCACTTCTGATGAGTGGAGCGAGGCCCGTCGCCAGATACTTGGTAAGTGTAAATCCTAAATGGATGATCGTCAAGACCTAGGTTTCCACCGATATATAAACCCCTTGTAAGCCGCCAGTTGGGGTGAGTTGCATTTGTGAAATCCTCGGCGTTTATAAACACTCACCGATGTAGTGAAGTTTTGCTGGCTGGCACCCATGGGTTTTTCTCTCTTTGTTGGAGAGGTTTTTCAATGTTAAATCTGTGTCCCCTTGTTGTGATTTTGTTCTTCATTATTTACTTGTCATGATTATAACAATACTTCTTCTCCGTCTCATTCTCCAAACGAGGCAACAACTACATTTAAGAGCATGCATTATTGTGACTATCCTCAAGACCAAAATCAAGAAACTGTATGGTAGTCTTGTACCTCCTCAAGACTATAATCAAGAACATGCAACTTAGCGCCTAAGATTTAGGATCTATGTGTGTAGCTTAGTGCCTAAGAACTAATCTAAGCTAATTAAAATTTTGTAAGCCCAGGTTATAGAGCACAATTTTGGATGTTGGCACCTCGAAATTTCGCTAAGTCAAGGATTAGCGCCTAAGCTCAAGGAGCTAAGCTGTTCCAGGTGTGGGCTCGTCCCGGCCTCCATCGCCATGCAGGCAGGCTCCATAGCCCATATGTAAAAGGCGCTATGGCTATAGGTTAGCTCCTAGCGGTCGGGTGCTAGTCCAATGGGTTAGTCTGGTAAAATTTGTTTGCAAAAAAGTTTATTATTAAAATTTGTTTGACAAAGATGTTATTTTTGTCTAAATTACCACATTGGATGGTCAATGGGACAAAAGAAAACTGGCCGCAAAACAGAGCTCACATTGGGGACCGCTCATTTGCCCCATTTATTTCTCTCTTAGCTATAGGAATTTGAGAGCAAACTAAGGTCCCTCTCAATGGTGATGCCATTGGAAGGAGACTGAGGGTCGGTGTTGATGTCTATAGTATATGTTTTAGGCTTAGGTTGCCTTCGTGTAGTATGGGAGGTCATCGGAGTCTTGGGGCTTGATGTCTACGCACGCTTCTATTCTTGTAGACAGTGTTGGGCCTCCAAGTGCAGAGGTTTGTAGAGAAGCAAGTTTCCCCTAAGTGGATCACCCAAGGTTTATCGAAATCAGGGAGGAAGTGGTCAAAGTTATCCCTCTCAAACAACCTTGCAATCAAGATACAAGAAGTCTCTTGTGTACCCAACACACCCAATACACTTGTCAGGTATATAGGTGCACTAGTTCGGCAAAGAGATAGCGAAATACAAGTAATATGGATGATTATAAGTGGTAATTGCAATCTTAAATAAAAGTGGCAGCAAGCAAACATGTAACCGGACTGATTTTAACATTGTTTCAATGCTTAGAAACAAGGCCTAGGGATCATACTTTCACTAGTGGACACTCTCTTATAAATATCTTCTCTTCATGATGCTACCCTGAACTAATCTCCGGTTGGACGGTGTAGGGCTATAACAACACACCTTGAAGTTTGCATTCCCCATATACATAACCCCATTGTCACCTCGAGCGCTAGATGGTTCCAACAAACACCACAAAATCATAGAGACATCCAACTCAAATTTTAACTCATGATAAGTATTTCTGTAATCTTTAGCCTAAGTTCCACACGGTGTGCACACTGTCAACTTCACACACGTGGGTATAACCGGAGATTACAATAATTAAAGCACTTGAGTAGTAGAGTAGATCTACTTGATTACAAAGCTCATTATCACAATATGATCACACATAGGGAGATATGAACACATAGCTACCGGTATATACCTTAGCCTCGAGGGAGAACTACTCCCTCCTCATCATGGTAGTCAGCAACGGCAATGGAGATGGCGGTGGAGTCATGGAGATGGCTCCGGAGGCAATTCCCCGTCCCGGTAGGGTGCCGAAATAGAGACTTCTGTCCCTCGAATATCCTCTTCGGTGGTGATGGTGCTTGACATGGCACTTTGTTGGTTACCCCAAGCCCAGGGTGTGAAGAGCACAGCAGCAAGTTTTCCCTCAGTTTAGACCGAGGTTATCGAACCAGTAGGAGGAAGGAAACGTCACACGGGTGTTGCAAACAACGTGGAGACCTTCACAACACAAACTCAAGACTTTGTCCCAACGAATCAGTGAGGTTGTCAAGCTCAACGGTTTGTTGTAACAAAGGATTAAACGTATGGTGTGGAAGGTAATGGTGGTTTGCAACAAGTAAACAAGTAATAGTGGAAGATGTATCAATGGTAAAGATTGGACCGGGGTCCATAGTTCACTAGAGGTGCTCTCCTTAGATGAATAACATGGCATGAAGGGTAAAAAATTACAGCAGGGCAATTGATAGGAACTGAGCAAGGCATAACAATGCAATTACTTGTCAAAAAGATCCTATGAGATTCGATTGGGCAATACAACAAGATACATAGACAGCCATCCAACTGCATCTATGACTAGTAATCCACCTTCAGGTTATCATCCGACCCCCCTTCAATATTAAGTTGCAAGCAACAGACAACTTCTTTAAGAAAAGTGTGTAAGGTAAACAGTCCACATGTTCCATGAATAAGAGACCGTTGTTTTCTCCCTAGTGAAAATAGCACATCTACAACCGAAGAGATTTCTGTCACTTCCCTTGGAAACTAGAGGCATGAACCCACTATCGAGCATAAATACCCCCTCTTGGAGTCACTAGGAACTACTCTGCCAAGATAACTACTAACAATGGAGAGCATGCAAGATCACAAACAACACAAAGATGATAGAATCATAAAGACAAAACCATTAATCAAAACAACATAATAATCTCAATATCCATCAGATCCCCACAAACACAACATGCATGATTACATATAGATTAGATCTTGATCATGAACGGAGCTCACAAGATCTATACATGAAAGCACAAGGAGGAGATACAACCATCTAGATACTACATGGACCCATAGTCCAAGGTGGAACTACTCACGCATCATACCGGAGAGAAGGCCTCCGGGATGATCTCCCCTCCGCAGGGTGTCGAAAAAAACTTCAGATCCCCCCAATCTAGGGACGATGGTGGCGGCGGCTACAGATGGTTTCGTGGAGATTTGATCGGGTGCTTAGGGTTTCTGCATTGGGGGCTTCTTATAGCCGAAGGGGGAGGCCGAGGAGGCGGCCAGGGGCCCCACACTCTGCATAGGCGCGGGGCAGGGCCCACCCACACCTTGGGGGGTCTGGGCGCCCTGGCCCGCTTTTCTCTGTATCCCCTCTGGACTTCTTGTTCCCCACGGAAAGTTATTGACTTTGACGTTTGTCCCGTCCAATTCCGAGAATATTTCCTTACTAGCTTTTCTGGAACCAAAAACAGCAGAAAACAGGCAACTGGCACTGTGGCAACTTGTTAATAGGTTAGTACCAGAAAACATGTAAAAAACACCTCAAAGTGTAGACAAAGCAAAGCAAAGTAGATACTAAACAAGCATGGAACATCAAAAATTATAGATACATTTCCGACATATCAAGCATCCCCAAGATTAACTCCTGCTCTTCCTCGAGTATGTAAGTGATAAAAGAATAATTTTTGAGGTGACATGCACCCTCACAATAAAGATCAAACCACTTGCAAGCATTGAAAGCTGGGATCAAAGAACTTTAAACATGTGCATGAAAGATGGAGTTCTAAGAATATGACATAGTAACTACGCATGCAACATGAAAGGATACAAACAAAGATCATGAATAACATGCATTGAAAAACGTTTGTTTGTTTGTTTCACATACAGAAAACATAGCATAGTGGTAAACATATTGTCCCTCATAGAGTAGAAAATAGATGCATAGAACACCTTCAAAGTTCACAAGGGTGATTAGAAACAAATAGCACAAGGACAAGTAATATCACAATATGCATCAACCAATAAGCTTTGGAACACTGCACACAGAACTAAGAGTGGCAACTATGCTCTCTTAATGGTGCCTAAAGGTAGAAGGTGGAGAATCAACATAATGGTGGAAGAAAGGCCTTTTGTAAAGGAAGCAGGGATTTCAAGTTTCAAAAATAGCTTCCAAAAATTATGGTACTTGTTAGCTTTCAGCCCTCATTGCCCCTATCATAAGCATCTTGAAGTGATTAAGGTTAAATTGAACAAACTATGGAGTATATGCTTGACGAAGTATAAGTTGGCAATCTCAAGTCCCTTGAATACGAGGGCCACACCTCATGCTACTCAACTTCAGTCACATGTAAGTTCTTGTCATTGTAAGTATTTGCATATCATAGAGAACTGCCAACGGGTACCCCTTGTACATGGTACATGAGCTATCCCATAAACAAAATGACAAGGCAAGCATACAATGAGCATCTCAGCGATCTTTTTATTTACTATATGCATAGCTTTTTATTGAGAATTCTTCATAGATAGCTCATTATGGTGATGATGCAAGTTTCCACCATGATTAGGCATGGCTTAGGCTAGCGGCCCAGGCGTTTCTCTAACACAAAATAAAAACTCCATGGACTTACAAGCTCCCTCTTTATTTCACACCGGTGTCATCCATATACAAAAGAGCATGATATAAACTGAGTACAAAGTACAAGTGAAATGTTGAAAACGTTCCCGTTGACAGCACGATTCTGCTAATTCCAACGTAGAAGTGCAAGCATATAAAACATACATGACACAATGGTTCAAGTTTATTAGGGTCAAAGAATATAAAGTGTGCCATCAAGTTCGTGAGGGCTTTACTAACTAAGTTTTCACATAACAAAATAGTTTCTAATTGGAAGATAGCTGAAAACAAGAATATACTTGGAATAGTGTAACACACCATGCATAGGAATTTATAGTGGACACTTTGGGACAAACTTGGTTTCTTGGGAGTTGGAAGCATGAGTAGAGCTTACTCATACAAGTGGAGGCTAGCAAAAGACTGGGAGCAACCAACTAAGAGAGCATAATGGTCATAATCATGCAGAGCAACAAAGCATTACTAATCAAAGCATAGAGTGGTACTACAAGTCAAGGACTAAATGATCATAGAGGCTATGGTGACTCGTCATAGTCATAACATGGTGTGAGCATGTTCCAAGTCAACACAAACAAACCTCAAAGGAGAATACCACAATACTAAGCTTTTGCATGCTAAAACAACGCATAATTTCTTCAAGGCACACTAAGCAATCCCAATAGTTTGGAACAAGACATGCTACAGCAATAATCACTAAGCATAAGATCAAAACAACACATAGCATGTCATGCTAAAAGTCTAAGTCACAGTCAATGCAAGCTCCTCTTGCACTTACAAGCAAGAACTTACTACTCATTTCCAACACCAAGAAAACTTATTTGCAAAACAATACAGCGAGAACGGGGGTCCAAACTACTTTATTCAAGCAAAAAAAACAACCTAAGAAAAGAAAATGAAAACTAAGACGCTCCAAGAACAACACAACTGTGCATGAAACAATAAAAACGAAGTGTCTACACAGACCTAAGCTTTTTTATTGATGAAGAAGGGGATGCCTTGGGCATCCCCAAGCTTTTACGCTTGTACCTCTTGGATATTTCTTGTGGTGACACCATGGTGGCATCCCCAAGCTTGATATTTTGTCCATTCTTCATCTCATTACATCATTCTCTCTCTACACCTGAAATTGTTTCCTTCATACAAAACTTCACAGAATCTTCATTAGCAACATTAGATTATTCAAAAGATATTATACCTCTGGCAAAGCTTTAGAACAGCAAGACTTTTCACTAAAAACATAATATACTGTAGTAACTCCTTCAAAAATCTCAATTACCCAAAAGAGAACTCACAAAGGAATCAATAAGAAGCAAATGCAAATAATGGCAGAAATCTGTCAAAACAGACCAGCAGGTAGAAACCGATTTTTTCGAATATCTTATGTTACTCAAATCAAAAAGTGTTGAACTAACGAAAGTTATCTAACATACTGAGGGATTTATTCGTAAATTTTGAGCTCAATACGAGTTACAGAGGCTCCTCACGAATTTTTATGGTGGAGGACAAAAATCTGTTTCGGGACAGCAACTCCCCAAATCTTACTTCCCTCTCATTAGAAGTCATTCTTGGCACAAAAAGCAAACAAAAAGGATAAGAAGAGGTCATTACTGAAGCAATAACTTCCAATACTCAAGTAAACTCCTGGGTTATCTCCCAACAAGTACTTTTCTTTAACGCCTTTAAGTTAGGCATGATAATTTGAGAAGATGCTCATATAAGAACTATGAGTTGAAGTAAAAGAGAGCATCAAGAAGAAAATTCAAAACACATTTGAGTCTAACCCACTTCCTATGCATAGTAATATTGTAAGGAAACAAGTCATGTAAGCACAAATCAACAAGCATAGGAAAACAAAACAAGTGCAACTTCAAAACTTTCAACATAACGAGAGGAAACTTAATATTATTGAGATGCATAAAACCATGTTTCCCTCTCTCATAATAATTTTCAGTAGCCTCATGAATAAACTCAATAATATTGATATCACATAAAGCATGATTTTCATGATCTATAAACACATAATTTCTATCAAGCTCAAAAATAGTGGGATTAAAACCTTCACAGGTTTTACCAAAAGTAGATATTTCAAAAGAATCCACAGGAACATAACATTCATCCTCCTCTAGTAAGCATGGGGGACAATCAAATAATGTAAGGGATAAAGAGTTACTCTCATTAGAAGGTAGGCATGGGTAGATCCATTGTTCCTCCTTTTGTTCACCACTCTCCTCCTCTTTTTCATCTAATGAGCTTTCAGTTTTAGCAATTTCTTCTTCCATAGGCTCCTGCAAGGCATTAGTCTCTTTCATCTGTGGAAAGCATCTATTAAAATATTCAAGAATATAGATATTTTCTTCCTTGTAATTATCAAAATAGAATTTAAGTATCTCATAAACCTCGCATTCATAAGGTGCATCATCAGTATTTTCAAGCAAACTGGCAAGTTCAAATGCACCCTTGAAGGCAATAAATTCTTCAATTTGTTCCACATCATCAAAGTCATAATTTCCGTTAACATAAGAGGATATGGTAACATTATCATTGTACTCACATTTAAAAGGCAGGTGTTTATACCTCCTACAGCAACAAGACTTATCAAAGAAATAAGTAACATTATAAGTAGAGCACACCTCTCTAGCAATAGTATTCAACTTACCAATTTGTTCCCATAAGTGTTTCCCTTTTTGTGACAAACGATGTTCCTTATAATTATGCTTTTGTTCTTCTAACCCAACCCACCTAATAAGAACTAGTTTCAAAGAAACCATCCATTGATAGAAAGCATGACCAAGCAAGGCAATAACATACCAGCAACTAGAGCAGGAACTATTTTTTTGTGTTTTTGAATAAAGAAAGCAGATCAAACTAGACTAATTTTTTGGGGTTTTTTGAAAAGAGGCAAACAAAACCAAGAAAAAGAAACAAATCAAACTAAAAACAAAGTAAAGAGAAAGGAAGTGGAGGACTCCCCTAGTGAAGACGTCCTTAGCCTCCCTGGCAACAACGCCAGAAAGACTTGATGGTGCTCGACGTGGAACTTTGTTGGTAACCCAGAGCGCAGGGTGTGAAGAGCAAAACAGCAAGTTTTCCCTCAGTTGACCGAGGTTATCAAACCAGTAGGAGGAAGGAAACGTCACACATGTGTTGCAAACAACGTGGAGACCTGCACAACACAAACTCAAGACTTTGTCCCAACGAATCAGTGAGGTTGTCAAGCTCACCAGTTTGCTGTAACAAAGGATTAAACGTATGGTGTGGAAGGTAATGGTGGTTTGCAGCAAGTAAAAAAGTAACAGTGGAATATGTATAAATGGTAAAGATTGGACCGGGTTCCATAGTTCACTAGAGGTGCTCTCCTTAGATAAACAACATGGCATGAAGAGTAAACAAATTACATCAAGGCAATTGACAGGAACTGAGCAAGGCATAACAATGCAATTACTAGTAAGAAATATCCTATAAGATTCAATTGAGCAATACAACAAAATAAATAGACCGCCATCCAACTTCATCTATGACTAGAAGTCCACCTTTAGGTTATCATCCGAACCCCCTTCAGTATTAAGTTGCAAGCAACAGACAACTGCTTTAAGTAAAGTGTGTAAGGTAAACAGTCCACATGTTCCATGAACAAGAGACCGTTGTTTTATCCCTAGTGGCAACATCACATCTACAACCGAAGAGATTTCTGTCACTTCCCTTGGAAACTAGAGGCATGAACCTACTATTGATCATAAATACCCCCTCTTGGAGTCACTAGCAACTACTTGGACAAGATAGCTACTAACAACGAAGAGCATGCAAGATCACAAACAACACAGACATGATAGAATCATCAAGAGAAACCCATTAATCAAACCAACATAATAATCTCAATATCCATCAGATCCCCACAAACACAACATGCATGATTACAAATAGATTAGATCTTGATTATGAACGGATCTCACAAGATCTATACATGAAAGCACAAGTAGGAGATACAACCATCTAGCTACTACATGGACCCATAGTCCAAGGTGGAACAACTCATGCATCATACCAGAGAGAAGGCCTTAGGGATGATCTCCCCTCCGGCAGGGTGCCGGGAAGAACTTCAGATCCCCCTCAATCTAGGGACGATGGTGGCAGTGGCTACAGATGGTTTCGTGGAGATTTGATCGGGTGCTTAGGGTTTCTGCATCGGGGGCTTCTTATAGGCGAAGGGGGAGGCCGAGGAGGCGATCAGGGGCCCCACACTCTGCCTAGGTGCGGGGCAGGGCCCACCCGCGCCTAGGGGGGTCTGGGCGCCCTGGCTCGCTTCTCCGTCTCCCCTCTGGACTTCTTGTTCCCCACGGAAAGTTATTGGCTTTGACGTTTGTCCCATCCAATTCCGAGAATATTTCCTTACTAGCTTTTCTGGAACCAAAAATAGCAGAAAACAGGCAACTGGCACTGTGGCAACTTTTTAATAGGTTAGTACCATAAAACATGTAAAAACACCTCAAAGTGTAGACAAATCAAAGCAACGTAGATACTAAACAAGCATGGAAGATCAAAAATTATAGATACGTTTTCGACATATCAGGTGGCCGCGGTGCTGCGGATCTTTTCGTGGATTAAGGCTGGATGATCTAGGGTTTTTGCGTCGAGGGATTTATATAGGCGGAAGGGCAAGGTCGGTGGGCGCCCGAGGGGCCCACACCACCTAGTGGAGCCACCCCTGGCCGCGCCACCACTTGGTATGGCCGCCTCGTGGCCCCACTTTGTTTCCCCTCTGGACTCCGTGTTCCTTCTGGTAAAATATTGACTTTGGCTTTTGTCCCGTCCAATTTTGAGAATATTTCTTTACTAGCTTTTCTAAAACCAAAAACAGAAAAAAAAGGCAACTGGCACTGCGGCATCTTTTCAATAGGTTAGTTCCGAAAATGTATAAAGATACCTCGAAGTGTAGACAAAACATAAGAAAGTGGATACAAAACAAGCATGGAGCATTAAAAATTATAGATACATTTACGATGTATCAAGCATCCCCTAACTCCTGCTCGTCCTCGAGTAGGTAAGTGATAAAAACAATAATTTTTTGAGGTGACATGCACCATCACTGTCTTGATCAAACTATTGTAAAGCATTTATAGATGGGATCAAAGTACTCTAAACATGAGCATGAAAGATGTAGTTCTAACAATAAGACATAACAACTATGTTATAACATGAAAAGGTACAAACAAAAGATTATGAATAACAATGCATTGAAAGACGTTTGTTTGTTTCACCTATAGAAAACATATCATAGTGGTATTCAGCTTGTCCCTCATGGAATAGCAAAACATAAATGAAAAGGACACCTTCAAAGTTCATAAGGGTGACTAGATACAAATAGTTTAAAACAAGCAATATCAACATTATGAACCAATCAATAAGTTTTGGGACAATGCACATTAAACTAAGAATGACAACTATGCTCTCTTAATTGGTGCATAAAGATAGATGTTAGACCCCTCCTTTATAAAGGAAAGGATCCCTGTGATTGCAATGCTAGTCCCTGGATCAATGCTAGCATCCACAGTTTAAGATGAAGTACACAGATACAAAGGTCGTTTATTACATTCATTCCAGAGATAAAACATAGTCTTTTACAACTCATGGCCATAGGCCTAATACAAGAGTTTTAAGGAATAAGTAAATAAACATAAGTCTTCATCTTCATGTGCCACAGGCAAGCATGTTGAGTGTAGACTCATGACTCCTAATCATCATCGGAATAACCTGCAACATCACAAGTTACAGCCACAGAGGGTCAATACTTTGGAATAGTATTGGCAAGTGATACCTTAGTATATTTTAAGTGGACTATATTACTATATGCATTTTGGCTAAGTGTAGCTTGGCTTGCTTTGCTTAAAAATAGGTTTTACCTATTAGTTGAAATCCCTAAGTTTTCTTTGTCAAAACATTCCCAAAGAACCACCAATAGACATTGGGGTCTTCTCCCTTGTTCACCCATAAATTTTACTTTAGAAGTTGGAGTGATGAGATTCTTGTAGCTTCCATGTCTTGATGCTCAAAAGTGTCCATTGCCTTGGACTAGGCTAAGTACTTAGGTTTTCCATCTGCAGAGGTTGTGCACTTTCCCCACCAGACTTGGTTTCCCAAGACAGGACCTTTCAGAAGCCTTTCCTTAGTCAAATGGACGCGCTCCAACCTATCATCCCATCTACCACCAACTGTCCAATTGACTAAGTTCTAGCAACCTATATGATCAAGGCAGAGCCCATATTGCCAAGTGGTTGCACTGTAAGATTTATCAACACTTGGCCTCCAAATCCCTTTGTGCCTGGGTGGCTTGCCGCAAGTGTGATACACAACCCAAGTCCATGGCCTTGTGTAACCACTCAACATAACCCATTCTTCCATTCCACCCAGGAGGTTCATTTGACTTAATGGTTTTATTAGGAAAGTATAAGTCTCATGACTTAGAATATTTTCATCATAGTAAGTGTAGTTTTTCTCCAACCCTTGTTTGCTATATAGCTAGGCTAAGCAAGGCATGGCAACTTATCATAGGGAAAAATTCCTTAGCAATTCTACTATTTTAAACTACATAGGATTTCCCAATTTTTGCATTAGACAAAATAACATGTAAACAAAATATCTAATGCTAGTTCAAAACATAGGTTAGAAATATTCATGAAAATATCACTTGCCTTGGTAGTGGGAAGAGCAACACTCTTCACAATCACAATCACTAGCAAAATCTACAAGAAAAATTATAGCATTCAATTTCACACAATATATTCAATCAAAAATAATATGAATGCATGCATGCAAGAATTTTACTAAGTGGTGACTTTGGAAATTTTTACCAAGCATGTGCATGATCTTTGAAACATAACAGGACACAAAATTTTGCCAAAACAAACTTATTTAATTTTAAAACCAATTACCAAATCATAACTATACTCAAAATATCCTCAAATATGATTCCACAAATAAAGTCATTTTAATGGTTACTATCTGTTAAAAAATTGGATATTCAGAAAGGTCTTGATTCACTGAATCCAACGGTATAAAATTTGTAAAAATCTAACGTGGCATTCAAAAGTTATAGCAGTTTAAAGTTTGGATCAAAATCTGGTTTTAAATTCTGTTTTTGATTTAAATCCTGCCACGCGTCGCAACCTTACTAGTGCGTGCCGCTTGGCGGATCGCGCTCGTGGACCGCGATCTAAGTGGGATCTGGCAACTCGGATGCGCTTACCCTTCGTTCAAGGTTCTATCCTAGCCCTACGATGCGATCCAACGGTCCAAATCACCGGCGAACAGGCGGTCTTGGCGGTGCTAATCGGGCGGCGTCGACTCACGGCGGTGCGGTGTTCTACATTGTCGCGAGAGGAGAGGGTCTTACCAGGTTCGGCCGGAGGCTCTTGAAGCTTCGTCGTGGCGGCTTGCGGGGCGTCTTTGGTACGGCTTTAGGAGCTCGTCGGAGTAACGGGCGGCATCGGTCGCTTGCAGACGTGGTGCTTGCCAAGGTTTGGCGTCGCCCTAACACGAGCCAGAGGCATCAGAAGTTGTGCAAAACGTAGGCGAACCAACTCGCGTGAAAGAGGGGGCAAGGGCGCTCGGTTTTACTGAATTGGTCGCCGGAGTCAAGCGGGCGGCGCAGTGGTTTCGGTCGTGGATGGAGCGGCGACACTGGGTCGCAACGAGGCAAAGAAATGTCGCCAGTGCGTAGAACATCTTTGAGCATCCTTGTTTGATCGAGAGAGAGGCGGTCAAGGCTCACGAATCGGTCGCCGGAGTCGTCGGTTCTTGGCGGTTCTGGCGAGTGGGCAGCCTGGTGGCGTGGCGTGATTGACTGGGGGAAATGATCGTGGGGAGGTGGGGATCTTATAGCAGGTGCCTCGACAAGAAACGCCTGCGTTTAATGGCCCAATTAAGCCGCGCCATCACCGGCAGTCACTGCAGCTGCGACGTGGTCGCGGGCGAGGTTTGGGGAAGACGATGACAGCGTGGACAGGGCCCGCTTGTCAGCGACGTGTGAAAGATGGGGGTGGGGTCCGTTCGTCAGTGACTGGCTGTGTGCGTTCATGCGTGAGAGAAGGAAAGAAAATCCCCGGGTGGGCTAGTTGGGCTCGTTTCTCTGCTGGGCCACTTTCCTGGCGCTCGGCCTTTTTCCATTGTTTAGTTCTTTTTCTTTTCCAATTCGATTTTCTGGTTATGTTTTCAAATGGTTTCAAACTCAATTTGAATTCAAATCTTTCTGAGGTTTTGCAGGGGTGACTTGGTCTCAGAAATGAGTCAAAACTTGTGGGGTTGCCTTGCAAAGTTTTGTTCAAACTTAGATTTCAAATAAACAGGGACTATGCATCATTTTGCAAATGTTTGAAATAGAGGTTTTGGAAATTATTTCTAATTTAAATATTTTGGTTAAACTTTATACTCAATCTTTCCCATAGTGGGGCAAGCAAACCAGTTTTACATCATTCAAGTTTCAAAAGGTGATGGCCTAATGAGTGAAATTTACTCACATAAAATCATAGCACAAGTTTCTGTTTTTGAGAAGAACCCTAAATGATGATGAATGCTTAGATGATATGAATGAGTTTTGGAATATGAATTTGGGGATGTTACAAATCTAACCCCCTTAAGATGAATCTCGCCCTCGAGATTCGGATTGGCTAGCAAATAGGTGAGGGTGGTCTTCCAAGGTCATCTTCTCTTTCCCATGTTGCTTCCTCTTCGGAGTGATGGTTCCATTGTACCTTGCAAAACTTGATAGTTTTTGTCCTTGTGACTCTTTCTGCGGTCTCAAGAATCTTGACAGGCTTTTCTTCATAGGTGAGATCACTCTCTAGTTGGACTTCTTCCAAAGGTATGGTATCTTTCAGAGAAGTTTCCTCCATTTCTGGGTGACATTTCTTAAGCTGACTTACGTGAAACACATTATGGAAAGCTGACAGAGATTCTGGCAATTCAACTTCATATGCAACTTCTCCCTTGCGACTTAGAATCTTGAATGGCCCAACATATCTTGGTGCCAACTTTCCTTTGACTCCAAATCTTTTCACTCCACGGAGTGGTGATACCCTGAGATAAGCTCTATCCCCACCTTCGTAGGTGACTTCTCTACGCTTGGAGTCTGCGTAGCTTTTCTGTCGAGACTGTGCTACCTTCAACCTGTCCTTAACCAATTTGACCTTCTCTTCGGCGTCTCTGATAAGATCAGGTCCAAATAAACTTCTCTCTCCCACACCATTCCATAGTAATGGGGTGGTACATTTCCTTCCGTAGAGTAACTCAAATGGTGCCATTCCAATACTAGCTTGATGACTATTATTGTAAGAGAACTCTGCGTAAGGCAAACTTTAATCCCAACTTGCTCCATAGTCTAAAGCACAGGCTCTCAACATGTCTTCAAGAATTTGATTAGTCCTTTCCGTTTGTCCATCAGTTTGGGGATGAAAGGCAGTACTGAATTCCAATCTTGTTTCCAAAGATTCATGAAGCTGTCTCCAAAAGTGAGAAGTGAACTGTGTTCCTCTATCTGACACAATACTCTTTGGCACACCGTGAAGGCATACAATTCTGCTCATGTAAATTTTTGCTAACTTGGCACTTGTATAATTTCACGGGTATAAAATGAGCCACTTTAGTTAAGCGATCCACTACCACCCATATGGAATCATACCCTGACCTGGTCCTTGGTAATCCGGTAATGAAATCCATACCAATATTTTCCCACTTCCATTCAGGAATAGGCAGTGGTTGAAGCAAACCCTGGTTTACGGTGCTCCGCTTTGACTCTGCTACACACATCACACAAAGCAATATGTTCGGCGATGTCCCTTTTGAGATTGTTCCACCAAAATCTTTCCTTCATGTCCATGTACATCTTGGTATTTCCTAGGTGAATAGAATACGGAGAGTTGTGAGCCTCTTGTAGAATCAGTTTCCGCAACTCCGGATCTTGTGGAACACAAATACGTTTCCCGTGCCATAAGGTACCTTGTTCGTCTATATGGAAACTCTTGGCTTTCCCTAGACTTATATTTTCCTTAATCTTTTCAATTTCCTTATCAGTCTTCTGAACTTCTCGGATCTTGTCCAATAAAGTGGGTTGAACATCTAAGGACATGAGATGTCCTTCTGGTACAATCTCCAATCTGAGTTCCTTGAATTTCTTACACAAGTCATCTGGCAATTCCCCTTTGGTAAGGCCATTTACAAACGTCTTACGACTTAGAGCATCGGCTACTACATTCGCTTTACCGGGGTGGTATTGCAAACTTAAGTCGTAATCCTTGATAAGTTCTAGCCATCTCCTCTGCCTCATGTTGATTTCTTTCTGGGTGAAGATATACTTCAAGCTCTTATGATCGGTGAACACTTCACACCGCTTACCCAAAAGATAATGTCTCCATGTTTTGAGTGCATGGACGACAGAGGCTAACTCTAAATCATGAGTAGGATAGTTTACCTCATGAGTTTTGAGTTGTCTCGAAGCATAGGCTACGACTTTACCATCTTGCATAAGTACGGCACCCAAACCTTGATGTGATGCATCACAATATACTTGGAAATCCTTTTCTAAATCTGGCAGACATAGAACTGGTGCTGTCACAAGTATCTTCTTCAACTCTTGGAAGCTGACTTCGCAACCTTCGGTCCAAGCAAATTTCTTGTCCTTCTTTAGCAATTCCGTCATTGGCTTAGCAACCTTTGAGAAATTTTCAATGAACCTTCTGTAGTAACCCGCTAAGCCGAGGAAACTACGAACTTATTTTACATTCTTGGGAGATTCCCATTCACAATTTGAAACCTTAGCAGGATCAACTGCTACACCATCTTTTGTCATAACATGACCAAGAAAACCAACTTCCTCTAACCAAAACTCACACTTGCTGAATTTGGCATAAGTTTATGCTCTCTTAGTTTTTCAAGTATCAAGCGCAAGTGTCTTCATGTTCTTCCTTGCTCTTGGAGTAGACTAAGATGTCATCGATGAAAACGACCACAAACTTGTCAAGGAATTCCATGAATACCTTATTCATCATATTCATGAAGTATGCTGGAGCGTTGGTTAAACCAAAAGGCATCACAGTGTACTCATACAATCCATACCTTGTGGTGAATGCGGTCTTAGGTATGTCTTGCTCTCTTATCTTGAGTTGAAAATAGCCTGACCGAAGATCAATCTTCGAGAACACACATGCTCCTTCTAACTGATCAAACAAGTCGTTGATTCTTGGCAAAGGATATTTGTTCTTGATGGTCACCTCGTTGAGAGAACGGTAGTCAATACATAATCTTTGTGTTCTATCCTTCTTCTCCACAAACAATACTGGGGCTCCCCAAGATGAAGAACTTGGTTGAATAAACCCTTTCGCAAATCGTTCCCCTAGCGCTTTCTTGAGTTCTTTCAGTTCATCAACTGACATTTTGTACGGTCTCTTAGCTATTGGTCCGAACACGGTACCAAGTCTATCGAAACTCCACATCTCTATCTGGTGGCATTCTGCAACTCCTCCGAAATACATCCGGATACTCACATACAATTAGCACCTTGTCCATGCTAACCCCTTAAGAGAATTCACTTACTTCCTTTGGGTTCAAAGTTTGACTTGAATTTTATTCTTTTCCTTCGAGTTGTGAGTGCAATGCACGATTGGCACAATCTAGTACTCCTTCATATTTAGCCATCAATCCATTCCCAAAATTACGTCTAGTCCTTGGGAATCTAGGATTATCGACTTCTTTGAAACTTATGTTTTCCAAACTCTATGACAAGGTCCCGGCATCCAAGACATACTATCATGTCTCCACCCGGAGAACTAACTTTTATTGGACACCCAATGTTTTCAGATGCAAACCCATTTCTATCAACAAATGCTTTTGATATGAATGAATGAGATGCACCAGTGTCAAAGAGTACAAATGCTGGAATGGAATTGAGTCTAAACTTACCAGCAACGGCATCAGGTTCTTCATAGACCTCCTCCACATTGATGTGGTTAACCTGTCCTTTCTGGAAAGGATTTGGTTTGTTAGGTCCTTCCACTTTATTTTCAGGGCACTCATTAGCATAATGCCCCAGCTTCTTGCATTTGAAGCACTCCACTTGACTGATGTCCTTTTTAACATGTTGACTTCCACTTCCACTACCATTCCCACTGTGGTGGCTCTTGTGTCCACTCTTGTGGTTCTTGTACTTATCATTGTCATGACTGCGGTGATGCTTGTTGTCAAGACGGTTGTGGTTGTGGTGCTTGTTGAATTTCCCATGCTTATGGGATCACTGAGCCATGTCATCATAGTGAGATCGTTTGTGAGACGATCCCGAGCTGTGCTTGTCGAGTGTTTCCTCTTCCTACTCTCGACTTGCTTCATTTTACTTTCCAAAATAGCAGCCTTGTCACACAAAGACGATAAGTTGGAACATATGCTGCATAACCGTAGGTTCACTCATCATTCAACCCCTCCAAATTTTTCCTTTCTTTTTGCATCGGTGTCAACTTCATCGGTGCATAGCGCCACATTGTTGAACTCTTCTATGTACTCACCACGCTGGTGGCGCTCAAAGTTATGAAACTCCTTCTTTTCGCACTCATCATTCCCGATGAGATATGAGCGGCGAAAGCCATCTTCAAAGATGTCCCAAGTCACTTCATCAATAGGAGTGGTGATTTGGAAGTTGTCCCACCATGTGGCTGGTCCTTCCAACATGTCTTGCGAACTGACTTTTTCAGCATCCGCAACCCACGGTCACTAAGTCTTTGTTCACGTAACGAGCCATCATTGGCTACCATGGGATCGATTGTTCCCAAAAACTTTGGCCTCGAGGCAGAAATCTGGTGAGCATATCAAACCCGAGGGTTGTTGTTGTTGTTGTTGTTGTTGTTGTTGGGGTTGTTGTTGTTGTTGTTATTCTGGTTTTGGATGAATGTTGTCATCATTTGCATAAGCTGTGTTTGCGCATTCATCATTTGTTGCATTTCCGGGGTGATGTTGTTGGGGTTGGGGTTTGCGCGACGGGGAGGCATCTGTGGTTTGTTCAAATAGATAAGAATGAGATACCCATAGATGTTTTATGCACAATATATCATAAAAAACACATAACAAACAACATAAGTATAAAAGTTCAACAACCACATAATAAGCTCATGAAGTAAAACACACAAGTGGCAAGCCATCCACATGTCGGATGGTCCAATAATAAGTTCACAATAACAAGTACGAATGTAAAAGATAAACGGGTAGTCAAGTCTACTCATCAGCATCAATCTCCTCCTCGACAAAGGTAAGACATGCGTTCTCCATCGCGGTCTTGTTCTCCTCAATCGTAGTGGTCAAGGAATCGACCTTGGCCTTGAGAGCCCTCTTCTGGGAGCGAAGCCTCTCAATAACCATCTGCTTTGCTCAAGCGAAGTCCTTGGACTTGGTTCCTCAGTCATGTCCGGATTTTCTTGTTCCTATCACGGGCCAGCGTTTCTCGACTCTTGAACTTGCGGTCCTGGGCCTCGAACTTTGTCTCCATTTCTTTGATCATCTCATCCTGTTGCGAAAAGCTTGTCCTTCTCGCGTGGTACACTGGCTTCGTCATTGCCAAGCATGGCGTTCGTCCTATCCGTGTCCACGTGCGAGGAGAGTCTCTAAGTCACGGAGATAGAGGCGTATCGCTCTGCGTGTCCCTCGAGTCGTCCTCAAAGTCGATGGAATCTCCATCAACATCACGCCTTCCGAAGACGTGGAAGTGAGTGCCCCTAACCTGTCGGGAGTGACGGCCTAACAAACGTCCTATCAGGTCCTGCATGACTACCTCCATGCCTCTCTCCCTATCGTCATGCATCATCTTGAAGACGATGGCCTCTGTGGTAGGCTCAGTCTGGCGTCCTGGCTGGTTCACCTTGAAGCCCCAGAGGTCCTTCCTCTCGAACTTGGTGAGTGGGTACACCGTGATGGTGGGAAGAGGGGGATCGAGCAAAGTGGTAAGCTCAATGATACGGGGTCCAAGCGAGTAACACGGAACTCCTCAACAGTCTTGACAATAGGCATCTATTTATAAATTTGAAAAGTTAGAACAACACTATTTAAGATGAATACAAAACAACCATCTCATACATAACCATGGAACACAATTTTCACACAAGTCATGCATACATAAATCCATTACATCATACAAGGTCCAATTTATTTAAGGTATCATTTTGAAAAATAAGGTGATAGATGGTGGTCCACTAACAAAGTGTGCTTATAGGCCTATTTCACTGGATTTGGTGGCTATCACAATGTTCCTAGAGGCAATCCACCTATCTTGCTCACATGATTACATCACTAAGTCTATTATATCTCCCCTTAACTCTTGGTTGGTGGCTTCCAATTCTTGGGTAAGTTCCTTCTCTTTCTCTAAGTCTTTTTGGAGGTTGAGCATTCTGCACTTGACTCTAGCACTTAGTTCTTTGATAGTCCTCCAAGCTGCATCTCTGGCTGACTCAAAGAATGTGGTGTGCATTTTAGTGTTGGTGTACATGCAGAATCCCCTTTCTTTGTGGTTGTCTTCCTTGTTTTTGTACAAGTGAAGTTGCACCCACCAATACTCCACTCCTTCATCCATCACTGGAAAGCCCTTGTACACGGCTGCACCATGTGCTTCCATTGCCACCATGAGGTCCTTGAGTATATTGGGAAACTCAGTTTCACACTCCAAGGTCATGGTCATGAGTGGTCCTTTCTTCACGGCTTCGTTGATGGAATTCATCTACAAATGGAGTTGAGAATGAAAAGATTAGAAAACTTTTACGAGAAGAATAGACAAGTGTAGAAGTAGTTGAAATTTTCCTTAATGGTTTTCAATCCTAGGGTCATAATCCTACAGGCAACACAGTGCTCTGATACCATCTGTTAGAACCCTCCTTTATAAAGGAAAGGATCCCTCTGATTGCAATGCTAGTCCCTGGATCAATGCTAGCATCCACAGTTTAAGATGAAGTACATAGATACAAAGGTCGTTTATTACATTCATTCCAGAGATAAAACATAGTCTTTTACAACTCATGGCCATAGGCCTAATACAAGAGTTTTAAGGAATAAGTAAATAAACATAAGTCTTCATCTTCATGTGCCATAGGCAAGCATGTTGAGTGTAGACTCATGACTCCTAATCATCATCGGAATAACCTGCAACATCACAAGTTCTGACCACGGAGGGTCAATACTTTGGAATAGTATTGGCAAGTGATACCTTAGTATATTTTAAGTGGACTATATTACTATATGCATTTTGGCTAAGTGTAGCTTGGCTTGCTTTGCTTAAAAATAGGTTTTACCTATTAGTTGAAATCCCTAAGTTTTCTTTGTCAAAACATTCCCAAAGAACCACCAATAGACATTGGGGTCTTCTCCCTTGTTCACCCATAAATTTTACTTTAGAAGTTGGAGTGATGAGCTTATTGTAGCTTCCATGTCTTGATGCTCAAAAGTGTCCATTGCCTTGGACTAGGCTAAGTACTTAGGTTTTCCATCTGCAGAGGTTGTGCACTTTCCCACCGGACTTGGTTTCCCAAGACAGACCTTTGAAGCCTTTCCTTAGTCAAATGGACGCTCCAACCTATCATCCCATCTACCACCAATGTGTCCAATTAACTAAGTTCTAGCAACCTATATGATCAAGGCGAGCCCATATTGCCAAGTGGTTGCACTGTAAGCTTTCTCAACACTTGGCCTCCAAATCCCTTTGTGCCTGGGTGTCTTACCACAAGTGTGATACACAACCCAAGTCCATGGCCTTGTGTAACCACTCAACATAACCCATTCTTCCATTCCACCCAGGAGGTTCATTTGACTTAGTGGTTTTATTAGGAAAGTATAAGTCTCATGACTTAGAATATTTTCATCATAGTAAGTGTAGTTTTTCTCCAACCCTTGTTTGCTATATAGCTAGGCTAAGCAAGGCATGGCAACTTATCATAGGGAAAATTCCTTTGCAATTCTACTATTTTAAACTACATAGGATTTCCCAATTTTTGCATTAGACAAAATAACATGTAAACAAAATATCTAATGCTAGTTCAAAACATAGGTTAGAAATATTCATGAAAATATCACTTGCCTTGGTAGTGGGGAGAGCAACACTCTTCACAATCACAATCACTAGCAAAATCTACAAGAAAAATTATAGCATTCAATTTCACACAATATATTCAATCAAAAATAATATGAATGCATGCATGCAAGAATTTTACTAAGTGGTGACTTTGGAAATTTTTACCAAGCATGTGCATGATACTGAAACATAACAGGACACAAAATTTTGCCAAAACAAACTTATTTAATTTTAAAACCAATTACCAAATCATAACTATACTCAAAATATCCTCAAATATGATTCCACAAATAAAGTCATTTTAATGGTTACTATCTGTTAAACAAATTGGATATTCAGAAAGGTCTTGATTCACTGAATCCAACGGTATAAAATTTGTAAAAATCTAACGTGGCATTCAAAAGTTATAGCAGTTTAAAGTTTGGATCAAAATCTGGTTTTAAATTCTGTTTTTGATTTAAATCCTGCCACGCGTCGCAACCTTACTGGTGCGTACCGCTTCGCGCGGATCGCGCTCTGTGGACCGCACGATCTAAGTGGGATCTGGCGACTCATATGCGCGCTTACCCTTTCGTTCAAGGTTCTATCCTAGACCTACGATGCAGATCCAACGGTCCAAATCACCGAGGGCCGAAGCGGCTGGCGGTGCTAAGCTGGCGTGGCGTCGACTACGGGCGGTGCCGGCTTTCTACATCGTCCGTGAGAGGGAGAGGGGTCTTACCAGGTTCGCCGGGAGGCTTTTTAGCTCGTCGTGGTACGGCTTGCGGAGGCGTCTTTGATGCAGCTTTAGGAGCTCGTCGGAGTAACGGGCGGCGTCGGTCGCTTGCAGACGTGGTGCTTGCCGAGGTTTGGCGTCTCCCTAATGTTGGGAATATGCCCTAGAGGCAATCATGTATGATGATATTTCCCATTGTATTCATAAAGTTATTAAGTAGTCCTTGTATAAACATCTGATGTGTATCATTGAATATGTGATTCAGTTGTGGAACTATGCATTCACGTTGTTTGTACTAAATATCCTTGGTCATTGAGGTTGTGCTGGACACACAACTTAGACCAATGTTTAAGTTGGCTTGATGACTCGGTTCCACTTGTCATGGGCATGGAGATGCTATTCAACTTACAGACTAGGCTAAAGAGTTTAGCGAGTCGGATTGACCCATATTGAGGTACAACGAACTAAAATGTCATTTGTATATCTCAATCAATGTAATCCTTAGACCTGAGGTTGTTGCATAGTCCGAGTTGAGGATCACCGACTTAGGTTACATCAGCTGATCCAAATCGGCAGGGCGTTATAAAGCGAGTTCGGGTCGTGAGAATCAAGCTGCATGATGTGAATAACCAAGATGGATTTTGCCTCCACTCGGAGAGATATTCTCTGGCCCTCTCATGAGATATGATTCGAAAGCATGGCCATGCGACTCGGTTAAGTGTTAGCGAGGCGATCGACTAAGAGTTAGTCGGGTGAATCACTTATCTCGGATCGAGAAGAGAGTCGGACTATTTAAGGGATGACATATATTCGCCTATAGTCGACAAGGTATATCGTGAGGCAAAGGGACTCGGGCGTAAGTCGCATTGGAAAGGCAAGTCGTCATGACTCTTTGGTACTTGGGAATCGATGCGTTACGCTAGGAGCCGATCTTGATTGATCGATTGTGAGTTGGACTCAAATCGTGTCCAAGTAACCATGAGCCTCTGGGTCACACACTTAAGAGCGGAGCATGTTGATTGGATCAACATATGATCTGGTTGGGTTGGACCTAAACGATTAGGGCTGAGTTAGTGAGTTGGACTCACGGTGACTAGTTTATATGGGCTTTAGTGAATGGGTCGCCATGACGAGCCCACGTTCACTCCCTATATAGTGGAGCACGGAACCTAGAAAGGTTAATCGTTGTTCGGTTAGGTCATTCCATATGTTGAAACCCTAGCTCCACAGAGTCCGGCCGCCATAACGAACCTAGCGATTCGCCGCCTCCTCCTTATGCGTGTGGATACCGCGGAGGTGCTTTGTCAGACACCGGGCGATCGGATCGTGAGGATCGTTGCATCAATCGACGGCGCTTCATCAGTAATCCGCAACCGCGCGTCTAGTGGTAAACCTCGTGGCCTTCTACCTCAGCTAGGTCTTGGGATCACTACGTTAGAGGAAAAGTTTTGTTTTATCTCTGCGTGGCCCAACACCTAACACGAGCCAGAGGCATCAGAAGTTGTGCAAAACGTAGGCGAACCAACTCGCGTGAAAGAGGGGGCAAGGGGCGCTCGGGTTTTACCTGAATTGGTCGCCGGAGTCAAGCGGCGGCGCAGGTGGTTTCGGTCGTGGATGGAGACGACGACCTGGGTCACGAACAGGCAAAAGAAATGCGTCAGCAGGTGCGTAAGAACATGCTGAGCATCCTTGTTTGATCGAGAGAGAAGGGGGCGGTCAAGGCTCACCGGAATCGGTCGCCGGAGTCGTCGGTACTGCGGCGGTTCTGAGCGAGTCGTGGGCAGCCTGGTGGCGTGAGCGTGAGATTGACTGGGGGAAAATGATCGTGGGGAGGTGGGGATCTTATAGCAGGTGCCTCGACAAGAAACGCCTGCGTTTAATGGCCCAATTAAGCCGCGCCATCACCGGCGATCCTGCAGCTGCGGCGTGGTCGCGGGCGAGGTTTGAAGACGATGACAGCGTGGGCGGGCGCTTGTCGGCGACGTGTGAAAGATGGGGTGGGGTCCGTTAAATCGACTGGTATGCGTTCATGCGTGAGAGAAGGAAATAAAATCCCGGGTGGGCTAGTTGGGCTCGTTTCTCTTTGGGCCACTTTCACGGCCTTCGCCTTTTCCATTGTTTAGTTCTTTTCTTTTCCAATTCGATTTTCTGGTTATGTTTTCAAATGGTTTCAAACTCAATTTGAATTCAAATCTTCGAGGTTTTGCAGGGTGACTTGGTCTCAGAAATGAGTCAAAACTTGTGGGGTTGCCTTGCAAAGGTTTGGTCAGACTTAGATTTCAAATAAACAGGGACTATGCATCATTTTGCAAATGTTTGAAATAGAGGTTTTGGAAATTATTTCTAATTTGAATATTTTGGTTAAACTTTATACTCAATCTTTCCCATAGTGGGGCAAGCAAACAAGTTTTACATCATTCAACTTTCAAAAGGTGATGGCCTAATGAGTGAAATTTACTCACATAAAATCATAGCACAAGTTTCTGTTTTTGAGAAGAACCCTAAATGATGATGAATGCTTAGATGATATGAATGAGTTTTGGAATATGAATTTGGGGATGTTACAATAGAAGATGGAGACTCAACATAAAAGTAAAAAAGAAAGGCCCTTCACAAAGGGAAGCAGGGATTTCAAGTTTCATAAAGAGATTCCAAAAATTATGGTACTTATTAGCTTTCAGCTCTCATTTCCCCTATCATAAGCATATTGAAGTGATTAAGGTTAAAGTGAAACAAATATGAAGTATATGCTTGACAGATCATAAGTTGGCAATCTCATGTCCCTTGAGTACGAGGGTCATTCCTCATGCTACTCAACTTTAGTCACAAGCAAGTTCTTATCATTCTAAGTATATGTGTATCATAGAGAACCGCCAACGGGGCACCCCTTGCTCCATGACACAGGAGCTATCCCATATCAAAATGACAAGGCAACAGACAGTGAGAATCTCAGCGATCTTTTTATTTACCATGAGCATGGTGCTTTTTTCTCTTCTCTTTTTTTCTATTTATTTTTTCTAAAGATGCTTCATAGATTGTTCACTATGGTTATGCTGCAATTTTCCACCATGATTAGGCATGGCTTAGGCTAGACGCCTAGGCGTTTCTCTAACACATATATAATACTCCATGAACTTACAAGCTCCCCTTTTATTTCACACCGCCGACATCCATAAACAAAAGATAATGATATCAACTGGATAATATGTACAGATGTTGAAAGCGTTCCCCATGACATCATGGTTCTGCTAATTCCCAACTTATAAGTGCAAGCATATAAACAACATAGATGACACAATGGTTCAATTTTATTAGGTGCAAGAAAGTAAAGTGTGTCATCAAGTTTGTGAAAGCTTTAATCACCAATTTTCACATAACAAGTTTAATTTGGAAGATAGATAAAAATATGAATATACTTGGAATGGTGTAATATACCATGCATAGGAATTTATAGTGGACTCTTTGGAATTACTTGGTTTCTTGGGAGCTGGATGCACGAGTAGAGCTCATACTCAGTACAAGTGGAGGCTAGCAAAAGACCGGGAGCGACAAACTAAGAGAGCAATAATGGCCATAATCATGCAGAGCGACAAACATTATTAATTAAAGCATAAAGTGATATCACAAGTCAAACTAAATGATCATAAAGGCTACGGTGACTAGTTCATAGTCTGAACATGGTGTAAGCATGTGCCAAGTCAACCCAAATAAAGCATCAAAGGAGAATACCACAATATTATGCTTTTGTATGCTAAAACAACGCATGATTCTTTCAAGGCACATTAAGCAGTCTCAGTTGTTTGGAACAAGTCATGCTACAACAATAATCACTAAGCATATGGTCAAAGCAACATCTAACATGACATGATAAAGTCTAAGCCACAGTCAAAACAAGCTCCCTTTTGTACCACTTAAGCATGAAGCTTCCTACTCTTTTCCAAAGCCAATCGACTTATTTGAAACAACTCACAAAGATAATAATCAATAAATATCAGAGAGCTTGTCTCCCCTAACTAAGTAATGATGAAAACTAAAGCTAAACGCAATTCTAGCAAAAGAGAACACTCACAGAACAATAAGAGTGAAAACTAGAGTGTTCTAAACAATGAATACAGAGCGTGTCTCTCTCCAAAAGAAGTGTGTTGGGATACAACCAACTTATTGCATCAAACAAAGCAAAGGAAAACTAAAAATAAAGACAAATACGCTCCAATAATAACACAATAGTGCATGAAGCAATAAAAATAAAGTATCTTAAAGGAAGACCTGAGATTTTTATTGATGAAGAAGGGGATGCCTTGGGCATCCCCAAGCTTTGACGCTTGTACCTCTTGAATATTTCTTGGGGTGACAAAGGGGCATCCCCAAGATTGAGCTTTTGTCCATAATTCATCTCATCACATCATTCTTTCTCTACACTTAAAAATTTCCTTCATACAAAACTTCACACAATTCTTCATTAGCAACATTAGTGTATTCCAGATAATAAGCCTTTGGGTTTAGTTTCAACTCAAGTAACTTACATTAAAACACAAGATACCGTAGCAATTCCTTTTAAAAGCTCAAGTGATCAAAGAGAACTCAAAAGAAACTGATTAAGAGGAAAATGCAAATAATGGCAGAAATCTGTCAAAACAGACCAGCAGGTAAAGACTGGTTTTTTCAAAGACCTTATGTTGCTCAAATCGAAAAGTGATAAACTAATGAAAGTTATATAATAACATGGGGAAAAGCACAAACAATTACAGCTTGATCCGGCGTACTAGGATTTTTCACGGTTTTTTTACAGAGAAGCACAAAAATCTGTTTCGGGACAGCAACTTCCCCAAATATTACTTCTCTCTCATTAGAGGTTATTCTTGGCACAAAAACCACACAAAAAGGATAAGAATAGGTTATTACAGAGGCAATAACTTCCAAGACTCAACAAAAGAAAAATTTACTAAAAGCAAAAATATAATGGGTTGTCTCCCAAAAGCTCGTTCTTTATAGCCATTAAGATAGGCATGATAATTTCGATGATGCTCACATAACAAATATGAAATGAAGTAAAAGAGAGCATCAAGAAGCAAATTCAAAACACATTTAAGTCTAACCTACTTCATATGCATAGGAATATTGTACGCAAATAAATTCACAAAGAACAAAGTGACAAGCATAGGAAGATAAAACAAGAGTAACTTCAAAATTTTCAACATAAAGAGGGGAAACTTAATATTTTTGAGATGCATAAAACCATGTTTCCCTCTCTCATAATAATTTTCAGTAGCATCATGAATAAAATTAACAATATAACTATCACATAAAACATTCTTATCATGAGCACATGCATAAAATGATTATTACTCTCCACATAAGCATAGTCATTATTATTAATTGTAGTGGGAGAAAATTCCACAAAATAGCTATCATTATTATTCTCATCACCATAATCACCCAATATAGGAGGCGTATTGTAATCATTATTAATTTTCTCCTCAATAGTACGTGGACTGAAAATATCATTTTATCATTGAAATCATCATAAGCAATAGAATAGTTATCTTCCAAAGTGTGTTCATTTGTAAACATATCATCATTGGAAAGAACATGGATAGTACTAATAGTACAACAATTATTAGTATCATCGTTTTCAGAATTGGTACCAAAGAGATTTTCAATATCAAAAGTAGTGTGCTTTTCCCAATCATGATCACTACTATAGGTAACAGGCATAGGAACATCATCGAGTTCAGACTCATTAGCAAACACTATAATAGGAGCAACATGCTTAGGGGTAAATACTGTTTCCTCTCTCCTTTTACTCCTCTTCTTCTTCCACTCTTTAGGAGGGAGAGGCTTGAACGGAATCTTCTCCACATACCCTGGTTTATTGTTAGAGACAATAGAAGAAACTTTGGAGGATTCCTCCTTTTCATTAATAAGAACAAAAAACATATCATTCTTGTCATATTTTGGTAAAACATCATCTTTTATAATATTTTGTATGTAAGTATTTGCGTGGCAATTATCAACACAGTAAATATGACAACCACGTAGGACACTATTCATATCAAAAGCACTCATATATACCAAAGAAGTTTTTCTTGATAACTCTTCACACCCCAAAAATAATGTAAGTTCATCATGTTGATTAAAAGTGATCATGTCATCACAATACAAACTTGCAGTACTCAAGGGTTACTATTATGGCCTGGGCATTGAAAATTGAAATGACCCACTTTAGAGAAAAGTTCACAAATAAAAGGATAGAGGGCACAAACTTTTTTTACCAAGATCATTGAGAGCCTTATACCACGTTCTAGTTTTTTCATTCCTATGGGTGATACAATATTCTTCTTCAATTTTATTCTTTTCACAAGGTCTATGTATTCCACAAAAATTAACATGCTTACAAGAAATAGTACTTTCAGAAGTTTGAGCATGTTTATTGCAATCATTAATAACATTTTCATTTTTCATGAAAGTGTCTTTAAAATGTTCATGATACATGTCCCATTTTTATTTAGGAGCATTAATATGAGAAGCAAAGGTTCTAAAAAAATCAACAATAATTTGAGGATCAAGACAATATTTAGCACTAAGTCCTTGAAAATCAACAGTTTTAGCGAAAGACTTAATGCAATCATACTCATAGTTTATACCTGGTTCTTTACCTTTGTCGTTATCCCAATCTTCCGTATTGCTTTGAATTGTTTCAAGAAGATCCCACTTTGCTTTGACCTCCTTACTTGTGAAGGATCCCTCTAAACATGTATCTAGATAGTCCTTGTAATATCCTGAAAGCCTTGCATAAAAAATATTAATAATAATATTACTAGGAAGCTCATGAATGGGACATTTGAGAATTAGTGACTTCAATCTCCCCCAAGCTTGGGCAATACTTTCTCCATCATGAGGATGAAAATTATAAATATAATTCCTATCTTTATGAATTTCATGAGGAGGATAAAATTTAGAATAAAAGAGAGAGTCAAGTTCCTTCCATTCCAAATGATGAGGATCATCTAGTAGCTTATACCACTCCCTTGGTTTGTCCCTAAGTGATAAAGATAATAGCTTCCTATTAACTTGGTCCATTGAAATACCTGCACACTTGAACAACTCGCATAATTCATGTATAAAGAGTAAATGATTACCAGGATGGACAGTTCCATCTCCAAAATAGCAGTTATTCATAACACGTTCAAAAATTTCCATATTTGAAAAGGGACACTTTCAGTATGTGGATTTAAAATATTACAAGCATCATTAGAATTACCACATATGGGAGATAAAGTATCATCAGAGCAAATTTTCTTCCCTAAAGTTGGGGAACTAAAAAGATCTTTTTCATAAAAACTAGCTTCCCCAAGCTTAGACATTTCCATAGCATTATTAACAATGGTGTTCAAAAAAATCATACTAATAACATGACTATTAGCATGCAAAGAAAGTTCCATAGGTTTTTTAATTTTCTCTCCAAACCATTTATGTTCTAACTCAGGAAAAAATACTAAAAAGCTCTCTAATTTTGTTGTTGTTTTCCATTAAGCCGAACTAGTGAAAATAAAAACAAGAAACAAAAAGATATAATTGCAGAATCTAAAGGAAATAACTTCAAGCACTCACGCACCAGCAACAGTATTAGAAGATAGCTTAGTAGCCAGAGGATGTGAGTACCTTTTACCTTACCTCTCCGGCAACGGCGCTAGAAAATAGCTTGATGTCTATGCACGCTTCTATTCTTATAGACAGTGTTGGGCCTCCAAGTGCAGAGGTTTGTAGAACAGCAACAAGTTTCCATTAAGTGAATCACCCAAGGTTTATCAAACTCAGGGAGGAAGTGGTCAAAGGTATCCCTCGCAACCAACCCTGCAGTCAAGATACAAGAAGTATCTTGTGTCCCCATGATAGTCCAAAACGTATCTACTTTCTTGAACACTTTTGCTATTGTTTCTCCTATAAACTTGTGTGATTTGGATACAACTAACATAGACTAACGTTGTTTTTAGAAGAATTACCTTGGTGTCTAGTTTTTGTGCAGAAAATCAACTATCAGGAAAAATCCGAGAAAATATGCCAAAAATCCTATTTCACCAGAAGATCCATGGAGCCAGAGTACGAGATGGAGAAGGGGCCTGGGGACCCACACCCCTGTCAGGTGAGGGCCCACCTCTGGCCGTGCCTAGGGGGGTGCAGCCACCCCAGGCACCCCCTCGGCCTCCCTCTGCAACTATAAGTTGCCTCTCGACCTAAAAACAGAGGGGGTTCGATAGTTTTCCAGAAAGAGTTCCGCTACGCCGCCGCCACTGGAAACCAAGATTCGGATCCAGAAACTCCGTTCTGGCACCCTGCCGGAATGGGAATTTTGGAGAGGATCATCGTTATCACCAACGCATCTCCATCAACCATCAATGTTTTCCTTATCCATGAGTGAGTAATCCCCCACTGTAGGCTTGGGGCTGGTAGGGATTGGATGAGTTCTATCATGTAATCGAATAAGATTGTTAGGGCATAGTGCCTAGTATCTCTATCAGTGCTATTTGACTTTGTTGCAACTTGTTGTGCTTAATGCTTGTCAATAGGGCCCGAGTGCCATGATCTCAGATCTGAACTTATTATTGAATCATTATGATAGTATTGTTTATGATCTCATCAGCAAGTTGTGTACACATATCATTGTCCGGATCCAAAGGCCCCAAAGTGACTATAATTGGGACAACCGGAGGGGATGGCTGTGGTGTGAGGATCACATGTGTTCATGGAGTGTTAATGCTTTGCTCTGGTGCTCTATTAAAAGGAGCACCTTAATTTCCAGTAGTTCCCTAGAGGCCCCGCTGCCACGGGCTGGCTGGACAGAAGATGTTGTGCAAGTTCTCATTGCGAGCACGTATGACTATATTTGGAGCACATGCCTAGGATTGTTTAGTACTTGGATGCTTGATATTATTTATCTGCAATGCCCTAGATCTTGAAGTTACATGTTTAGACTCGTCCATGCAATGCCCATCCATCCATCCCTATGCCTACTTTTCGAATCCCACTTTCTTATTCTTGTTACTATTGCTCTTGTTCCACTGTTGTTGTTGCTTTACTGTTGCTACTACAAAATGTTGCTACTGATAAACTTCTATGAGCAAGAATTATTTCCAGGTGCAACTGAATTGACAACTCAGTTGTTAAGGCTTGCAAGTATTCTTTGGCTCCCCTTGTGTCGAATCAATAAATTGGGTAATACTACTCGCGAAGACTGTTGCGATCCCCTATACTTGTGAGTCATCAAGACTATTTTCTAGCGCTGTTGCCGGGGAGCATAGCTTTATTTGTAAGTTCATTTGGATCTATTATTGTTCACTGCTACTCCTTCCATCATGGGGAAGTCTCGTGATGGAAAGTTCCCTATTTTACGATCCACTACGAGAACAGGTACAGTCCTAAACACCTATGCTGCTCTTGATTCACCGTCTGTTATAAGTAAGCTTGTTACACCACCACCACATACACATGCCACACACCTTTGCTACTCTGCTGAGTGCAGACCGCTTTTGATACTCATGATGTTACTTCTACTGTGCTAGATGCGAGTGGTTCATTAGGTCCTTTTCTATATGCTACTATGGCTAGTCTAGGGAATACCGACGCTCCTAGTGAAGACATTGTTACACCTGTTATCTCACCTGAGTCTAGTGAGAGTTATGATATTAATGATGTTTACATTGAGTTCACTAATGATTTTGTTGAAGAGTTCCGAAACACACATGGTACTAGTGCTATTAAGAGTCTCCTTGCTAGACGCACCATTATTCCTAAGTTGTCCTCTGATCCTAAGTTTTCCACTTCTCCCATAGATATTAAAGATAAATATTATGATTTCTCTCTTGATTTATCCTATTTAGATATTGTTGAGAAAGAACCTTTCCGTGGGACTGAAAATGAGATTGTTGTGTCTCATATGAATAAGTTTTCTACTATGAGTGATTTATTCTCTGATGATTTTAAGATGTGCAAGTACTTTGTTACTAAGATCTTCCCTTTTCACTAAAAGGAGAAGCTAGGGCTTGGTTTAATAGGTCGCCTCCTGGTTCCATTGATAGCATTGATTGTTTGGTTGCTTCTTTCTTCCAGAAATATTTTCCTCCCAATGCTAGACATGCTGCTTTGCAGAGACTTCCGATTTTAAACAGGGAGAAGAAGAGAAATTGCCTGAGTCATGGACAAGGTTCTGTGCCTTGATTCATGCTCGTCCTGGATGTCCATTGCCTAAGAATGAACTTCTTGATATTTATTATAATGGACTAACTGATGATTCTAGGGCATACCTAGATAGCTTTACTGATTGTGTTTTTAGGAAAAGAACTCCTACAGATGCTGAATAATTAATGGCTAAGATAGCAAGAATTATGATGATTGGACTTCAACTGGACTAAATACTCCATTAACCACTTGTGCCTGAACCAGTTCCAACACCAACACCGAAGAAGAGGGGAGTTATTGCATTAAATGATGAAGTGATGAAGGAAGCTAAGAAGTGTCTAAAGGAGAAAGGTGTTAGAGCTGAAGATGTGAAGAATCTACCTCCTATAGAAGAATTATGTAAGCCAATTCCCCACTCGTCCACTATTGAGGTACACTCTCTCCAACACTTTGATGAAGGTGATATTCCTTATGGTAAGCCTCCTGATCAATGTTTATAGGAACTTGACATTTTTATTGTTAAGCAAGGTAATTTTAATAAACAAGTTCAGAATCATTTTTTGGAAAACTCTAGAGCTATTAAAGAGTTGAAAGATATTGTGGAAAGAACTTCTAATGATATTAAAATGCTTTGTAAACACTTTCAAATGGTTCAAACCCAACTTGATTAACTTGCTAAGGTACAAAAGGATATGCTAGTTAATGCCTCAGGAGATAAACATGCTTATGGAATTAGAACTAGGAGTGGTATAGCTACTCAAGATCCTTTATATCCTGAAGGACACCCTAAAAGAATTGATAAGGATTCTCAACAAGGTGAAGATAGTGGTAGCCCCCGTAAGAGAAAGAAAAGGAAACATAGAATAGTTGAGGAACCACTTGAACCTGCTGTAGAACCTAATAGTATATCTGTCTCTGATGCTGAAACTGAGAGTGGTATTGATAAAAATGATGCTCCTGATAAGGAGGAAGCTGAGGAAGAACCTGAGAAGCACACTAAGAACACTAGGTACACTAAGGAAAATTTTATTGCTAATAAACATGGTAAAGAGAGAGAAACTTGGGTGCAGAAACTTATGCCTTTTCCAGGTAAGAAACACAATTCAAAGGAGGAAGAACACTACAATAAGTTTTGTGAGTGTATGAAACCTTTATTTTTGCAAATTCCTTTGATTGATGCTATTAAGTTGCCTCCTTATTCAAAGTATATGAAGGATATTGTCTCTAATAAAAGGAAGATTCCTAATGAGGATATTTATACTTTGCTTGCTAATTATTCCTTCAATGGTAAGGTTCCAAAGAAACTTGGTGATCCAGGTATACCAACTATTCCTTGCTCTATTAAGAACAATTATGTTAGAACTGCTTTATGAGATTTGGGAGGTGGAGTTAGTGTTATGCCTTTTTCTCTCTACAAGAGACTCCAGCTAGAAAAGTTGATACCAACTGATATATCTTTGCAAATGGCTGATAAGTCAACTACTATTCCAGTTGGTATGTGTGAGGATGTTCCTATTCAAGTAGCTCATAATTGTTTGGTTCTGACTGATTTTGTTGTGCTTGAAATGCCTGAAGATGATAATATGTCTATTATTCTTGGGAGACCTTTTCTTAATACTGCAGGTGTTGTCATCAATTGTAATCAAGGAAAAGTAACATTCAATATTAATGACAAAGAGCATATTGTCTATTTCCCCAAGAAGGTTGATAAGAGCTATTACCTGAATCCCATTGAAAATATTGAGAGCATCAAGGTTGGAGAAATATATTATCCCATTCCATAAGAAAATTTTGAAACTATTATGATTGGGACCATTGCTATCAAATATGAGGTAACATAATAACCTTGTGGAATGCAAAGTTTTGTTTCATATAAGATTTTTTTGGTAACAAGACTTGATCAACCTTGTTAAGACAAGGATTTTAATGAATAAAATGATGTTTCCACCGTGGTTATACTTGCTTTCTTTCACTTTTCTCCTTCCTAGTCTTTGCTTTTGCTCTTGTTAGATAGTTGTTTGCTTGTTAGAGTGTCTTAGAACTTCTGTAGTTTGGTTTTTGTTTGCTTTTGCTTCTTCTGAAAAAACTGTTTCTGCGAGAAAATCAATTTTCATACCCTGAAAATTGGCCAAAAATAAAGTTTCCCGATAAATCGCAGAAAATTCAAAATAAATTTTTCCTCGAAAAAAGGGGTAGAGGGACACCTAGAGTGACCCAGGGGGCCACCCCAGGCGCCCACACCTCAGGTAGGCGCGGCCTATGGCGCCTAGGAGGGTCTGGACCACCTGGGCCCCTCCAAGGTGCCCCCTCACAGCCATCTTCTTTCTCTCTACCGAAAAACACCGGAAAACTTGCTCAAGCTCGAGTTCTTGTTGTTCTTGCTCGATATTTTTGATCTCCTTGCTCAGCCCATCTTTGTTGCTGATTTTTGGAGGGATTTCTCCTTGGTATGTGCCTCCTCCACTTGTCCAAATAGATTTGTGATTGGTAGATTGTATCTTGAGTATTTTGCTGCTATAGGTGTTAGGTTGTGTGAGATTGCATGCTTGTTCTATGCCTATAAATTTCATTTTGATGCATGTGTAGCCCTCTAGCAAGTTCCTATAGTAGTTTCTCATCATTTATCAACTTGGAAATCACTTGGTTTTATGTTTGTCTAAAAATTTTAGAAATAAAGTGGTCATGGACAACCACACATTTGGTGAATTATTTGAGAGTGATGCACCTAGAAGGGAAAGGCCTTCGAGATCATCCTCCCGTGCTAGGCCCTAATACAATGAGGATCTCATCACTCCGCGATTTGGCGACGAGGGAGATGAGGGGGATGCGCACCCCTCCACCTTTCCTTGCCAAACCTTCTTGCGGGCTGCTGGGATTCTTGATGATTTTATGACCTTGGTTCGGAGGGCTGGACTAACAAGCCTTATGCAGGATGAGAGCGCGCAATATGCTACACTCACTAAAACATTTGTGGAGAGCTTCTCCTTTACTAACAGCATGTTCCACCCAGATGTTTGTTTCAAAGTTTATGGCAGGTCTTACCATATGACATTAAAGAAATTTTGTGGGGCTCTGGGACTTGGTACAGCTGGGTCAGCAAAGAAGATTCCAGCTCAACCCGCTGATTTGTTGGATCTCTATCGCGGAATAACCAATGATGATAACCGTAGAGCTCAACGGGGAAAGATAAGAAACATTCAACTTCCAGCCATACGGTACTTCGCTTACTATCTTGCCACTGGTGTTCTTGGTAGGGAGAACACTAGTAATATTTCCAGCTATCATTTGGCTTTGTTAGCTGCTGCGCTCAATAATGAAACCAAGTACAATCTTGGTTCTCTCATTGCTCGTCGCTTAACTTCTAAGGGACCCACTTATGGGGGAATTACTACTACGCGTGTTGCTGCTGCCTTGGACATTGCTGTGGATCCAAATGATACAGTCTTGGCTCCTGAGAGGCTTGATCTTGCTGCTATGAAGGCGCATCACTTTGCCACCGCTAGCTCTACCCTTGAGAACTTGCTTTATAGAATGCTATTTATTGATGGGGAAGAGAGAGAGATCCCTCTCCCCCAAACCACTTTGTTTAGTATTTCTCAGGGACCTTTGTCACGCTCCAAGGAGGAGATGGATGAGAATCTGCGCTCTCCTAACTTCCATGGGCACTATCAGGAGGAAGCACCCTCATATGACCCTGTTGTACACTACACAGGGGAATCCTCGAGCTCGTACCACGATGAGGGAGCCTCCTCGTCATACTACGGAGGTGCACCTACATGGGCACCATGGGATTGAGCCCCACTTAGGCAAAAGTCCTAAGCTTGGGGGAGGTATACCGACATCACACTTATTTATATAGCATGTTCGGTAGGTTCTTTGTATATCCATTGTTTCGCTTTCTTTTTGGTTCTTGTTGCTTCTTTCTCAAAAACACAAAAATACCAAAAATATGTTTGTTGTTTCTCTTGGTTTGTTTATTTGTTTATTTGCCTTGGTTTGCCTTAAAAGAAAAAATCCAAAAAGAATTTGCTTTGTTTGCTTTTGTTTGGTTTGTTTTTGCTTTGTTTGGTTTGCTAAAAAAGTCGAAAACACCAAAAATATTTGTTCTTCTTCTTTGGTTTTGTGAGTTCTTTGCAGGGTTCAGTTGTTCTAGGTGGATTTTGGTTTCATGATATTATTCAAGTCACACAAGTGAAGGCAAATGATGAGATTAAGACAATTGGAGGTGTGGTAAGAGGCTGGTAACAAACTCTATTTGTTTTCATTTTTGTACATATACTCATCATAGTGAGCATGCTTAGCATGTTTGTGTAAGGTGTATGTCATTATGGATGCTTAGTAGTTCTTGCCTGCTTGTGATTAGCTCCAGCTTGCTAATAGTTTGTAGCATGTCATATGAATGTTTGCTTGCATTGTTTTATTCATACTTTGGTATGATATTGTGGTATCCTTCTCTGAAAGTTTCATGTGAATCGACTTGGCACATGCTCACGCATGCATATGACTAAACAATAGTCAGTAAGCCTCGATGATTTATTTTGCCTCAGAGTTCTTATATCACTTTCATGCCATAATTAGTCTTGTTTTGTTGCAAGCATGATTATGATAGTTATTGCTCTCTCGTTTGTCGCTCCCACTCTATTGCTAGCCTTCACTTGCACTAAGTATGAGCTCTACATGTGCTTCCAACTCCCAAAACCAATATTGCCAACAGTGTCCATAATACCTACCTATTAGCATCATTTGCTACTTCAGTGCATATTCTATATGCCATGTTTTCTTCAAAAATAAAATGTTTGTCTGTTTTGAGAAAGTTAGTTAGTAAAGCTATCACGAACTTGATGGCACACTTTATCCCTTGCACTTAATAATCTTGAACCATTGTGATCTGCCCATGAAAGTTATATGCTTACAAATTATATGCTGGGAATCAGCAGAACCGTGTTGTCATGGGGAACGCTTTCAACACTTTTTGATATTTTATCCAGTTGATACCTTGCTCTTTTGTTTGCGGATGTCGTCGATGTGAAATAAAAAGGGAGCTTGTGAGTTCATGGAGTCTATACATTGTATTATAGAAACGCCTGGGCCGCTAGCCTAAGCCATGCCTAATCATGGTGGAAACTTGCAGCATCACATAATGAGCATTTATGAAGCATCCTCAATAAAAAGCTATGCACATAGCAAATAAAAAGATTGCTGAGATGCTCATTGTCTGCTTGCCTTGTCATTTTGATCACGGGATCGCTCCTATATCATGTGCAAGGGGTACCCCGTTTGCGGTTATCTATGATATGCATGTATTTACAATGACAAGAACTTACAGGTAACCAAATTTTAGTAGCATGCGGAGCGACCCTCGTACTCAAGGGACTTCGGATTTCCAGTTTATGGTTTGTCAAGCATATAACTCAGATTGGACCTCACCTTCACCTTAACCACATGATGCCTATGATAGGGGCAATGAGAGCTCAAAGCTAATGAGTACCTTCCTTTCCGCATTTGGGAAGCCTTTCAAACTCTTCAAAACCTTTTCACATCCTTGTTGAGTCACCACTTATTCTATGAGAACCTTCTTGAGAGCATAGTTATCATTCTTGTGTTTGATCCAAAACTTGGTTAATTATGTCATGACTTTGATGCTTATATCTCTGATATTTTTATCTCTAGTCTTCACTTGAAATTTAGAGGTGCCTCGGCATTTATATTGTGCTCTTCAAACAAAGGCAAGCGATACACCACTCTATCATACCTTATTATGAGCATTGCAATGTTGCTTATGTTTATGTTTCATACTACTTATTATTATTGAGTTGATTTCTCTTCATAGCTTGCAATGACTATTGAGTAGACTTAGTTGCATACTCTTTATTATGAACGGTTTAAGCATCTACTCATGTGCTGAGAATATTTACATCATATGAAGCAAATGTGTTCGTGAAAGTTCTTTTATCTCACTTAGTTTTCAACTGAATTGCTTGAGGACAAGCAATAAGCTAAGATTGGGGGTAGTTGATACGTCCAAAATGTATCTACTTTCTTGAACACTTTTGCTATTATTTCTCCTCTAAACTTGTGTGATTTGGATACAACTAACACGGACTGGCGCTATTTTCAGCAGAGTTACCTTGGTGTCTAGTTTTTGTGCAGAAAATCAACTATCACGAAAAATTCGGGAAAATATGCCAAAAATCCTATTTCACCAGAAGATCCATGGATCCAGAGTACGAGATGGAGAAGGGGCTGGGGCCACACCTAAGCGCGGGCCACCTGGTCGCCTAGGGGGCAGCACCCAGGCACCCCCTCGGCCTCCCTCTGCGCCTATAAGTTGCCTCTCGACCTAAAAACAGAGGGGGGTTCGATAGTTTTCCAGAAATAGTTCCGCTACGCTACCGCCACCAGAAACCAAGATTCGGATCCAGAAACTCCGTTCTAGCACCCTGCCGGGACGGGTAATTTGGAGAGGATCATCGCCATCGTCATCACCAACGCATCTCCATCAACCATCAATGTTTTCCTCATCCATGAGTGAGTAATCCCCCACTGTAGGCTTGGGGATGGTAGGTATTGGATGAGTTATATCATGTAATCGAATAAGATTGTTAGGGCATAGTTCCTAGTATCTCTATTAGTGCTATTTGACTTTGTTGCAACTTGTTGTGCTTAATGCTTGTCACTAGGGCCCGAGTGCCATGATCTCAGATCTGAACTTATTATTAAATCATTATGATAGTATTGTTTATGATCTTATATGCAAGTTATGTACACATATCATTGTCCGGATCCAAAGACCCCAAAGTGACAATAATTGGGATAACTGGAGGGGATGGCTGTGGTGTGAGGATCACATGTGTTCATGGAGTGTTAATGATTTGCTCCGGTGCTATATTAAAAGGAGCACCTTAATTGCCAGTAGTTCCCTAGAGGCCCCGCTGCCACGGGCTGGCTGGACAGAAGATGTTGTGCAAGTTCTCAATGCGAGCACGTATGACTATATTTGGAGCACATGCCTAGGATTGTTTAGTACTTGGATGCTTGTTATTATTTATCTGCAATGCCCTAGATCTTGAAGTTACATGTTTAGACTCGTCCATGCAACGCCCGTCCATCCATCCCTATGCCTACCGCACTCGAATCCCACTGTTTACTGTTATTGTTACTATTGATCTTGTTCCACTGTTGTTGTTGCTTTGCTGTTGCTACTGGTAAACTTCTATGAGCAAGAATTATTTCCAGGTGCAACTGAATTGACAACTCAGTTGTTAAGGCTTGCAAGTATTCTTTGGCTCCCCTTGTGTCAAATCAATAAATTGGGTAATACTACCCGCGAAGACTATTGCGATCCCCTATACTTGTGGGTCATCACCCCAACACACCCAATACACTTGTCAGGTGTATAGGTGCACTAGTTCAGCGAAGAGATAGTGAAATACAAGTAATATGGATGATTATAAGTGGTAATTGCAATATGAAATAAAAGTGGTAGCAAGCAAACATGTAACATGACTGATCGTAGCGACGTTTCAATGCTTAGAAATAAGGCCTAGGGATCATACTTTCACTAGTGTACACTCTCATATAAATATCTTCTCTTCATGATGCTACCCTGAACTACTCTTCGGTTGGACGGTGTAGAGCTATAACAGCACACCTTGAAGTTCGCATTCCCCATCTAGATAACCCCATTGTCACCTCGAGCGCTAGATGGTTCCAACAAACACCACAAACTCATAGAGACATCCAACTCAAATTATAACTCTTGATAAGTATTTTTGTAATCTTTAGCCTAAGTGCCACACGGTGTGCATACTATCAACTTCACACACGTGGGGATAACCGGAGATTACAATAATTAAAGCACTTGAGTAGCAGAGTAGATCTACTTGATTACAAAGCTCATGATCACAATATGATCACGCATAGAGAGAGAGACGGAGAGAGAGAGAGAGAGAGAGAGAGAGAGAGAGAGAGATGAACACATAGCTACCGGTAGAGCCCTTAGCCTCGAGGGAGAACTACTCCCTCCTCATCATGAGAGTCAGCAACAGCGATGGAGATGGTGGTGGAGTCGATGGAGATGGCTCCGGGGGGCAATTCCCCATTCTGGCAGGGTGCCGGAATAGAGACTTCTGCCCCCCCCCCCCCCCCGAATCTCCTCTTCGGTGGCGGCACCGCTGCGGAACTTTTCGTGGATTAAGGCCGGATGGTCTAGTGTTTTTTGCATCGAGGGCTTTATATATGCGAAAGGGCAAGGTCGGTGGGCGCCCGAGGGTCCCACACCACCTGGTGGTGCCACCCCTGGCCGCGCCACCACATGGTGTGGCTGCCTCGTGGCCCCACTTCATCTACCCTTCGGACTCTGTGTTCCTTCTGGTAAAATGTTGACTTTGGCTTTTGTCCCGTCCAATTTCGAGAATATTTCTACTAGCTTTTCTGAAAACAAAAATAGCAGAAAACAGGCAACTGGTACTGTGGCATCTTGTCAATAGGTTAGTTCCGAAAAATGTATAAAAATAACTCGAAGTATAGACAAAACATAAGAAAGTTGATACAAAATAAGCATGGAGCATCAAAAATTATAGATACGTTTACGACGTATCAGGGCTCACCTTCCACACGGCAATGCTCTCGTGATAGGGGCCTTTGTTGCTGGGAGATGATCCCATGGATCTCCGCTAATAAAGCTAAAACTTGGATCTCATCCCTGATGGGCGGTCAGCGATCTTCTTCCACTGGTTTCCACGGAGGACGGCAAAAGAGGACTCAAGTACGGGCTCCCCTTATAACAGTCATCCATGAACCGAATCTGTCTACCCTAGGATCTATCACTCTAAAAATGCCCCATATCCGAAATATTTTTTGGGCAGCACAAGCGAAAATTACCTACAAAAGTTGGTTACCTGTGGATGAGCAATCACATCACCATTTTGTCGTGGCGGCCACTTATACGCCATGGATGATGCGATACCAGCGGATTTCAATGACGTGGCATGTGACTGCAACCCCAACACCATGTAATGCTGCATTAGATTGATGAAGCCAATTAACATTGCTCGTGCAGACTGGTCAAACACATAACACTAAGTGGTGAAACCCACAACTGCCGAGCTGTTGGACTAGGTTGTTTATATTTTACAGAGTTTTTTAATCAGAGACTTGGACCCCAATATTTAAGCCTGGTGGTATTTAATGTCTTATAATCATATTTTATTTTTCCTCTCCTGTAATTAAAGCATGATTGTTGTGTCTCCTCTCATCGTTCTCTTGTGCGGTTACATTGAAAGGAAAATTGTTAAGCAATTTTTTTATAGGACCTTTGAGTAAATGCGGGACAAAAAGCTAGATGCTTGAACCGCACTTGCTCAAATGGATGGACTTGCCACTCTCCAATTCTTACTCTCTATATAACAGAGCAAATCCTAGCCCCACTTCTCACTTCAACTCTCCACCCGCCGTCGGCCAACTCTCCACCAAAGCCAACACAGACGAAGCATAGATCTCACATTGTAGCTAGTATGGGAGCTGCATGCGGGATCTTGTGCTCCCTTAGCCGCGTCGGATGTTGCGCGACCCATGTTCCCCTCCCGTACTCCTGTATTTGCATGTCCAATCCGCAGGCTTGTTCGTTCTCCTCTACATATATATGCTCTTATTGTTATTAGATCTATCCTTTGTTCTTTCTTCTTTTCTTTTCGAAATGGGAATATTCTCGGCCTCTGCATCAATAGATGCAGACAGGCCTTTATTACTTAGTTCAGACTATCAAAACTTTACATCTCATGGATCATCCATGGTCGATACAAAAATCAACCAACGGAAAACAGACAAAATATGCATAAAACTAAACATCTCTATTCTTTATCTTGTAGTTTCAAGTGAAGTTACCAGTGGATGACGTCTGCGTGAAGGCGTCGTGACGATGAACAGCAGGTCCGTTATATTGATGTTGGCGCGCATAGGATAGCTCGTAGTTTTAGTGGCCCCGACATGATGCTGATGTCGTAAGGAATAGAGAGACGCTCATGAACGGCGGTAGTAAATAGGATGTTTTTGATGCCGCGATATCCAAGATGTAGTCAGGGGGATCAAGACGATTGTGTTTTGAAGATTCCAGGGCCTTTTACGGTATAATCAAAGAATGATGCGTATCAAACAATAAACATTTTACGGTGATGGCAAGTGGAGGAGACGATATCGGCATACTTCATTTGGTTCCGGTATTCAAACGATCTCGTTGCTCCGCAGGAAGAAGAAAGGACAACGTGGCCTGTAAAAATGTAATAGATTCATTCATAAAAAATCGCACAACTCCAAATTGCCCAAACAAATACACAAACACCAATACACACACGAGCTTTATACCTGTTCCGTTTAATCAATTTTTAAACATATTAGAAATACGCTGGTAGAGTAACGTGAAAAGTGAAATGAACAAACTCTCGAAACTAATAAACGAACAAAAGGACAAGGAAATGAATTTTGAGTTAAACAATATATTGCGAACAAAGGCTGCGGCGTACCCACGTGTACTTTCTCCGAAACTGGAGAGCCCGGTCGTCGGCGTATTGGCCCCAACCCAATACGACAGCGCTCCATTATCCACGCCCCGTTGGTCGTAGCCGCCTTCCTGTTGCGCGGCGGCCGCTCGCTTGGGCCTTGGCGGAGAAGGATTTCTTCTCCCGCTTCGTCCCGCCCGGGGCCGACGAACCCGCCGCCGCAGTGCTCTCCCGCCCATGCGATCTTCGGCGCTGGCCGCTAGGTGCCCGCGGTACGTTTCTTGTCCACATCCTCTCTTGATTTTCTTTCGCTGCATCGGTGAGGTTTGAAGAATAGTTTATCTTCCTGACAAAGGTTCATTTTATCTTTCTTCCTTGCCTTGATTTTCAAGGATATCTTACGAGATTTTGCTTTGCATTTATAAACACGGGCGTCTGAAATTTTGTTTCACTTACATCCAAACCAACACAGTACTAAATGTTTGTTTAGTTCTCCGATTGGTTGCAACAGGCCTACTGATTATGTGATGGCGGCGCATCTTGGGGTGTTGCCCTTTTTATATGCATTATCATCATGTCAGTAGGCCATAGCCCATAGGCACATGAGTGAGATTCACAGAGAACAAAGTTACAAAACACACAGCGCACCTTCATTCAGACAGGTGCATCTAGGAAACGACGATTGGCCTAGCCTAGATTAGATAAACCTGCTAATTCTACATTATTAGTTGGTCTGTTCAGACAGCATGACAAGTGACAATGACAGGGATCCCGATTCCCGTGATTGATTTTGTTACGAGCAAAACGTCTACAATTTTTGAACTCTTTAGTAGCAGTGCGGGACCACTCCGAAAATGACATTGTTGTCCTGATCGATCTTGTCTTACAAACTGTTCCGTCCACTCTTATTCGTCATATACACATGTGTTGAACTTGCCAGCCAAGCTGCCTCCATTTGTCTCCCATGATTTATTTTACTCTACTTGACTTGGGCATGCTAAAATTGACTGGTTGAGCAATGTTGAACTTGGCTGCCAAGCTAGTGCCCTCTGTTTCCTCTTGGTTTCCTGACTGAATAATATGTCCTATGAGCTATGACTTGCCGGCCTATGGTAATATTGATGAAGCTGACTGGCACATTCTTCCACAGACATGATAAATACACCCTCATTTCACTTGTAAACACCTACTACCCTTTTCAGAAACAAAGTGTGAGGTTTCTGGTATGGTGCCAAGCAGCATGGAGGAGCCCCTTGTTGGGGGCAGCATTGAGAAGACAGGAGGACTGAAAGAGAGTCTGGTAGTGACCGAGATCAAGAAGCAGCTGTACCTTGCCGGGCCTCTCATCGCTGGATGCCTCCTGCAGAACGGCATCCAGATGATATCCGTCATGTTTGTCGGTCATCTTGGTGAGCTCGCTCTCTCGAGTGCCTCCATCGCCACCTCCTTTGCCGGGGTCACTGGCTTCAGCTTGTTGGTATATTATGTGAATTTTTTTGCTCTTACATAAGCTGGACCTCCTGAACAATTAGCTCAGCCTGAATGCCTTTTCTTGTATCTGTTCATAATTAGGCTGGCATGGCAAGCAGCTTGGACACACTCTGTGGGCAAGCCTACGGAGCAAAACAGTACCATCTTCTAGGCATCTACAAGCAGAGGGCAATCCTTGTCCTTACTCTGGTGAGTGTTGTGGTTGCGGCAGTCTGGGCGTACACCGGGCAGATCCTTCTGCTCATCGGCCAGGACCCGGAGATTGCTATGGGGGCAGGGAGCTACATCCGGTGGTTGATTCCAGCACTATTTGTTTACGGGCTGCTGCAGTGCCATGTTCGGTTCCTGCAGACGCAGAACATAGTTCTCCCTGTGATGATGAGCTCAGGTGTCACGGCACTGAGCCATGTTCTTGTGTGCTGGTTGCTGGTGTATAAGCTTGGTCTGGGTAACAAGGGTGCTGCCTTGGCAAATGCCATCTCGTACCTGGCCAATGTGTCCATCTTGGCTATCTACATCAGGGTCTCTCCAACCTGTAAGAATACTTGGACTGGGGTCTCAAAGGAGGCGTTCCGCGAACTTTTTAGCTTCATGAGGCTTGCCGTTCCATCTGCTCTTATGGTTTGGTGAGTTCAATATTGTGCCCCTCAAATTGAAGGTAGATACTTTCGTGTTCACCTTCAGTTAAGTCTGATCCTACATGTACACAGCTTGGAGTGGTGGTCATTTGAGCTCCTCGTGCTTCTTTCTGGACTTCTCCCGAATCCTAAGCTCGAAGCGTCAGTATTGTCCATCTGGTGAGTTGCATTTTGACGGGGTATGTCACATTCTGTTTGCCATGTTCTGATAGGAAACATGGAAATTCTTGCAGCCTAAACACAGGTTCATTAGCATTCATGATCCCTTTCGGGCTTGGGGCAGCCATAAGGTAAGACTGAACAACTCAAACTCATAAAGTTTTATCATGGATATATTGCAAATTTTATCTTATAGTTAATTTGGTAATGACATCGTTTATCTTGTATTTTTAGCACCCGAGTTTCAAACGAGCTTGGTGCTGGGCGGCCACAAGCTGCCCGTCTGGCTACTCATGTGACCATGGTTCTGGGTCTCGTGACGGGTGTATTGTTAGGGCTTATTATGATTTTGGTGCGCAATGTATGGGGGTATGCGTACAGCAACGAGAAGGAAGTCGTGGAATACATTTCCAGAATGATGCCAATTCTGGGCATGGCATTTGTTTTCGATGATATGCAATGTGTTCTTTCAGGTAAATATAGATGATACTCCAAATGATGCAAGTTTCCCAATTACTTGGAGCCTATTTTCTTATTTCCACCTGTGCATATGTTCCCGTCTCGTGATTCCTGCTATAACAATGCCTGCTCTTAGTTTTCCTTGGTTCCGATTGTGTGCTTGCATATGACAATACATATGATTTCAGCGAACACTGTTCTCCATGTACTGACTGCAATGTGGTACGCTTGATATTTCAGGTGTTGTTAGGGGCTGTGGTTTGCAAAAGATTGGTGCTTGTGTCAATCTCAGTGCATACTACCTTGTCGGCGTTCCAGCAGCGTTATTTTTTGCCTTCTTCTACCATTTTGGCGGAATGGTAATATAAAGATTTACCACCCTTATCACATAAAAAAGTTTTAATCTCACTTATATTTCTGATTAGAAGAAACGTCTAACAAACTGCGGTCTGAACTTCAGGGATTGTGGTTCGGAATAATGTGTGGACTCATCGCCCAGATGCTTCTGCTACTGTCCATTACCCTGTGCACCAACTGGGAGAAAGAAGTAAGCAAATCAACCAAACCTCCTGTCACCCATCACAGACTCATTATTTTGTTGGCTTCAGAATATCTTGAATTTTCAATGTGTGGCCTATAATCTTTCACTGTGCTTCCCTAGGCTTCCAAGGCAAAGGACAGAGTTTTCAGTTCTTCCCTCCCTCTAGACATGACGACATGAACATGCAAGATGCATCTTGGTAAGAACACGGTGCACAGGAGAGACACGGAACTCACGAAGAATTTGTCGCGAAGAAAACTGCCGCATCTCGATGTCACCAGCAGCATGGGCTTCCTTCAGAGACGTCGTCAGACCGTTCTGCTTTGGTGACTTTTTGTCGATGGAGTGGCATAAGATGTATTGGCAAGCAAACGCATTGCCTTGATATGATTAGGCCATATGAAAATAATAAATTGTTCTATTGACCAGAAAATCCACAGTATGGATGCAACATTTTTCCTTGTAACTTAGTAGACTGTTGCTCTGTTTGGAACCTCTGTTTTTTTTGAACCAAATTATATCAATACTATAATATTTTAGGCTCCGTTTGGTATCAAAGTATTTTTGAAGTATATTAAGAAAACTTTGATTTAAAAAAATACTAAAGTATTGAATACTTTAGACCTAGTTTGGTAGTAAAGTATTTTTGAAGTATTTAAAGAATACTTCGGGTTTTTTAAATACTAAAGTATTGAATACTTCAAAGTGTTTGGATCAAATAAATATTGTGGTTTCATCAAAACTGTGGTTTTTTAAAGTATTTGAGAAGGAGGCCTGACCCTCTTTTTTTCAAAACTAAGAAAGGAGAAAACTGTAATATTTTTTAGCGAGTTATTGAAATACTTTGATTTTAGAATACTTTAGTTTTTGAAAAACTTTACTGCCAAACTAAGGCTTCAAAGTATTTAGAGAATACTTTGGTTTTTGAAAATACTATTGAATACTTTAAGATGTTTGAATCAAATAAATACTATAATTTTAAAACTGAAGTATTCTCTATAACCGTGGTATTTCTAAGCATTCGAGAAAGAGGTTGTGGTATTCGTTTGCCGGGGTCTAAGGGCAACTCTGACCCAAACGATCCTTTTCTGTTTGTTTGGGTCGGTCAGTGCTCGCTTTTGGGTTGGGATCTAGCTGACTGCGCCTAGCAGCGTGACCTTTTGTCCGGTCTGGGTGATGCATTTTTTTCAATTCAAACATAAATCGTTCAAAATGGCAAAGTTCATATATTTCATACTTAATTTACATTTAAAATATAAAAATGAAATTTAAACTATTCCTAACTCTAGGTACCAATCTTTGCATGTCGGCACCGTCTTATCCATCTATGGATCGAGGTCAATATACTCTGGCGGCGTTCAGAGGTTGGGTGGTGGCAGGGCCGGAGCGGGCATGGGCACGGGTGGATTGATCATCTGTCCAGGCCACGACGCCAACCGTGCTGGAGGTGCGCCAGCTCCATCCCCACCTTCGGAGTGATCGCTGGCGTCCATCCCGGCAGCGGCGACGGTGGAGGCAGTTGGGCGTTCACTTGTGCCACCATGCCGGTGAGCTGGAAGACTTCTTGGTAGCCGCCCCACAGGGCATCCTCGTCCCGCGCGCTGGCCGTAATGGCCTGCTCGGTGAAGGCATCCTCGTCGTAGCCCCGCGCCATCACATCGCGGTACTCCGGGTGCAGGGTTGTGACGATGTCGTCCACCACCTCCTGCTTGACGACGATGTCGTCGTCCTCCTCGCTGTCGAGGTCGGTGTCAGAGTGGTTGAAGACGCCCTTGTCGTCCGAGTCGATGTCGGGGACGTCGTAGACCTCCGCCAGCTGCAGGTCACGGAGGATGGTGGTCGCGCGCCGCACCTTGTGCTCCTACTCGAGGAACTTTACCCCAGTAGCCCTCGAAGTGGTAGCCCCTCTCCCACCGTTGGTACTGCGGGAGATTGCTGATCCGGCGGTGGATCTCCTCCGCCCGCCCTTTGCCTGCCTTGGGCATGGGCGGCACCTATATGCGGTCCCGATTGAGGTGCCAGCCGGTGGGGAGGGAGACATCCCTATGGCTGATGCCACGGCCCTCCCTCCACCAGCGCTCGCACTCCACGAGGCAAAAGTACCGCCGGTTGTGGCGGTCCCGTGGTGGCGGGTAGTCCCCCACGGGGCGGCCCCGGAACTCCTCCGGCTGCGGCGGAGGCAGCAAGGATGTGCCGTGGAGGAAGGCTGGCAGCCGGGAGTGTTGGCTACTTGAGCCGGACGCCTCATGGTCGTTCTTGCTCCTCTTCATCCAGGATGGCGTCCTCATCTTTGGTGGTGATGGCGGCGGCTGCTAGGGTTGCGATGGGGAGAGGTGATGAGTGCGGCACCGACGGGCGCAGGGTTAAATAGCCCCTTCTCCCGTGAACACGCATAGCTTCCCGCTCCTTCGCCATCAATGCTGGCGCGGGAATGCAGGCGGCGTCCAGTCAGTCAGCGTGCTGTCTCGTCGCCGTTGATGGCGCAGGCTACCGCCGATCAGCCTTTCGCACGTGCCTCTGAATCTCTGCCGCGGTTACGTCTGAATTGGTGTCGTTGCCCGTGTCTAAATCAATGTCGCGGTGTGCGATGGCTGGAGGGTGGGCCAGTGGCATGCGCGGGCAGGACACCCACGCCGGTCGCACACGTCTGGGTCGACACAATCATTGCCCAGATTTGGTGCATAGATGGGTCGAGCCGGACGCGTCTGTTCGGATAGATCGTGTCGCTGGGGCGTCGCGCATGTCTTGCAGCGTCCATGCGGACGTCCGTACGGACGTGCTCGGACTGGTTGGATCGGCCCGATAGAGATGCCCTAAGTATTCAAAATACCTCGGTTTAGAAGATACTAAGGCCTAGTTTGGCAACAAAGTTTTTCTAAAACTAAAATATATCCATACCATAATATTTTAGTGTCTAGCAAAACAACTTCAACTTTTCTCTTTTCTCGGTTTTAGAACAAAGAGGGACCGATATCTTTCTCAAACACTTCTAGTTTTAGAGAATATATCAATTTTAAAACCATATTATTTGTTGGATTCAAACACCTTAAAATATTTAATACTTCACTTTTATTAGAAACCAAAGTATTTTTTCAATATTTTAAAACTATTTTGATGCCAAACGGGCCTAAAAGCATCTCCACTTGGGGGTATGGCCCCTCAAAAATCCATGGGGAGTGTCGGCGCCAAAATTGATGCCCAGCCAGCCTCACAATTTGGTTTTGGCGCTGACGCGACCCAACTAGTTATTCGGGCGCCTTAAGACCGAACCCAACCCGCGGGAGGCTAGCGGGGGCATCGGATGGACGCGTTTTGGCGGGAATGCATGGGGGAAGAACGCGCGCGAACGATCGTTCATCTTGGGCCAGCTTTGTAAGCGGTTGTGGCTTCGTCGGTCCATCTTCCTCCTCACCTGTCGCGCCCTAAGCTCTGCCAGTATTTGTAGTCAGAAGCATCGACGCGTCCCGTCGATGGGGCACGGGGCAGGGTTTAATGTGCCTCCACCGCTCACCTCCCTTCCCACTACCGCTATTAAAACGGCCTTGCTGTCTATCTACATCCGGGTGCCTCCATCGCTCTGGGACGCCCAGTATCCAGTCCCTCCAGACTTTCGGTTACCGAGGGGATGGATGCTTAGTGGTGGCCATCTGCCGATGCCTCCGTTGCCGATTGACCGGGCCCGATTGATACGTTGGAAACGTATCTATAATTTTTGATGCTCCATGCTTGTTTAGTATATATTTTGCTTTACTTGTCCACACTTTGAGGTGCTTTTAACATGTTTTCTGGTCCTATCCTATTAACAATTTGCAACAATGCCAGATGCTTGTTTCCTGATGTTTTGGTTTCAGAAAAGTTAGTAAAGATATATTCTCGGAATTGGACGGGACAAAGGACAAAGTCAATTACTTTCCGTGGGGAACAAGAAGTCCAAAGGAGAGCCGGAGAGGCCGGTCAGGGGGGCAGACCCACCCCAGGCGCGGGGGCAGGTGGGCCCATGCCTGGCTAAGGTTTGGTGGCCCTGGACGCCTCCTGGTCTTGCCCCTTCGCCTATAAGAAGCCCTCGATGCAGAAACCCTGAGTACCCGATCAGAAATCCACGAAACCGTCTGTAGCCGCCACCACCATCATCCCTAGATCGGGGGATCTGAAGTTCTTCTCGGCACCCTGCCGGAGGGGAGATCATCCCGGAGGCCTTCTCTCCGGTATGATGCATGAGTAGTTCCACCTTGGACTATGGGTCCATGTAGTAGCTAGATGGTTGTATCTCCTCCTTTGTGCTTTCATGTATAGATCTTGTGAGCTCCGTTCATGATAAAGATCTAATCTATTTGTAATCATGCATGTTGTGTTTGCGGGGATCCGATGGATATTGAGATTATTATGTTGGTTTGATTAATGGTTTTATCTTTATGATTATATCATGTATGTGTTGTTTGTGATCTTGCATGCTCTCCGTTGCTAGTGGTTATCTTGGCCAAGTAGTTGCTAGTGACTCTAAGAGGGGGTATTTATGCTCGATAGTGGGTCCATGCCTCTAGTTTCCAAGGGAAGTGACAATAATCTCTTCGATTGTATATGTGTTGTTGCTACTAGGTAGAAAACAACGGTCTCTTGTTCATGGAACATGTGGACTGTTTATCTTACACACTTTGCTTAAAGCAGTTGTCTGTTGCTTGCAACTTAATACTGGAGGGGGTTCGGATGATAACCTGAAGGTGGACTTCTAGTCATAGATGCAGCTGGATGGAGGTCTATGTATATTGTTGTATTTCCCAATCAACCTCATAGGATCTTTTTGACTAGTAATTGCATTGTTATGCCTTGTGTCGGGGGGATAACCCCCGGTAGGTTCACGAGAGGAGAAACATAGCACCGCTTGGTTAGCTCCGAGTAAAGAAAGAACCAGGCCGGGTAAGAGAAGCATGAGCAGCAGGCATATAAACTATGTTGGCCCGCAAAAGACAAAGTTGTAATTCTTGCAGGAACCGATGAGTCGAGTCTACCGAGGAAGGGCCGAGTCCAGTAGGACGCATGGCACCTTTCCGAGTAAGGTTCGAGAGGGACCATGGTAAAGCATGGTCAAAATAGAAGGGCGACGCCGGGTGACACAAAAGGAGCTGGGTGACGCCCAAAGCACACGCAAACGTACAAAGTTACAGCGTGACGCCAAAAGGAACAGGAAGCAGCGTACCAGAAGACCGTTAGCTGTCAAACTTTATGGACTAGGCCATTGGGCTTAGGGCAAGCCCATGACCCGACCCACATTGTAGGGACCAAGATCCAAACAGTAAACCCTAGAACCCAAAGGGGTATAAGCTAGCTAGCACTGCCTATATAAGGAAGGGCATAGCTGTAGAAGAAGGAGGTTGGACCAAGTAGGGAACTAGTGCACTAAACCCTAGTTCATACAGCTCAAGGAGCACTTGTAATCTTGGGGTATCAATCAAAAAACTAAGTCTAGAGAGTTCTTCTTGTTCTTCGTGCATGGATCGACCGTGCACTCCCTCCCCGGTGACCACAAGCACCCATTCGGCCCCCAACTTAAGCCTACCCATGGCATCTGCCGTGCCACCACCACGACAGTTGGCGCCACCGTAAGGCGTAAGGTGTGCTTGATGGAGTCTTCATCCGGACGGGCAACATCATCGCCAAGACCGGTGAGCGCGTCTACACCGGCCTCATCCATAGGTTTGGAGCGCTCAACTTCGTCAGCGACAATGCGGGTTGCTTCGGGACCAAGCCGTTCCCTAGGGGCGGTCGCTTCATCAAGTTCGGCAAGCACTAGGTCTACGTCGCGGTGTGCGTGGAGCGCGCATATCCTGAGCGCTTCGTCCTGGCGCCGGATCCGCCAGCGATTCCTGTCGCTGGGAAGCTTCACCAACTCGTATCCATGGAGGTAATGATGACAGCGCCAAAACCTGCGGCTCCGCCAATAGTTCCAGTAGTGAATGAGAATGCAGAGGGAGGAAATCATGAGGAAACACCAAGGTCTGCAAGAACAGCAAAGGCACCACTAGAAAAACCAGAAAACATAGCTAGGAGTAAAAGGGCTAAGGAGCTACAGGAAGCGATAGACTAGTTGGCCGGCAGAGCCAGTAGCACAGGCAACTGACCCGGCACGTGTGCAAGCCGAGTTGTAGGAGGCCAGATAAAAGTTTTGGATAAAGCCAAGGAATTAGCGCAGTTACAAGAGGATGTGGATATCACGATCCGAGAGCTCAACTTAGAAAATCGAGTCAAGGGCACAAAGACCCGGCTCGATGCGACGATATTGAGAGGAAGAAACCTCAACGAAGAGCTGGCAGATGCAACGTCAAAAATAACGCCAGAGAATAGGAACAAAACAGCTATGCGGCCAACATATAACACAGCAGCAGTCAATCTGCGAGCAGCAGAAGCAGTAATGGCAGAGTTACCCCATTTGGAGGGAGAAGCAAAGAAAAGACAACAAGAATGAGTCAATGAACTAGTAAGAGCATATATCATGCTGAATGAAGCGTATTACAGAGCAAATCCGGGTATAGCAGGAAGGTCACAGCTGGTTCACTCGACGACTCCTATTCTGGCAAGATTGGTTGGGCACACGGCATCCTCACCGGGAGCGGCGCCTAGACCAAGAAAAGAGAAGAGTGTGGATTCTAGAAGAAACAAGCAGATGGTCACTTATGATCCGGCGATGGCTCAAGGAAACCCGGCACATGCACAAGGGGCGAGAAGGAATAACGCCCAAGGAAATGAAAACCAGGAGAATGCGGGCCGAGAAAGGCAAGCAGGGCAAAGAAACGACAACAGAGGGCAAAATTTTGCGCCTCAAGCTAGGTGCAGAACTCACTCGGCAGGAGGAGGAAATCCAGCGCCGAATAATGCACCAGCTCAACCCGAAAGAAGACAGCAAAGCGCGGGAAAGGCAGCTCAACAGCCTGCTGACCCGAACGCGAATAAGTACAATGATTGTTACTCGGCTATGGTGAATGACGGATATGAATTGCTGGATCACGCATATTAAGAAACGGGAGCTAGACTCGGAGGCAGGAACCTTCAGCCGGATGATGCAAGGCTGAAGCTTGACCGAATAGATGGCAAAGCTAATCGAATCGCAAGGTCCGCAGGGTCCACCATGCTTTGGCCCAAGGATCATGAAGGAACCACTGGTACCAAATTTCCAGCTGGCCAGAGGGACAAAAACATATGATGGAAGTACAAAGCTAGAGGATTGGCTCATAGATTATGGAAGTGCTGTGAAGATCGTGCAGGGAAATTTGAGATGGTCAGTATGATATGTACCGCAGATGCTGGAAGGACCAGCTAGGGTATGGCTGAACAATTTGCCACCCGGAAGCATCAATAGTTGGATCAATTTTCAAGACGCTTTTGTGAGCAATTTCACCTGCACTTACAAGAGGCCGAATCGCCCACAGCAACTGGCGATGTGCAAACAAAGACCGAATGAGACAGACAGGGAATTCCTCACAAGGTGGTGTATGATGCGCAACTCTTGTGAAGGGGTAATCGAGTCACAGGCAATCGCTTGGTTTGCACAAGGATGCAGACATGGAAGTGTGCTATGGCAAAGGTTACAGAGAGATATGCCGGCAAGTCTGGCAGAAACAATAAGAATTGCTGATTCATATGCGTTAGGAGATCCGACTCAGTCGCTGCTTATGTCGGCAGATGGGATGACTGAGACTCAGATCTATGACGCTACCGGGTCGCAAAGGCTCTAGGAAAGATCCGAATACAGAAGCAAGAGAAGAGATGAAAGTCCAGACTACAGATATGGTTCGACTCAGGTTGCGACCGTGAGTCAGGATCATCCAGATGCTGGAAGTAGCCAACGTCAAAGGACAAGTGGACAACAACAGTGGGTGCCAAAGAATGATGGCAAAAATCCATACGAATAGAGGAAGCAATATCAGGATCGACAGAAATATACCTATGAGATGATGCTGGACCAGCCGTGTAAGTTTCACACGCCTAGTCCAAGTAAACCGGCCACTCACACAACAAGACAACGCACTTGGTTTCAGAAAGGAGATAGAGTGGATTCGCCGAATAAGCAACTTCCACCACCTCCACCTCCACCACTAACAGGAGGAAATGCTCAGACAGTGGGAGAAGATAACAGATATGAAAACAGGCAGCCGAGGTATCACAATCAGGAAAGAAGAGAAACTATGCACCAGGTGCACAACCCAAGAGGTGACGATGCTCATGTCGGCCACGGGACTAGAAATGAGTACAGAGAACATCACCAGAGTTATGTTGTCTTTGTCACAGAGCCGAATGACAAAAAGAGCCAGCGGCGACGCATGATGGAGGTGAATGCCACGATGCCGGCAATTCCCAAGTACATGCATTTGTGTGAGCAAGAAATAACTTGGAGCATAAAAGATCACCCCAAGATCATGCTAATCCCAGGAGGATATGCTCTAGTTTTGGATCCAACGTTCATGGGACCAGATATCAATGTCAAGTTTTCAAAAGTGCTAATTGATGATGTCAGTAGCATCAACATCATGTACAAGGATACAATGCTCAAGTTAGGCGTTACCATGAACATGCTGGAGCCGACTAAGACCACTTTCCACGGTATTGTGCCGGGATTGTCCTGTGAGCCAATTGGCAAGATCTGGGTCGACGTCTTATTCGGCAACAGAGAGAACTGTCGCACTGAGGCCATAGAGTTTGAGGTAGTGGATTTGGTCAGCTCATATCACGCCTTACTCGGCAGGCCGGCTATAGCAAGATTCATGGCTACTACCCACATTGCCTACTTAAATATGAAGCTGCCAGGCCCATGTGGGGTAATTATAGTTGAAGGGGATTACAAAAGATCTATTGCTTGTGCCTCAGCCGGATCTTCACTGGCCGAGTCACTCGTCATAGCACAAGAAAAGAATCAAATGTTGGAAGTGGCATCATTGGCCAAAGCAGCGCAAATGTCCATGCCGGCACTCACCAACCCGCATGGCAATGTGTCATTTCAAGCTACCAAAGAAACCAAGAAGGTACAGGTGGATGAAACTTTCCCGGAGCGCACAGTTACCATTGGGGTTGGCCTCACGGACAAATAGGAAAGTGAGCTCACCAGCTTCCTCCGTGAGAATCGGGATATCTTTGCATGGTCCACTCAAGATCTGCAAGGAGTTCCGAGGGAGCTGGCTAAGCACTCTCTTCATGTAAGACCAGAGGCCAAGCCGGTGAAGCAACCCCTCCGCCGCTTCGCCGAGGATAGGAGGAAAGTAATAGCTGCCGAGATTGCCAGACTTTTAGCTGGTGGATTTATCATGGAAGTACTGCACCCGGATTGGTTGTCAAATCCAGTCTTGGTCGAGAACAAAAAAGATGACCCGAACGTGGCAGTGATATGGTGCATGTGTATTGATTACACGAACCTTAATAAGGCGTGTCCAAAAGATCCATTTCCCCTTCCACATCGATCAAGTCATAAATTCTACTGATGGGTGTGAGTTGTTGCTGTTTGTGGATGCGTATTCAGGATTCCATCAGATACCATTGAATCCGGATGATCAAATAAAGACAACTTTTATCACCCCGTACGGGGCTTATTGCTATCGTACCATGCCATTTGGATTGAGAAATGTGGGTGCAACATATCAAAGATGCATGCAAAAATGCTTACAAGATCAATTGGACAAAAACGTTCAAGTATACGTCGATGATGTGGTAATAAAAACCAAACAAAGTCATACTCTAATTGAGGACTTGCGTCAAACATTCGCAAACTTGAGAAGATTCCGGATGAAGCTTAACCCGGAAAAATTCACATTTGGTGTCCCGGCTGGCAAATTACTCGGATTCCTCGTATCCAGCCGAGGAATTAAAGCTAACCCGACAAAGATCAGGGCCATCGAAAGAATGGAATTGCCAAAAACCCTCAACAATGTCCAGAAGTTTACTAGATTCCTGGCCTCGTTGAGCAGGTTTGTTAGTCGGCTAGGGGGAAATCCCTACAATTATATCAACTGATGAAGAAATCAGATAAATTCACGTGGACACAGCAAGCTGATAGCGCTTTCCATGAATTAAATAAAATGTTGGCAACAACACCAATATTAGCATCACCACTATCCAAAGAGCCAATGTTGCTCTATGTCGCTGCAACCAACATAGTTGTAAGTGCAGTAATAGCGGTTGAACGTGAAGAAGGGGGCAAATCAGTCCAAAGACCAGTTTATTACTTGAGCGAAGTGCTCTCTGTCTTGAAACGGAATCACCCGCATTATCAGAAGATGACATATGGGGTATATATGGCAGCAAAGAAGTTGAAACATTATTTTCAAGAACACCCAATCCGGATAATATGCGAGGCACCTATCTCGGATATGTTGGGCAGCAAAGATGCCAGCGGCCGAGTTGCAAAATGGGCCATATAACTAGCACTGTATACTCCACAATATGATAGAAGAGATGCAATAAAGTCTCAGGTTGTTGCAGATTTATTTGTAGACTAAAATGCAGTACGAACCACCACTGCCAGATCCGAACTATTGGAAAATGCATTTTGACGGGTCCAAGACGAAAATGGGTCTGGGCGCCGGGATAGTGCTCACATCTCCAAAGAGGGATCAACTGAGGTACGTGTTACAGATTCATTTTGCTGCTTCCAACAATGTTGCCAAGTATGAAGCACTTGTCCATGTCATCAAAGTAGCCAAGGAAATTGGTATCAAAAGGATCATGTGTTTTGGCTATTCGGATTTGGTGATTCAACAAGTGTCTGGACATTGGGATGCGCTAGACGCAAACATGGCATTATATCGTTTCCATGTGCAACAAATTTTGGGATACATTGAAGGATGCGAATTACATCATGTTCCTAGAGAAGAAAATGAGGCAGCAGATGTACTATCCAAATTAGGGTCATCTCGGCAAGCAATACCACCAGGGGTAACGCTGGAGCACCTCAGGAAACCATCGATCAAGCCGTCACCAGAGTCCGACTCAATCAGGGTCACCCCGGCGAGTCAGGAGTCAGATGTGGTACCAATGGATATCGACTCAGGGGTAGCTTCGAATCACTCGAGGATTGGTCCGCTCAATTCAGGGGCTGCCGAATCACACTCGGGGGGTCCTCAGGTCATGTCAGCAGAGCATATGTCGGCAGAGCCAATGGACATTGATACTGAAGCAGACCCGGAACCACTGATACCAGTATGGGCACATCCAATATTCGATCATTTAAAAGATGGGACCTTGCCGAGTGATGAAACATTGGCAAGGCAAATAGTATGAAGAGCAAAAGTGTACACCATAATCAACAAGGAATTGTACAAGCAAAGTGTGACGAGTGTACTGCAGCGTTATATCATCCTAGAGAAAGGCCAAGAAATCTTATTGGATATTCATCAAGGAGAATGTGGACACCATGCATCATCAAGAGCATTGGTGGCCAAGGCATTTCGACACGGATTCTATTGGCCAAGCGCATTGGCACAAGTGCAAGAGTTAGTCGGAAACTGCAGTGGTTGTCAACACTATGCATCCAAGTCACATCTACCAGCATCTGAATTAAAAACTATACCAATCACTTGGCCTTTTGCAATGTGGTGCCTAGATATGGTAGGACCATTCAAATCAGCAAGGTGAGGCATGACTCATATTTTGGTCATGATTGATAAGTTCACCAAGTGGATAGAAGTGAAACCAATCAAGAAGTTGGATGGTAAAACAGTTGTCACATTCTTAAGGGATATAATCCTCAGATATGGTTACCCACACAGTGTAATCACTGATAACGGCACGAACTTTGCTGAAGGAGATTTTGCTCGTTTCTGCGGTAAACACCGAATAAGACTCGATGTAGCATCAGTCACCCATCCAGAATCAAATGGACAAGTTGAACGGGCTAATGGCTTAGTTCTGTCAGGGATAAAACCCCGCTTAATGGAACCACTCCATAGGTCACCTGGTTGTTGGATGGAGGAACTACCCTCATTGTTATGGAGCCTAAGAACAACTCCAAATCGGTCAACAGGTTATACGCCATTCTTCCTTGTGTATGGGGCAGAAGCGGTTTTTCCTGCCGACATAGAGTATGACTCGCCAAGAATAAGGCAATACTCGGAAGCCGAGGTAAAAGAGGCCCAAGAAGACATAGTAGGTTTACTCGAAGAAGCAAGGGAACTGGCATTATTCAGATCCGCTATATATCAACAGAATCTTTGATGCTATCATAACTGGAAAGTAAAACCTCGTGTTTTTCGAGAAGGGGATATGGTGCTAAGGCTGGTGCAACGCACAGCAGGAATGCATAAATTACCCCATGGGAAGGACCATTCATTGTAAGCAAAGCATTGCACAATGATTCCTATTATCTCATAGACGCTCGTGAAGCGCAAAATAACAAGGCGGAGAGGTCAAGAGATGAGACCAAAAGGCCATGGAATGTGGCGTTGCTTCATCCCTTCTATACTTAGGAGAAGCAATGCATGTATCACTCGAACTCTCATATGTTAGACGTGTGTGCCGGCTATGTGCTGATAATAAAATGGTATGATTCAAAAAACTGACTCGGGGATTACCCCTTAAACTTCCCCTCCCAATTATTTTATGACGGCTGGCGTGACACCCGAAATTTATCTCGGAACAAGTAGTGTTTACTCGGAAGAAATCAACTCTTCGACTATGATGTTGTCCGAAAACGCGGCTTCATGTCAAGCAAGAGAAAAGGATATATGACGGGTAAACATGAACGCCGGATAAGTACAAAGGAGAAATGCGAGCCGGCTTTAGATTTTTGCCTAACTCTCTGCAGGTCACGTTATACTATGTGTCGAGTAATCTCGGCCAAGTGATCCAAGTTTCATACCCGCTAACTATATCCTTAGTACTTTGAGACTCTAATGTTGAACACCGAAAAAGGTAGACAGGGGCCAAAGTCAAGGAAAGGTGACACGGCAAAATGAAACTCGGGGACTTGCCCTTGAATGATTCACACTTAGAACATAACGCAAATATATAAAGCCTATCAAAAGGCGCATAATCAAACTTAAAGTGCAATGTATGTTACATCTGTACCCGGCATACCGGGGATCTAATCAAAGTTCGAGTATTTGTTAGCCTAAGAAGCAGAAGGACTCGGAGGAGCACTCTTGGAGCCAGGAGCATCGGCCGAGTCAGGGGCATCTATGGCCGGGTCATCTGGACCATCTGACTCGGTTGCTTCGCTGTCGCCACCCTCTTCATCAGCAACTTCGACGAGTGGGTCGCCAAGGTCGAGGAAGCTGGGCCCGTCGCACCAAGCGTGCACCATGGTATATTCAATCATGGCGTAAGCTCGCTCCTGGCGCTTCTTGATCAGCTCCGGGTCATTCAGCCATTTGCCATCCCCTCTTACGCGAGAAAGAACATCAAGGTTGATGTCCTCGTACCATGAAAGCATGAAGGAGAGAGCCTTGTCCGCTGGAGCTCGGCCGGCCGACTCACGCCATTGGTCTAGCCGGTCTTCAGTAAGGAGCAATCTCTCAGCAAGTGGCTTGATGAGTTCAGGTGGGTCTTCATCTGGCCAGAGCATGCGAAACACATGAATAGCCGACTTAAGCAGGTCCACACCGCAAGACTTGAGAGTCCTGACCCGTTCGGACACCGCTTCGAGAAGCTCCTCCATGGACACCTCGCCATCGGCAAGAGCACCAGCTTCGGCCCTCACTTTCTTCATGGCTCGGATGGCAAACATATTGGCCTCAGTAAAATTCTCTGCAAGCAAAAAGAGAAAGTTAGCAAAATAACAAAAGTAGATGGAAGAAGTCCAGAGTGACCTGTACAGTGCAAAAAGAGTAAGAACTCACTACCGAGAAAGAATTTGATGGTGGCGAGCTTGCTATGCCAAGTTTTGGCCTTGGCTTGGAGGGCGTCAAAGTTCAGATTTGCCGACTCGACCGATGACTCGGCCTCATCGAGCAGCCTCTTGGTTTTCTCGGCGCTGGCGGCCTGCTGCTCATTCTTCTCGGCAAGCTCCTCCTTCATACCTTTCACCTCGGCCAAGTGCTTCTGCTCCATCTCGGCCATCAGCTTCTTCAGCCGAGTCACCTCATCTCGCTCCTTCTGGAGTTCGGTTTGGTGCTTCTCTGCTTATTCGGAACAAATTACTTGTCAGCACCAACAGAAATCTTCAGATATCGAATTAGTGAGGCAAGAAACTTACTCTCGGCCTCGCTGATCTGCGAGTGAAGAGCATCGATGGTGAACTGAGCAGAGGTTGTGAAAAAAGAGCGAGAAAAATTGAGAAAATGATCCAAAGGAAATTACACCGAATAGAGAAAGGACGGGTAAGGATATTACCTTGGCCTTGGGTGTCAGTCTGCAGCTTCTCATACGCAAGTTCGAGCTTACGATGCACCATAACGAGATCTTGGTGCACCTTGGTGCGCTCGTTATGCGTGAGCTGGACAAAGAAGACAGACAGTAAGGAAAGGTCAAGTCAAGCAGCCTGCCGGATTAAAAAAGCTTAAGAGCTTACAGCCGAGTAAGTTCCTTACTCAACAGTAACCTCGAGGGCTAGGTATCGAAGCTCTAACATATGAATTTGGCGTAAGGAAATAAAAAAGCTTAAGAGCTTACAGCCGAGTAAGTTCCTTACTCGAAAGTAACCTCGAGGGCTATGGATCGAAGCTCTAACATATGAGTTTGGCATAAGGAAATGAAAGAGCTTAAGAGCTTACAGCCGAGTAAGTTCCTCACTCAACAGTAACCTCGAGGGCTAGGGATCGAAGCTCTAACATGCAAGCTTGGGGTGAAAATTTTAAAGACTAAGTGATTATTGAGAGCTTACGACCAAGTAAGTTCTTTACTCGGCAGTAACCTCGGGGACTAGGTGATATGTGAAGGATTTCGCGGCATAGTAAATCAAAATTTTCTACGGAGCGAACCGAGGGAAAGCCAGGATCTAATCTAGGAGATGCAAACAACGAGAGAGATTGGATTAGATCTTCATACCCTTGAAGATTCGCGTGACGTTAAATTAACGTGGGTGATGTAGTCGTACTCGCTTCTCCTCCTCGCGATCCGATCCGATCTAGCACCACAAGTGGCGGTGCCTCCGTGAGATGCACACGGCAAAGACTCGGCGTCTCCTCCTTCCTCGGACCAGCGAGTATGGTGGAGAGATAGATTGGATCTACAACACGGCGGCGTGGTGTATATGGTGGAGAATTTCTGCTGCGCAGGCTTCGCCTACAAAATGGGAGGAGAGAGGAAGGTAGCAAGGCTGCTAGGGCTTGGAGGAAGGTGTGTGTGTGGGGAGGGGGCGCACCACCCCTCTATCTATAGAGGGGGGCGGCCAGCCCTTGCCCCTCCTCCAAGCCTATATCTAGTTTAAACAATTTAAACTCTCCCATATCTAGAAATCCTATCTCTAGTTTAAACGATTTAAACTCTTGTTATCGCCATATTTTGGCCAAAGGAGGAGATGGGCCGTAATCAAGATGGGCTTGGAAGATACTTATATGCAACGTGTTGTTGAATCGGCCTTGTACGTGGATTTGGGCAAAATTGCCCGTGTATCTGTATATTGTAGTAGGTTACGTTTCGGTTTAGGTAAGAGATAGAGTTGTAGAGTTATTCCAAAGATAGAAAGTCTCCGGACTATAAATATGTACCTAAGGTTATCAAGAAAAGGAGGACAATCACGTTCACAACAAACACAATCTCGGCGCATCGCCACCCCTTGTTTCTAGGGTTTCTTTCGGGTAAGTGTCATGCTGCCTAGAACGCATCTTGCGATCTAGGCAGTATTTGCTTATGCGTTATCTGGTGTTACTCGTACTGAAGCCTTGTTGATGGCGAGTAATACTACTATCATAGATTTGTTGAGGCTAGCATCGGTACTTTTCGCTATGATTGTTTAAGTTATGCTACCTCTAGTTACCTCGCTACCGTTGCACCTCTTCCCAAGTGCAAGGGTAGCATCTTGCTTGATATTTATTTAGTTGTCTCGATCTGTTATGGTTATGCCTTGTTCTCCAAGGTTTAGTTTAATATCCACGTGGTCAGGCCTTGCAAACGGGTTGAACGATCCAGTAGTACGTAAGGATATGGTTTACTAGTTCGAGAGAAGTTGTTCCGGTAATTGACTTTACGTCGGTTGTTAGGCCTCCTCTAGGGTTAGTGTTCTATCATCTTTTGTATCTGCCAGGCTCAATTACGTGTAGACGCCCAATTACGTGGTGAAAACGTTAACCGTCAGATCGATCTAACTTGTAATGATGAAGCAAAACCCCATGTTATCATAAATCTAATGCAGAACCATGGGATGATCGGCTCTAGGAGCGATTCACGTGGAAAACACAGAGCCGGTCACGGCTCGAATTTTACGATACTTGTTTACCATGCAGAAACTGATCGGCAATCCATCACCTTCCGACCAGGTATAGGTCAGGTGGCACGCCCTCGAACCAAGCCAGGACGTGCGCCGGAGTTTTGCGGGCCGTTGCCCGAGGGACCAGGGCCCACCAGCAGTTCTGGGAGCCTCCCGGCTCTTCGTGTTGCTCGTCGCTGCTCGCCGGTGGGTTTTGGCAGGCAACACATTCTGATTCCTTCCAGTTGGCATGAGTACATCCAACAGAATAATCAAGCCTGGGTATGAATTCTACCAGCCGGTCGTAGTAGCTCGTCAATTTGGTCTTGTACAAGTACCTCCCCATTTCTTTCTCCACCATATTACAGAGAGCAGAGCCGACCTGCCTGATCCTCTCACCAGCCAAAGGTGTTATTCCTTCTTTGATGCTCTGATCATCCCAATTCCTAATGACCTCACCTTCGCCTCATCGACCGATGGCTTTGAAGACTGGTGGTCGATGTGGAAGACTCACACCTTCAGGAGAGCTCTGGGACCGTTGCTGAAACAGCTCGATGCTGACTATGACATCCCCGTGGAACAGGTACCACTACTTGCAAATTTTCTTGATGCAGCTCACAAATGATTCTTCTATTAATCCACTCTTTCTCTTTGCAGCAACAAGATGGCCCTGAACCTACTCACAGTGATGGCTCCCCCTTCGAGTTCTTTCCGCCAGCTCCTGTGGTTCTTTTCTGCAAAAGCTCGCCACCTCTGAAAAAGGTCATAATGCAGAAACAGCCGATAACACCACAATCGGCTTCCAAGAACCAAGCAACTCCTAAGCCAGCTGCCCCTCGAGTTCCAACTAAAACAAGAACGATGGTGAGGAAGGTAGCTGCCAGGAAGACCTTGAGGCGCCGGAGCCCTTCTCCAGAAAGCTCGCATGTAGGCTGATCCATGCCTTGGTCGATCCTTCTCATTCTTCGTTTCTTGCAGACATGCTCGTACTTACCGGTTCTCCTTTTTTGCAGGCTTCCGTCGAAGACACCTCTAGCGAGGACACTCAGACCAATCGAGGAGAACTAGGCCCAACAGATTCTGAGAGGACCATCACACCGGGCCAGCCGGATTCACCACCATCGGCCGTGAAAAGGTCGGCTCGAACCATCGCCCCGAGCACCAGTCGAGGGCCAGTCAGGTCCCAAGAGAGCTCGCAAAGGACTGCAGGCTTCTTCGTCGAGCCAGGAGGTTTCGAACATCATCACCCTTCACGCTCTTACCACTTACTTCTTTTTATCTACCGATTAATCATTATTTACATCGGCTAAGCACCTTCCATGTAGACGATTGACGTTTCTAGTGGGAAAGCTGGGGCAGTGCCGATGCCTTTAGCCAAGCCGGATCTCGCAATCCCCGAAGGTGCAGATGAAACGGCTACCACTTCGGCCAAGCCCCCAGCAACCACACACAAGCCGATCGTCTCCTCATCTGCTATCCCCCCGATCTTAGGAGAGGTACGTAAGCTTCTTTCGGCTCATCCTTACATGTTTGGACACATACTGACGCTTTTTCGGGCTGCCAGAGTTGTGATATTTCAGGTTTGCTGACATTCGACCCTGAATCCATCGAACCAACTCCCTCTGTTGCTGATGATGAACCACGAGCCAGGGCCATTCCACCTCAATTCCAGCGTCTTAAAGCCCTGCTGTCCTCCCCGATCGAAGAGTTGATCGAGGGTTCTGAGGAGGTGAAGAGTGTTCTGGCTGAAATAAAAGACCAGCTCCCAGTAGCATTGCAGGTGAAGCTTTGGCCAGTTGTAACTCTGTCTTTCTACGGGTCAAGGGTGAAGTTAGCTCGTGAGAGGATCAGTCTGCGCCGCGCCCAACTCCCATCAAGGCCAATATCGCAGATGATGTCAGCTCAACGAGAAAGGCGTCTCTGGATGCCAAACCGACACCTCTGTCATCGCCGAGCTTGCATCCTTGAAAAGGAGTTGGAAGATCTTGAAGAGAAGGTCCGGCGACTAAACAGCTCATTCGCGACAAGGAAGAATCCATCGCTCCCAAGGCGAAAGCGAAAGCCTCAAAGCTCAATCAAGACCGATCTGGCGAAATCGTGCCTGAACAAGCAGCTAGTGACGGGCAAGGATGAAGATGACGGCCGAGATCGCCGAGGTGGATCGTGTCCGTCTTGGCGCCTCCACGCCTTCGAGGCATTTCTTCAAGATGCTCGTATCGTAAACCGCACCGCTTGTATGATTTGAACCTCTAGAGTCGATGACTGCATCTATATATTTTGTTTTTATTTGGCGATTTCATGTATCGGCCCCACATTTCACCGCCCATCGTCTCACGTGCTTTTTACTTGGCTGATTTCATGTATCGCCCCATATTTACTGTCCATCATCCCACATGCTTGGGAAATATTTCTTGAGATGTTGACCGTTGACCGCCATCGAATTTTACGCCGACTCCTCAAGCATGTATGTTTCCTCTTAAAACTTGATCGACCTATGGCCCGTGCCAATTTGGAGACCATTTACCATATGTTGCATCCTTAGTCCCTAATGGCAACACAACTTCCCATACCGATCACCAACGTGGAACTCCTTTGGCCTCACTTTCTTGTTATATGCACGAGCTACCTTGGCCTTGTTCTCTTTGATTTTCTCAAGCCACAGCTGAGCTCGTTAAATCCTCAACACCGCCACTCATCGTGGTTGCATATTCTTCATTGTTAGATTGTCCTGAAAAGTGACACGTCTCGATCCAGCCGTAATTTCCCGGCAATACTTCTTGTCCATAGACTAGATGGTATGGCGAGGTTTTATCGCCCATGGCATGACATGCGATAAGCCCATAACGCCTCGACAAAACCTCGTACAACGCCTAGGGTGCTCATCGACTTTTCTCTTGATCTTTGATGAGGCTCGTTGGACGCTTGACTTGCCCATTTGCTTGAGCATAGTATGGAGATGATCTGATCAGCTTAATCCCCGTGTCCTCACAGAACTTTCTAAACTCGTGAGAAATGAAGACCGAACCTCCATCGGTCGTGATAGTTTGGGGAATCCCGAATCTATGGATGACATGTTCTTTCACAAAGTTGATAACATCCTTTGAGTTTACTGACTTCATCGGGACAGCTTCCACCCATTTAGTGAAATAATCAGTAATGGCCAAAATCCACATGTGGCCTCTGCTAGATGGAGGATTGATCTTGCCGATCATATCCATGCCTCAACCTCGGAATGGCCAAGGCTTGATGATGGGGTTCATTGCTGACGCGGGTGCCATCTGAATTTTCCCAAATTTCTGACATGCTTGAGACCCTTTGTAGTACTTGAAACAGTCCTCAAGCATGGTGGGCCAATAAAACCCTGATCGCCTGATCAACCATTTCATCTTGTGAGCCGATTGGTGAGTTCCACAGGCGCCTTCGTGTACCTCGTGTAGGAGCCGATTGGCCTCGGCTATCCCCAGACATTTGAGTAATAACCCCTCCAGAGTCCTGTAAAACATGTCGTCTCCAATAAGCACGTACTTCATGTCCTTGTACCTTATCCGTTTAGGTGCCCCCCGAGCCGAATCCTTCAAGTAAATGAAGATATCGGCTCTCCAGTCGTCTGCTTCCAGGAACTGTACCTGAACATCGGCTCCCTACTTCGTCCTTGTAGCACAAGCCATTGTGCAAGATCATTCGCCTCGATTCTGCGATCGCGGGATCCAGTGAAGTTTATGTACCGAATGCCATCGGCTCATGGCGGTGCAGCCATAATGGGAATAGGGACTCGCTCACACTTGTATTCCTCCGTGAGTTGGGAAATCACCAACTTGGAGTCTCCAAAATTTCCACCGCTTCGCCTTCGGCTTGATGAGCAACTCCATTCCCTTGCGTATCACCGTACTCAGACGTTGTTGGTGCGAGGGCGATAACTGATGGAGAAGGAAAATGTTGCCCCCAAGGCGACACGAGTAACACGCCGATGCCGCACCATCGTCACAAACCGATCCGTCGAAAAACATAGCCCACGCCGATAGACAAGGTTGCTATATTAGTGTTGATCCTTTCAGCGATAAGGTCGGCCAACGCCTGTCCCTTAACTGCTTTCGCGGGTTGATACCGGATGTCAAACTCCGATAATGCAAACATCCATTTGCCCAGTCGGCCTTTCAACATAGGAGCCGACAGCATGTGCTTTATGACATCTGATTTGCATATGATGACAATCTCCGCTGATAGCAAAATGTGGCGCAGCTTGGTGCAGGTGAAAAACAGGCAGAGGCACAACTTGTCGATCTCAGGATACCTTGTTTCTGCATCCAGCATCCTTCTGCTGATGTAAAATACAACTCGCTCCAGCCCATCATACACTTGCACCACCACTGAGGCGATGGACGTGTCAGCTACCGACAAGTAAATGTAGAATGGCCTATCCGGCTGGGGCGGAACCAACACTGGCGGCTTCGTCAGATATTCTTTGATCTCGTCGAAGGCTTGTTGTTGCTCTGCCCCCCAGCGGAATTCCTCGTCAGATTTAATTTTCACCAGTCCCATGAACGGCTCTATTCTTCCCGGATTGAGATGAATCTTGACGAAGTTGATCTTGCCGATGAGAGATCGCAGTTCTTTCTTCGTGGTAGGTGGCTTCATTGTTCGCATGCCTCCTCGACTTTTCAGCCGATCTCAATTCCGTTCATGGACCAAGAAACCCAAGAACTGACCCGTCACTCAAGGCAACTTCTTTGGATTCATCCGTAGTCGAATTTTCTTGTTCGGTCCAGACGCCACGGTCGTCCAAGTGTCCTTGTCTTGAAGCAGACTTGACCACCACGTCATCGATGTAAATTTCCACCACTGCCGATCGATCATGGAAAATGTAATTCATGGCTCTTTGGTACGTGGCGGCATTCTTGATCAAACGTCATGACTACATATTCAAACAACCCCACGAACAGGACTCGAATGCGATCTTGTGTATATCTTCCGAGCCATAAAATTTGGTTGTAACGCATTGCCATCCATGAAGCTCAAGATCTTATGACCAGCCGCTGCGTTGATTAACGTTTACTCTTCGATCGGATACTCATCCTTTGAGTAGCTCTATTGAGGTCCCGAAAATCTATGGCAACACGCCCGGTATCATCCTTTTTCTCTACAGTGCGATACTAGAAATCCACTCAGGATACCCGCATGGCGATTAACTGCGTCAACATTTTCTCGACCTCCTTCTTGACTTCTTCCAAAATTTCGCCTTGACCGTGCTCACCGCTGGAATGGCCGAAATCCTTTGCGGAGTCGATGCTCAATGATGCTCTGTCTAACCTGCATCTCAGATAGTCCCGAGGACGATGCGGATACTTTTCAACAGAGCTATCATCGGACCCGCACTTGGATCTAACTTGTCGATAAATGTTGGTCGTGGCTTATCCTCGACCATGTCGATCTCCTCTAGTTCATCAACATGTAAACCCATACCCTAGCTTTCCGTCACATTAAATCGATTCTAAACAGGCAAAAGCAGTTGGTGAGGACAACAAAATAATTTGGGCCGATCAGAATCGCCCCTTTTGCATTAGTCAAGGACGGTTTACACCTTATTTGTGTTTTACAATGGCGAGGCATCTCGCCACGACTACATGATCCGCTTGTCGAAGATTGCTTTTTTTATTTTTGTGGCCGATCGGGATCGCCGTATTCTACGATCGTGGGCTTTGCTACTCTATCGCCGATGGATAAGACCAGCCTCACCCGTTTTTGTAGCTTCAATGCGCCACAGCCGTCTAGACTGATTCCAGATCGGCTCTTGGTCTTCGCTTCCCAGACGTTCATGCCAGCTATGGAGATCTCGATAGAATCATCTGCTGAATGACCTCCACTTCATCTCCATCCCACCGATTAGGGTAATCGTGCATCGTGGATGGAATGCAGCAATTAGCGTGAATCCAATCTCTCCCTAGCAAGACAGCAGAGGTGCTTTGCTTTTGCCATCCACGACGAAGAATGACGTAGGGATGGTTTTTCTGCCCACGGTTAGATCCACGTTCAGTACGCCTTGCGTTTCTGAAGTTTGGCCGTTGAAGTCGCTTAACGTGACGTTGGTTTTGATCAGATCTGCAGTGGAGCGTCCCAAACGCCGTGGCATGGAGTATGACATTATATTGATCGCTGCTCCGTGTCAACCAACATCTTGCCGACGTGCTGCCCATTGATGTAACCTCGTGAGGCAGTGGCTTTCAGATGTTTGTAGCCCTTCTCACGTGGCTTTTCAAAGATAACCGGTCATGGGCCGCAGTCAAACTGTGGCACTGGTAGCTCGTTGGTTCTTGGAGCGCAGAATTCTGACGGAAGTATGAACACCATGTTTGTGCCAGCCGATGTCTTTGCATCGGCTTTTACCGGTTTAGCGCCACTCTTTCCTTTTCGGCGATCTTCCGCTTCAAGGTCTGCCGAATTTTAACGGCCAGATCGGGCGTGCTTTCTTTAAAGCATGGAGATATCAAGGCTCGCTTCCTCCAAGTTACGCAGCCGCTGCACTCTACGCTTTTGGGTGTGTCTGAGTCCGTCGGGACACCACCTTGGACGGTGATATCTGTCTTCTTCTTTGTCATCCCTTGGCTCCTCGAGATCTTTTGCTCGAGCGGACTCCCTGTATCGGCTCTGAGGTGGGAGAGGCCCTAGACGCTTGAACACTGAAACTGGCCCCGTGTCCTCCTTCTGCTGTCCACATTCTGGGCAGTTATCGATTGTAGGCAATCGGCTCATTCCCGTATCCCAGCAGTACTTGAAGAAAGGACAATCCCAATGCTTGTCGACGCCTTCCTTTTCTTTTGACGTTCCCTAGAGGTGCTCATATCCTTCATCGCCTCTATCGCTTCGGCGCCGATCATCTTGGACGCCCATACTTATTAAGGAGGTGCGTGGAGTGTGGCTTCGATATCGCACGACTGTTGCTCGCCATACCGCTTTGTCATCGTGGCTGGGCCGGTCGGGACCAACCTCCTCTCTTTTGCCCCGAGCGACCGCCTTCCTCCTTGTATGTGCCATGGTGGTAACCAGACCCTGCCATATTAACATCGAACGAGAAATCCAGCTGACGCCTCGTGGGGTGACTGTGTTCTACCATGTTGACGCCGGGAAATGGGTTTGTGTCTACTTTCATGGCGAACTGCCCCAGGATCGCATTTGCCTTGCTCTATCTTTGTTTGGATCCGCGACGTAGATCTTTGCAGTCATTGGTGGTGTGGGTGAACGAGTGATGCCACTTGCAGTATGGTCTCCCGTTCATCTCCTGAGCCGTAGGGATTTTGTGGCCACCCCTTGTTTTTGACGTTCCTCTAGAGAGGTTTTGGCAGGCAACACATTCTGGCACGCCCGGTGGCAGTAGGTTCAGGAGCTGACCTTTTCCTGGAAGCCGATGGTGGTGAATCCGGCTGGCCCGGTGTGATGGTCCTCTCAGAATCTGTTGGGCCTAGTTCTCCTCGATTGGTCTGAGTGTCCTCGCTAGAGGTGTCTTCGACGGAAGCCTGCAAAAGGAACCGAAGTACGAGCATGTCTGCAAGAAACGTAGAATGAGAAGGATCGACCAAGGCATGGATCAGCCTACATGCGAGCTTTCTGGAGAAGGGCTCCGGCGCCTCAAGGTCTTCCTGGCAGCTACCTTCCTCACCATCGTTCTTGTTTTAGTTGGAACTCGAGGGGCAGCTGGCTTAGGAGTTGCTTGGTTCTTGGAAGCCGATTGTGGTGTTATCGGCTGTTTCTGCATTATGACCTTTTTCAGAGGTGGCGAGCTTTTGCAGAAAAGAACCACAGGAGCTGGCGGAAAGAACTCGAAGGGGGAGCCATCACTGTGAGTAGGTTCAGGGCCATATTGTTGCTGCAAAGAAAAGAGTGGATTAATAGAAGAATCATTTGTGAGCTGCATCAAGAAAATTTGCAAGTAGTGGTACATGTTCCATGGGGATGTCATAGTCAGCATCGAGCTGTTTCAGCAACGGTCCCAGAGCTCTCCTGAAGGCGTGAGTCTTCCACATCGACCACCAGTCTTCAAAGCCATCGGTCGATGAGGCGAAGGTGAGGTCATTAGGAATTGGGATGATCAGAGCATCAAAGAAGGAATAACACCTTTGGCTGGTGAGAGGATCAGGCAGGTCGGCTCTGCTCTCTGTAAGATGGTGGAGAAAGAAATGCGGAGGTACTTGTCCAAGACCAAATTGACGAGCTACTACGACCGGCTGGTAGAATTCATACCCAGGATTGATTATTCTGTTGGATGTACTCATGCCAACTGGAAGGAAACAGGGACGAATCACAGTGGAAAAGAGCTGCCGAGTGCTGGTGTCATCGGCAAAATTGTCTAGCCTGAAGGAGAGTGGGTTTTCAAAATGTTCAGATTCTTCCATGTAGGGAGTACCCGCGTCAGCAATGAACCCCATCATCAAACCTTGGCCATTCCGAGGTTGGGGCATGGATATGATCTGCATGATCAATCCTCCATCAAGCAAAGGCCACATGTGGATTTTGGCCATTACTGATTATTTCACTAAATGGGTGGAAGCTGTCCCGATGAAGTCAGTAAACTCAAAGGATGTTATCAACTTTGTGAAAGAACATGTCATCCATAGATTCGGGATTCCCCAAACTATCACGACCGATGGAGGTTCGGTCTTCATTTCTCACGAGTTTAGAAAGTTCTGAGGACACGGATTAAGCGATCGATCATCTCCATACTATGCTCAAGCAAATGGGCAAGTCAAGGCCCAACCGAGCCTCATCAAGCTGATCAAGAGAAAAGTCGATGTGCACCCTAGGCGCTGGCACGAGGTTTTGTCGAGGCGTTATGGGCTTATCGCATGTCATGCCATGGGCGATAAAAACCTCGCCATACCATCTAGTCTATGGACAAGAAGCCGATTGCCACGGGAAATTACTTGGATCGAGACGTGTCACTTTTCGACACCTAACAATCGAAGAATATGCAACTCGATGAGTGATGTTGTTGAGGATTTAACGAGCTCAAAGTGGTCGCTGAGAAAATCAAAGAGAACAAGGCCAAGGTAGCTCGTGCATATAACAAGAAAGTGAGGCCAAAGGAGTTCCACGTTGGTGATCCGGTATGGGAAGTCGTGTTGCCATTAGGGACTAAGGATGAAACATATGGTAAATGGTCTCCAAATTGGCACGGGCCATGAGTCGATCAAGTTTTAAGAGGAAACGATACATGCTTGAGGAGGCTGACGGCGTAAAATTCCCAGATGGCGGTCAACGGTCAACATCTCAAGAAATATTTCCCAAGCATGTGGGATGATGGACGGTAAAATATGGGGGCGATACATGAAATCGCCAAGTAAAAAGCACGTGAGCGATGGGATGTTGAAATGTGGGGGCGATACATGAAATCGCCAAATAAAAACAAAATATATAGCCGATGCACGTCATCGACTCTAGAGGTTCAAACTGTACAAGCGGTGGCAGCTTACGACACGAAGCCATCAAGAAATGCCTCGAAGGCGTGGAGGGCGCCAAGACGACACGATCCACCTCGGCGATCTCGGCCGTCATCTTCATCCTTGCCCGTCACTAGCTGCTTGTTCAGGCACGTATTTCGCCGGATCGGTCTTCGCTGAGCTTTGAGGCTTTCGCCTCGCCTTGGGAGCGGGCGATGGATTCTTCCTTGTCGCGAATGAGCTGTTTAGTCGCCTAACCTTCTTCAAGATCTTCCAACTCCTTTCAAGGATGCAAGCTCGTGATCGGGCAGAGGTCGGGTTTTGGCATCCAGAGACGCCTTTTCTCGTTGAGTCTGGCGACATGCCGCGATATTGGCCTTCGCTGGGAGTTGGGCCATGCAGATCGATCCTCTCACGAGCTAACTTCACCCTTGACCCGTAGAAAGACAAAGTTACAACTGGCCAAAGCTTCACCTGCAATGCTACTGGGAGCTGGTCTTTTATTTCATCCAGAACACTCTTCACCTCCTCAGAACCCTCGATCAACTCTTCGATCGGGGAGGACAGCAGGGCTTTAAGACGCTGGAATTGAGGTGGAACGGCCCTCGTGGTTCATCATCATTAACATGAGGGAGTTGGTTCGATGGATTCGTGGTCGAACGCCAAACCTGAAATATCACAACTCCGCAGCCCGAAAAAGCGTCGATGGCCCAAACATGTAAGGATGAGCCGAAGAAGCTTTACCTCTCCTAAGATCGGGGATAGCGATGAGACGATCGGCTTGTGTGTGGTTGCCGGGCTTGGCAAGTGGTAGCCGTTTCATCTGCACCTTCGGGGATTGCTAGATCCGGCTTGGCTAAAGGCATCGGCACTTCCCCAGCTTTCCCACTAGAAACGTCAGTCGTCTGCATGGAAGGTGCTTAGCCGATGTAAATAATGATTAATCGGCAGATAAAAAGAAGTAAGTGGTAAGAGCGTGAAGGGTGATGATGTTCGAAACCTCCTGGCTCGACGAAGAAGCGGTCGATCCTGCTTGAGCTCTCTTGGGACTCAGCCGCCCCGCCGACCGGTGCTCGGGGGCGAGGTTCAGTCGACCTTTTCCTGGAAGCCGATGGTGGTGAATCCGGCTGGCCCGGTGTGATGGTCCTCTCAGAATCTGTTGGGCCTAGTTCTCCTCGATTGGTCTGAGTGTCCTCGCTAGAGGTGTCTTCGACGGAAGCCTGCAAAAAAGGAGAACCGGTAAGTACGAGCATGTCTGCAAGAAACGAAGAATGAGAAGGATCGACCAAGGCATGGATCAGCCTACATGCGAAGCTCGAGAAGGGCTCCGCGCCAAGGTCTTCCTGGCAGCTACCTTCCTCACCATCGTTCTTGTTTTAGTTGGAACTCGAGGGGCAGCTGGCTTAGGAGTTGCTTGGTTCTTGGAAGCCGATTGTGGTGTTATTGGCTGTTTCTGCATTATGACCTTTTTCAGAGGTGGCGAGCTTTTGCAGAAAAGAACCACAGGATCTGGCGGAAAGAACTCGAAGGGGGAGCCATCACTGTGAGTAGGTTCAGGGTCATCTTGTTGCTGCAAAGAGAAAGAGTGGATTAATAGAAGAATCATTTGTGAGCTGCATCAAGAAAATTTGCAAGTAGTGGTACCTGTTCCACGGGGATGTCATAGTCGAGATCGAGCAAGCTTCAAGAACGGTCCCGAGCTCTCCTCAAGGCGTGAGTCTTCCACATCGACCACCGCCTTCAAAGCCATCGGTCGATGAGGCGAAGGTGAGGTCATTAGGAATTGGGATGATCGAGCATCAAAGAAGGAATAACACCTTTGGTCGGTGAGAGGATCGTGCAGTCGGCTCGCTCTCTCAGAAGATGGCGGAGAAAGAAATGGGGAGGTACTTGTCCAAGACCAAATTGACGAAAGCTACGACCGGTGGTAGAATTCATACCTGCTTGATTATTCCATTGGATGTACTCATGCCAACCGAAGGAAACATGGACGAATCACGATTGGAAAAGAGCCGCCGAAGCCGTGTCATCGGCAAAATTGTCTAGCCTCAAGGAGAGTGGGTTTTCAAAATGTTCAGATTCTTCCATGTAGGGAAAGAAGAGAGGATTGTCATTTTGAAAGAAAATCTTGAACCATTTAGATGCTTCCGAGGGGTCACTTACTACCGCGTCTATACAAAGCTTGGCCATAGGCGGTGCATCGGATGCTTCCTTTTACATCCGGAAAGGTGCAACTCGCCAAAAGGGGGAAGTTTGGGATGTGGTTTTGAAAATACAGTGAGCCCATAGCTGAATGAACCACCAAGGCCACCTGTTGATCTATGCCGAGAACAGCTTGATGGACATCAACTGAGATATCGATAGACCTCTCCAAGGAACGGTTTGCCGATGCCAAGTTGAGTGCCTTTGGCCGCCTGTGGGCTAAGGAGAGGTAATTCTTGGTGGGAGCAAGGGAAGGGCCACGAATATGAAATGTTCCAGAAGTTGAGAAAGGTCGTGTTCTTTCTCCAGATAGGGCCCTTTTCATATGGCGTTGGAGGTAGGCACCCAGTTATGCAATCTGTTTAGAAGACAGTTTGTAGGGGACCTTGGTCAGTTTAAAAGGTATACTGGGTGATGTGACATCCGACCAGTAATCATCACCACGTCTAATGAGTTGGTGACATAGGGCCATGACCAAACATGAAGCGTTCGAGGCGTCGGACTGAAGTAGCCGATGGTTTTCAAGATTCTCATGTTTCTCAAGGGGAGACAATGACAAATTCAAGGAATCGGCTATTCCGTGGTTTCCCATTGGGATTGGTAAGCTCTAGCTACCCCTGAACCAAGAGACCCAATGTTCGGGGATTAGGCTGTGCTCAGCAGCCGGCCCAAGAGTTCAGATCTTGGTCTTGGCTTACGAAGGATTCTGCTTGCTTTAAGAGATCGATGGGCAGGACTAGATTACATCGAGGCCAAGACAAAGAGAATTTGGGAGAGAAGGATGCGGGCAGAATCGAGACCTAAAAATTTAATGGTGGAATAAGGCATTAATTGTGTTAGCCATTAATTCTAGCATCACGTTAATCATGCGAGGAGTAGGCGTACCTTCAGACCGGAGACCTCTGGGTTGGTGTTGGACGATTCCGCCATCTAGTTTTCCGGCGGAGATGGATCTATGCAGTTGGGGATCGAGGGTTCTTGTCGCTATGAGCTCAATCTAGTCGGTGGGCAATTGGAGATCCGGTCGCCTTTTGAAGAGGGTTGCGTTACCGTTTGAATCAAAAGCCGCTTAGATTTGCCTAAATATGCACCAAGTTTTGACCTTGTCAACGTTTTGGTAAAGTCGATGTGTTGCCATCGCTCTTTGAGCTTGACTTGGTTGATAATGAGTGTAAATGGTGAAAGCGATACAGCGTTATCGGCTCGAGCATCGACCTATTTTGACTATCGGTAAATTGGGTCAAAAAAAGCAATCTTCGAGTTAGAAAAGCAAATCTTCATTCATTCAAAAGCTGATTGCTTACAAAAGGCTGATTGATTACAAAAGGAAACCTACTACTACTACTACTACTACTACTACTACTACTACTACTACTACTAGTTCCTAATCTAGAGGCCGAGGTCGTCATTGTCTTCGCCGCCTTGTTCATTGTCGTCGTCACCGCCGCTGCCGTCGTCATTGCCGGGAAAGAAGCAGCGGGGCCTCGCCCTCGCTGCCGTCTTCGTGTCCTCGCTGACCCGGCGAAGCGCTTCACCGTGGATACTCCGAGGAGGTGTCCTCCGAGTCCTCCTCCGTCGGAGGACTCGACGCCGCCCCAGACCAGGCGTCGTCGCTCTCCGCCCAGCCCCGTCGGCGAGGAATGCAGCCCTCCTCGCTGCCGCCGGGACGCGTCGTCCTCCGACCAAGCGGCAAAATCCCAATCCCTCTCGTCCCACCATTGTGGGGCGAGAGTCTCGTACGCCGCTGTGGGCGGGTGCTCCGGCGTCGGCTCCCGGTCGCTAATGCTGTTGGAAGACTGGGAGGAACGGGCGGAAGAAGAAGAGACCATGGCGGAGGAAGAGGGTTTTTTCGGCGGAGGAAGAGGGTTTTCTGACTACTGGAGGAAGATGGGGACGAATCGCCAGATGAATTTAAATAAGGGAATAGTGGGAGGCGGTTCAATGTCAGCGTTTCCCGTAATGTGCCGGAAATCGCCAAATCATGCAATCATGAAGGAGTTGAGAAGACAGGCATCATGATGAGGGGTGGCGTGATTCTGCTCGCAATGCGTAACCCGATGTGAAGAAAAACAAAGAGGGGAAGAGAAAACATCCAGAGTGGTTTTGGAATTATTGCCAAAACCAGGTATGTGTTATCGCCATATTTTGGCCAAAGGAGGATATGGGCCGTAATCAAGATGGGCTTGAAGATACGATATGCAACGTGTTGTTGAATCGGCCTTGTACGTGGATTTGGGCTAAATTGCCCGTATCTGATATTGTAGTAGGTTACGCTTCGGTTTAGGTAAGAGATAGAGTTGTAGAGTTATTCCAAAGATAGAAAGTCTCGGACTATAAATATGTACCTAAGGTTATCAAGAAAAGGAGGACAATCACGCTCACAACAAACACAATCTCAAGACGCCACCCCTTGTTTCTAGGGTTTCTTTTCGGTAGAAATGTGCTGCCTAGATCGTGATCACATCTAGGCGATTTGCTTATGCGTTATCGGTGTTACTCAGATCAAGCCTTGTTGATGGCGAGTAATACTACTATCATAGATTTGTTGAGGCTAGCATCGATACTTTTCGCTATGATTGTTTAAGTTATGCTACCTCTAGTTACCTCGCTACCGTTGCACCTCTTCCCAAGTGCAAGGGTAGCATCTTGCTTGATCTTTATTTAGTTGTCTCGATCTGTTATGGTTATGCCTTGTTCTCCAAGGTTTAGTTTAATATCCACGTGGTCAGGCCTTGCAAACGGGTTGAACGATCCAGTAGTACGTAAGGATATGGTTTACTAGTTCGAGAGAAGTTGTTCCGGTAATTGACTTTACGTCGGTTGTTAGGCCTCCTCTAGGGTTAGTGTTCTATCATCTTTTGTATCTGTCAGGCTCACCACGCAGGACGCTCCAATTACGTGGTGAAAACGTTAAACCGTCAGAGATCGATCTAACTTGTAATGATGAAGCAAAACCCCATGTTATCATAAATCTAATGCAGAACATGGGATGATCGGCTCTAGGAGCCGATTCATGAGAAACACGAGCCGGTCACGGCTCAATTTTACGATACTTGTTTACCATGCAGAAACTGATCAAGCAATCCATCACCTTCGACCAGGTATAGGTCGTGGCACGCCGAACCAAGCCAGACGTGTCGGAGTTTTGCGGGCTGCCCGAGGGACCAGGCCCACCAGCAGTTTCCGGGAGCCTCCGGCTCTTCGTGTTGCTCGTCACGCCGTGGGTTTTGGCAGCAACAACTCTCCTTATCTAGAAATTCATCTCTAGTTTAAACGAGTTTAAACTTATCCAGATCGGCGGGCCCTATGGGGCCTTGTGCCCTGGCCCAATGCGGCCAGACACTCCCTCATAGGCCCATGCCCTCCCTAAGGTGGGGCCACGTTGGTCCCTTCCGGAAGGTTCTAGAAGCTCCGACAATACCGATTAACCCGAACAATTCAACTCCAAAACTGCACCGCCTTATATGAATCTTATTCTCCGACCATTCCGAACCTCTCGTGATATCCCGGATCCCATCCGAGACCAACAAAAATTCATAAACCAATTATCCAATCTATCCTAGCGTCAAGACACGTTAAGTGTGTGACTGCGGTTCGAGAATATGCGCACATGATCTTCTATCAATAATCAACAGCGGGTCCGCACCCATATTGACTCTACACATTCATCGATGATCATATCGGATGAACCACGATGCCAGGATTCAATCAATCCCATATATATATTCCCTTCGTCTCGCGATATTTTACTTGCTCGAGATTCGATCGTCGGTATCGTCATACCTAGTTCAATCTCGTTCACAGCAAATACCGAGTGGGCCCAAAGTATATCTCTCCGACTTGGGAGGGACAAATTCCATCTCGATACATACAACCCAACAGATACTTTCCGATCACCTGAGAGACACCTTTATGATCACCCTCTCATAGGATGACGTTTGCTGACCTCAAAGCTTTCTTCTGATCCCCGGGCGTTGCCTTATCCCATGGTCTAAGGAATACAATATTTGACATAGGAAAAGCTTCAAAGACGAACACGATGACACGATCTAATTGCTCGCTTTGTTTGGTCTATCCACCATATCATTCTCCCAATGATATGATCTCATTATCAATTGACAACTCATGTCTATGGTTAGGAAACCTTAACCATCATTGATCAATGAGCTAGTCCATAGAGGCGCATTAGGGACACGGTGTTGTTCACAAACCACACAAGTATTAAAGTTTCCGCTTAATACAATTCTATCATGGAATATAAACTTTATCATGAACAAGAATTATAATAATAACATCTTTATTATTGCCTCTAGGGCATAATTCCAACAGTCTCCCACTTGCACTAGAGTCAATAATCTAGTTTACATTTGGCAACAATCTCACACCCATGGCACTGAGGTGTTGATCATGTTTTACACGGAAGAGGTTTAGTCAATGGATCTGCGGCATTCAGATCCGTATGTACTTTGCTAATCTTCGATCTCCATCTCGCTATATAATCTCGGATTATATGAAACTTATGTTGATATGCTTGGTCTTTGGATGATATCTTGGTTCCTTAGCGAGTGCTATGGCGCCAGTGTTGTCACAATATCTCCAAGGGTCCAATGCACTTGAACCACGCCAAGCTCAATGATGAAGTTTCGATCCAAACTCCTTCACTTGACGCTTCAAGCAGTAGCCATGTATTCCGCTTCATCAGATACCGCGATCACGCTTTGCTTGCAGCTTCTCCACCACAGCCTCCATTCAAAATATACACGTATCCCGTCTGAGATTTAGAATCATCCTTGTCGGTGTCGAAACTAGCCGACGTAACCTTTACGACAAGTCGCTCATCACCCCCATAGACTAAGAACATTTCTTTAGTTCTATTTAGGTACTTTAGGATGTTCTTCACGGCTGTCCAAAGGTTCCACTCGATCACTTTGATATCCGCCGTCAAACTAAGAGCATTGGACACATCCGGTCTAGTACACAAGATGGCATACATGATGGAACCTATGGCCGAGGCATAAGGCACTTTGCTCATAGCTTCCTATCATTTATCAGAATGGACACCGAGCCTTGCTCAATATCTTACCCGACAACATAGGCACCGAACCTTTCTTTGCCTTATCCATTCGAACCTTTTCGTAACTTTGTCTAGGTATGTACTCGCTTAAAGCTATCAAAGGCCTTTGTCTATATCTATAGATCTTGATGCCCAATATATAAGCAGCTTCACCTAGGTCTTTCATTGAAAAACACTTGTTCAAATAACTCTTCACATCGTTAAGCATGTTGATGTCATTTCCATAATCAATATGTCATCCACATACAACTGTAAACGCCACCGAGCTCCCACTCACTCTCTTGTAGATACAAGCTTCAGAGCAATTTGGAACAAATCCAAAGCTCTTGATCACTTGATCAAAACGAAGGTTCCAACTCCGAGATGCTTGCTTCAGTCCATAAATGGAACGTCAAGTTTGCATACTTTACTAGCATCCTTAGGATCGACAAACCTTCGGTTGCATCATATAAAACTCTTCATCAATGTTGCCATTGAGGAAAGCAGTTTGACATCCATCCGCCATATTTCATAATCATGAAACGCAGCAATTGCTAATAAAATTCAATGGACTTAAACATCGCTACGGAGAGAAAGTCTCATCGTAGTCAACACCTTGAACTTGTCGAAAACCTTGCATAAGCCGTGCTTTATAGACGGTAACATTACCATTCGCTCGCTTTCTTCTTCTTGAATATCCATTTGCACTCAACGGCCTTTCGGCCGCTAGGAGGATCCACCAAAGTCCATACTTGGTTTTCGCCATGGATCCCAATTGGATTTCATGGCTTCCAGCCATTTCTCGAGTCCGCTCATCATCGCCTCATAGTTCGAGGTTCACCGCCTTCTACCAACAAGACAAATAAGACAGGTTGCCACCACTCGTGAGGGCACGCGACCTTGTCGACCGCGACGCTCAAGAGCAAGATCGTCCAAGCTTCATGATCCTTGTCATTAGCTTCCTCTATTGTTGGTGCAAAGTGCATCGAACAATTTCAGTGCTGCGCTACTCTCTAATTCAAGAGAAGGTTCAATAACCTCGCCTAGCTCTACTTTCCTCCCACTCACTTCTTTCGAGAGAAACTCCTTCTCAAGAAAGGAACCGCTCTTTTGACAAACACTTTGCCTTCGGTTCTGGATAGAAGGTATACCCAATAGTTTCCTTAGGGTATCCTATGAAGACGCATTTCGCTTTGGGTTCGAGCTTGTCCCAAGATCAACTTCGACGAAGCTTCAGATCCCCAAACTTTAAGAAACGACAACTTAGGTTTAGCACCAAACCACGCTCATACGGTGTCGCCTCAACGGATTTAGATGGAGCCCTATTTAAAGTGAATGCAGCGGTTTCTAATGCATAACCCCAAAATGATAACGGCAAATCAAGAAGAGACATCATTGATCGGACCATATCTAATAGGGTTCGATTCTGCTCGTACACACCATTGCTGTGGTGTTCCGTATGGCGTGAGTTGTGAAACGATTCCACTTGCTTTAAGATGCGGAGAAAATCATAACTCAAATATTCGCCCCCATGATCGGATCGTAGAAACTTAATCTTTCTGTTATGATGGTTCTCCACTTCATTCTGAAATTCCTTGAACTTTTCAAATGTTTCAGATTTATGTTTCATTAAATAGATATGCCCATATCTACTTAAGTCATCGGTAAAAGTGAGGAAATAGCGATATCCACCGCAAGGCCAAACACTCATCGGTCCGCATACATCGGTATGTATGATTTCCAACAAGTCCGCTGCTCGCCCATCATACCGAGAACGGGTTTTGATCATCTTGCCCATGAGGCATGGTTCGCATGTGTCAAATGATTCAAAATCAAGAGACTCCAAAAGTCCATCGAATGGAGTTTCTTCATGCGCTTTACACCAATATGACCTAGACGACAAACACAAATAAGTAGTATTATCACTATCTACTTTGCATCTCTTAGCCTCAATGTTATGGATGTGTGTTTCATCCCTTTCGAGATTTAGAAGAAATAAACCATTCACAAGAGGTGCATGACCATAAAAGATGTTACTCATATAAATAGAACAACCATTATTCTCCGATTTAAATGAATAACCGCCTTGCAATAAACACGATCCGAAATAATGTTCATGCTCAACGCAGTACATAATAACACTTATTAAGGTTTAAAACTAATCAAGGTAAAACTAAGGAGAGCGGCCGACGCCATTACATCAACTCTTGATCCGCTGCCAACGCGCATCGTCACCTCATCCTCGCAAGTCAGCCTATTACGTAGCTCTGCTTCGAGTTACAAATATTAGCAACCGAACCGATCAAATACCTGTGCACTACAATGAGGGCTAGTAAGGAAAACATCAATAACATGTATATCAAATATACCTTTGATGGTGCCAGCCTTCTTGTCCGCTAAGTACTTCGGATAGTTGCGCCCAAAGGACCCTTGCCCTGTAATAGAAGCACTCTGTCCCGCTTAGGACCGACCTGAGCTTCTTCTCGCCAGGGCATTGCGCTGTCACGCCTTCTTGAAGGGCTTCTTTGCTCCCTTACCTTTCTTAAAGGAGGGCTTGTTGACCATCAACACATGATTATCCTTCTTGATGTCCACTTCCGCAGCCTTCAGCCTTTGCGAAGAGCTCGGTGATCGATCGCTGGAACCAATCTGATTATGAGTCACTACAAAACTTTTGTAGCGGGAGGGAGTGATTGCAGAACCTCGTCAATCTTGAGCTCCTCCGAATCGCGGCATTCCAGCTTGCTCAATGCTGAGTGTAGCCCGACATCTTTATGGCGTGCTCACTAACGGAACTCCCTTCCTCCATCTTGCGCTAAAGAACTTCTCGTAAATCTCATATCTCTCGAACGGGCTTGAGTCCAAACATGGTTTTCCTCGAGAATCTCAAAGGGCCCGGATAGGTTTCAAATGATTTTGATGTCTTCCATAGCAAACAACATGGTGCTCTTAATCACACCATAATCATCTTTGCGCGATCGATAGATAGCTTTCATCAGCCGCGCAGTGCATAGGGGGTTACCTAACGCTTTCAAGGACATAGTCCTTTGTCCGCCGTATGTAATGATTCTTAGATTGCGGAACCAGTTGGTGAAGTTAGACCCATTGTTTCTAAGCTTTTCTTCTCAAAGAAAACGTTGAAGTTGAAGTTGGACTTGGCCATTGATCTACAAGATTTGCAAGTACAATTTAGACTATGTTCATGATAAATAGTTCAACTTAATCAAATTACTAGATGAACTCCCACTAAATTCAACATCCTCAAGTTGTTTAGTGAACACGATCCAAATTCACCACACCTAATCCGATCATCACGAGAAGAGATGTGGTTTCAATGGTGGACAAAGTGTTGATCATATCATTCATATGACTCATGCTTAACCTTTTGGTTCTTGTGTTCCGAGGCCATGTCAGACATGCTAGGCTCGCTGCTAGACCCAAGTATTTCGCTGCAGTAAACTGGCTTGCACCCGCTGTATGTGAGCTGCAGAGTCTATAGCACCCGATCATCACGTGATGCTTGGACACGCATTTAACTTTCGTAACGGTGCATACTTGGGGAGAACACAGCTTTTATCTTGATCTTTATGAGGAATCATCTTATAATGCTACCGCCGCGATCTAAGCATAATAAGATACATAAAAGGATAAACATCACATGCATATAACTTTATGTGACATGGTATATCCAATCTTCAAGAATGATCTCCATCTTGTGCTCCAAGATGATCTCCATCACTCCACCATGATTGCCTCCACCACGAATAGCAACTACAACTATTGCTAACTACTTAGCGATAAAGTAAAGCTATTACATGGCGTATAAGAAGTTGACTCAGAGGTCATACACAATTATAAAGACAACCATATGGCTCGCCGGTTGTGTACTCATCGACATGCAAGTCGTGAAACATTACAAAACATGATCATCGTGATACAATATACACATCACATCTTGGGCCATACCACATCACAAAACACTCGCAAAACAAGTTAGACGCCTACTTTGTTGTTGCATGTTTTACGTGGCTTATGGGAGTAGATGCTAAGAACGATTCTTACCTAGGAAAGCCACAACGGTGATATTATGGTTGACAAACTCCAGTGTTAATACCATGACAACTATAGTGAGAGAAACTAACATCCCCCAGCCGCATGTGTGGAACAAGCCACACGTCAAGTGCGGAGCCGGTCTCGCGAACGATGTCGTGTAAGGTTGGCCTGGACCGCTTCAATCTCACTATCCCGCATCATAAGAAGAACACAAATAAGAGGCTTGCAACAGAAAACATCAACGCCCGCCTTTAACAACCATGTCAAGGCTCTACTCGTGAAACACATCTACGCAGATCTAGCTCGATACCATCAAGGGTTTCAAGGCATAGTAAATCAAAATTTTCTACGGAGCTAACAGGGAAAGCCAAGATCTAATCTAGGAGATGCAAACAACGAGAGATTGGATTAGATCTTCATACCCTTGAAGATTCGCAGACAATGAACGCTCTTTAACATGGGTGATGTAGTCGCACTCGCCTCTCCTCGCGATCCGATCCGATCTAGCACCACAAGTGGCGGTGCTCCCGGAGATGCACACGCAAAGACTCGACGCCTCCTCCTTCCTCGACCAATGAGTATGGTGGAGAGATAGATTGATCTACAACACGACGGCGTGGTGTATATGGTGGAGAATTCTCAGCAGGCTTCTACAAACAATGGGAGGAGAGAGGAAGGTAGCAAGGCTGATAGGCTTGGACGAAGGTGTGTGTGGAGGGGCGACCACCCCTATATATAGAGGGGCGGCCAGCCCTGCCCCTCCTCCAAGCTTCATCTCTAGTTTAAACGAGTTTAAACTTATCCAGATCGGTGGGCCCTATGGGGTTTGTGCCCCGGCCCAATGCGGCCAGGACACTCTCATAGGCCCATGCCCCTCCCGGAAGGTGGGGCCACGTTGGTCCCTTCCGAAGGTTCTAGAAGCTTCCATAATACCGATTAACCCTAACAATTCAACTCCAAAACTGCACCGCTTTATATGAATCTTATTCTCCTGACCATTCCGAACCTCTCGTGATATCCCGGATCCCATCCGAGACTCAACAAAATTCATAAACCAATTATCCAATCTATCCTAGCGCCAAGACACGTTATGTGTGACCGCTGGTTCAAGAATATGCGCATATGATCTTCTATCAATAATCAACAAATGGGTCTGCACCCATATTGACTCCCACACATTCATCGATGATCATATCGGATGAACCACGATGCCGGATTCAATCAATCCCATATATATATTCCCTTCGTTCGCGATATTTTACTTGCGAGATTCGATCGCCGGATCATCATACCTAGTTCAATCTGCTCACGAAGTACTACTTTACTCGCTCGTAATCCGATATCACTTTGTGATTAACTCCTTAACCACATGCTTGCAAGCGGTGTTGATATCGACACGAAAGGGGCCCAAGTATATCTCTCCGACTTGGGAGGGACAAATTCCATCTCGATACATACAACCCAACAGATACTTTCCGATCACCGAGAGACACCTTTATGATCACCCTCTCATAGGATGACGCTTGATGACCTCAAAGCTTTCTTCCGATACTGTGGAGTTGCATTATCTCATGGTCTAAGGAATACAATATTTGACATAGGAAAAGCTTCGCAAAGACGAACATGACACGATCTAATTGCTCGCTTTGTTTGGGTCTATCCACCATATCATTCTCCCAATGATATGATCTCATTATCAATTGACAACTCATGTCTATGGTTAGGAAACCTTAACCATCATTGATCAATGAGCTAGTCCATAGAGGCGTACTAGGGACATGGTGTTGTTCAGAAACCACACAAGTATTAAAGTTTCCGCTTAATACAATTCTAGCATGGAATATAAACTTTATCATGAACAAGAATTATAAGAATAACATCTTTATTATTGCCTCTAGGGCATAATTCCAACAATATGTATAAAGGAAATACTCAACAATACAAAAGAGTAAGAAGATACTTTACCTCGTCCACTTCGTCGGCGCGGTCCATTAGAGTAATGGCCTGCTGGGTCATGTCCGAGATGGCCTTAGGGCCCAGCTTCTTGACGCACGGGTGTCGACCTCCCCGCCAACACCGCATTCCATGCCACAGATAAGACTCACCAACCAAGGCTTTTCCCATCGAAAGTGTCCGAAAGGAGAACTTGACCCGTTTTCAGGGTGGTTCCCACATTGGCACGGGTCGCAGCAGCGGAAGTATGGAGGGTAAAGTCTTAGAGCCATCACCTGACCTGGCAGCCGCGGATTAGCCCCCTTACCCATTGAAGCGACCATTGTCGCCAACGTCGGAGGCCGGATCTGAGGAGCAGAACCCGGAGCGCAGACCAACGTTGTCTGATTGGAGGAGGTGGATTTGCCGGATAAAGGGCCGAGCAAGCCTTGGGCTGGTCCGCCCTGATGTAATTGGAGAGCGAGCAGGGGGATTTGGAGAAGAAAGTGGAGCCGGTTGACTGGGCTCAGCAGTTTTGCTGGCTCCAAGATCAGGAAGTTGTTCATTCACATCAGCCTGAGGACCGATGCCAGAGGAACTGGTGGCGGAAGGTTTCACGCCGTAATCACCGCACCAAGATCGGATTGTTCCTGGCCAGCGCCAGGGGCGCTAGCCGAATGACCCACCGGGTCTGACTGACACTGAGAGGCGTGAGCCTCAATAGTGGGAGCCTCGACTCGGACGGGACTCGGCGCTGCCGAGTCAGCTGGAGTAGGCACAGGCCTTAGCGGCGAGGCAATGCTAGAAGCAGCCTGGTTCACCGACAAAGGTGCAACGCTGAAAACAACGAGACATGTATAAGAGAACATCAATGACAAAAAAGAAAGAACGAAGAAAGCAGAGTATGAAAACTTACCCGGTGATGACCGGGTCACGGGTGACTCGGCATGTGACCCGGCGCCCAGCGGCTTGGAGGGTCTCAGCCAGAGTGGCAGCAGTAGAGGCAGCAAGATCCGTCGAAGTGGGCTTGCTCTTCTTGGTCGGCTGAGTGCTGGAGGAGGCTTCGCATCGCTTCGGCTTGGCGACGGGGATCTTGCCGACTCCGCCCACGGCGAGAGGAGGAGTGTCATGTACCTGGACAGCTGCATAAGTAAATAACAGGCTTACTCGGATAAGTTGGGAGACTAAGGTCACAAGGCATATACCTCCAAAAGTGTACAATCATCATCCTCATCATCGTCAGACCAATCTTGTAAGGGATTGCGAGATCGACTCTTGCCCGAAGCGGAAGTAGCCGCAGCGTGCGGGATGGGCATGAAGCACTCCAGGTCATACTCTACTTCATCCGAGTCAGAGCGATCCCCGTTATAACCGTAGAGAGGGACAATACTGTCATCAACCTGGTGAACGCGATTCTGCGAAAGACAAACAAAATGAGTAACCAAAAAACTAAACTGAAAGTGGCAAAAGAGCTAAAGCCTACTTGGCAAGGAAAACGACCCGGAAAACTTATCCAGGGGACAGGCCTGACCCGGCTAAACGGAGGGCAACTCCAAGCCCAATCATCCGCCAAGATCAATTTAAAGATTGAGCTTACTCGGCGGGCAATGGAGTCATGGGTGAGCTCCTTAGTGGAGTGCCAAGTGGGATCATGGGAGCCACTCATGAAGCACATCTTGTGGCTCCTCGCTTGGATGGGGCTTACCCGGCGTGAGATGAAGGCGCACATGAGGTCAGTGTCGGCAAGATTAAAGTTTTCATCTAGTGACAACAACCTTTCCAGGATCACGTTAGCCTCGTTCACCACAGCGTCTTAGTCGCACGGGTCAAGCTGCCAGAGCTTCTTGTTGGGGACCTGTAAGATCCCTCCTTTGTAAAGGAAAAGGATCCCTGTGATTGCAATGCTAGTCCCTGGATCATTGCTAGCATCCACAGTTTAAGATGAAGTACACAGATACAAAGGTCATTTATTACATCCATTCCAGAGATAAACATAGTATTTACAACTCAAAGGCCACAGGCCTATTACAAGAGTTTGAATAAGTAAATAAATATAAGTCTTCATCTTCATGTGCCACAGGCAAACATGTTGAGTGTAGACTCATGACACCTAATCCTCATCAGAGTAACCTGCAACATCACAAGTTACAGCCACAGTGGGTCAATACTTTGGAATAGTATTGGCAAGTGATACCTTAGTAAATTTTAAGTGGACTAGATACTATATGCAATTTGGCTAAGTGTAGCTTGGCTTGCTTTGCTCAAAATAGGTTTTTCCTATTAGTTGAAATCACTAAGTTTTTCTTTGTCAAAACTCTTCCCAAGGAACCACCAATAGACATTGAGGTCCTTCACCCTTGTTCACCCACAAGTTTTACTTTAGAAATTGGGATGAGGAGATTCTTGATAGCTTCCATGCCTTGATGCTCAAGTTGTCCATTGCCATGGACTTGGATAAGTACTTAGATTTTTCCATCTGCAGAGGTTGTGCACTTCCCCACCATACTTGGTTTCACCAAGACAGGACCTTTCAGAAGCCTTTCCTTAGACCAAATGGACGCGTTCCAACCTATCATCCCGTGGCGCCCCGCAAAAACCACTACTAGAAAATCGCGTTGTTTTGGTGCATTGCATCATCATGACCGCATGCTCATGTCATCATGCCACATTGCATTTGGGCATCGTCATGTCATCTTGCATTTGTTTGCATAAAACTATTTTCGAAAAATCTGTTTTTGTTTTCTAAACGCCCCGTCTTTATTCAAACACAAAACCTGGGTCTCCGGAATATGCTGTTTTGTCTACCCGCGGTTTGCAAAAGCCCCGTTTTAAATAAATAAAAAATTTAATTGTTTTTAGGATGCAGCCAGCCCGAAAAACCTAGCCGCCACCTCCGAGATAAAATCCTATCTAAACAGAGCTACCCCAAACCTTTTCCTACCTAATTCTAGTCTACCCAGCCCCTTCCTCCACCTCCACCTCACCCCATCCAATCAAGGCTCGCCACATCGCCAGCCTCCACCTCAGCCCCCACACCACCTGGTTCCCTGAACTCCCGCCTGTGCTCCACCCCACCTGTCGCTTTCACCGAGTCGGCCCCACCGCCACTGGCGCCAACTCCTGCCGCCTGTGGCCACCTGCCTGGCCCACCCTGCGTAGCCCGCCCCAGTGCACGCCTCCCCTCCCTCTCTCCCTACCTCCCCATCGCCTTCCTCACCCCCCGCCTCTCCCCTCGCCGCCAAGAACCCCGCCGCCTCCCCTGTTGTGCCTCCTTCGCAAGCTCGCCACCACCTGGTCCGCCCGCATTGCCGCCGCCTCGGCGCCTCGTCCCGCCCTGCACCCTGCGCGACCCCCGGCCATGGTCTCCTCCTCGACGATCCATGGCCTTTGAGGCCGAGCCCGCCTCCCCATCACGGCATCGCCCGCACTGGCGCCCTTCGCCGGCCTCCACCTCTTCCGCCGCCTGCGTCGCCCTCCTTGTCCCGGACCTTCCCGCCTCTCGCCAGCGTGGCCTCCTTCAGATGTCCCTGCGCCCGTTGCGCCCACGCCTTTACGCCGCCGCCCTCCGCCGAGCGGCGCCGAACAACGCCGCGAGCGAAGTTCTTCGCCCGCAGGATTTAAGCTGTGGGTGGTTTGGGTCCACCGCACTGCTGTTCCGTGGTGTTTTGCTGCTTGAAGGTGCGGTGGTGCCTAGTTGTTGCTCCAGTTGGCTTTCGGTCCTCTCGGTAGTGGCACATCAGGATCCTCTTCGACAGAATGTCCGAACCCGAGAGCACCATGTCGATAAGCGATGCTGAACCAAGTTCTTCTGCGCCGTGAAGCCTTGGAGCGGAGAGGACCCATGGCACCAGAAGATCCCCGGACCCGATAACCCGAAGGCTATGCCACTCAAGTGCTTCTCCTCGGAACCACCAAGTTCTCCATCCCGGCATCCGAAGACCGCGGAGCGTCGATGTCCCCTTCATGGATGCCGAGTCCCCAAAGACCTCTAACCCGGAGGCAAATGCCGATCCCGTCGAACCCCGGGAGCCCAACATCGCCGATACCGAGATGTGTGACCCCTCTTCCGAGCCCTATATTTTATAATATATGACATTATGACTTGTTGCATCTAAATTGTTCATGTCGCACGCATATCATGTGGTTTGGGGGGCCTTATGCCGATTCACCTAATAATTAATTATGGAGGTCATATGTGAGCTTATCTAGTCTTACATTGGCCTCAATTAAATTTATGTAGCGAACCGGTGACATGATTATGCCTTGTTAAGCCAACATTTAAATTGCGGGGTATCTTAAATAACATGAACCATCTAATTAAATGTCGGGAACCCGGTTCCGCTTAATATGATCTAATTGCATTGCACCTTTGCCATGTCATACATCATACATGCATCATGCCCGATCTTCTGTTATAGTATTAAATAGTGCATCCGGTGTTTCTTCTAGTGTTTTGCTTCTTCACGGATTAGGCCGATGAGTTGATGCGAGTGTCGACCCGACCTTCGGATGAACCTTCGGCAATGTTTTCAGGCGAGCATCTCCCCCTTTCTACCTATCTTAATTTTATAGTATTTATTCCCTCCTGTTGATCTATTGCTATCTGTGTTGCGATGCTCTAGTTTTCGCATCTTGAACATCCTTGCAGCCTTATATTGCCTTGGACACATCCTATTACCGTTGTTTGGTAGATAGTTGACTTGCGTCGTAGTCGCTTGCTCAAGTGTCGCTATGTCGTCAAGTACCACAGCTTGTTGGAGTATTGCCGCATGTTTAATGTTGAGATGATCAAGACTTTAATTATTGTTTAATAACTAAAATTGAAAGTAGGTAAATGTAGAGGCACCGTGAGTAATAGACAATATTTGATTTTAATCACCACCGGTGTCCTGGGACCCCGAGTTCTTGACACTGCTCCGAGATCGAGCGCTAACCACGGTGGGGTGTGTGGGCACCCCATCGATTAGTACCGGATTTCAAAGTATTGTACCGGGGCCACAAGTAGTTTGGGGCTTTATTACTATCCTGAACTTATGTCATGCTTTCTTATTTATTTACGACAGCGAGAGCACTGCATCGTTAGGACCGCGGACACGTCTTCGTCAGACGACAAGCCCAACACACTTTCGGTTCCCATCGCTTACCGCTCACACAAACCCCGAGTCCGTCTCGAGACCGGCCGACTTCGCGGGTAGCTTAGTGGGTCGCCCCATGTACTTGCTTTGGTCCGGAAATGTCATGACTTAGGCCCCGACATACCGATGGGTGTATGTTAACGATCCGCAAAAAGGGTCGGCGCGTGGATACTTTGGTGCACCTAGGTTAAATCTTTTCGAGAAGCCGTGTCCGCGTTATGGACGACTTGGAGCACAGTTCTTGATCATAGACAACCATAACTAAAGTTTACTGTTATAATTTGACCTGTACCGATATGACTAGTAATCAGCTCCACTACCACGGAATGGCTAAATAAAAGTACCAACAACTGCTGGGTTTGGGATATCTCATGCTAATTGTATTTGACTAGTAAGTGTCGCAACTACAACAGAATGGTTAACTAAAATTTCCCACTGCTTATTATATCAGAATGATTATCTATACCTGACTAGTAATTGCTGCAACGATAACTGAATAAATAAAACTGCCAACTGCGTGAGTTCCTCGGTTGACTTCCTCGTTTGGTCTCGAGGGGGAAACACCAGGATGGGTATGTTTGGTGGTAGTATCAGGTTGGTTCCGAATAGGTCTCTCTTACCCCTCTCTGATAGCCGCTAGTTGTATAGAGTCTCTATAGGTTGTTTAGTGCATGCCGCTCTGCCGCTTCATTCCACCATACCTATGTAGGCGAGGACCACCGAATTCTAGTCTCGTCGTGTACTGGCCTCAGTACTGACCGCTCTCTCTTTTTCCTTTGCCCTTTGTCGGCACCCCTTTTGTTTAAGCAAGCTTTGAGATCGACGTCGTTAGCAGGGTTACCCTTCCGGCTTGTCCTGGGCAGGGTTATGGACGCCATTGGTTATTCTTCAGGGCTCTTAGCTCAATTTGCATCTTGTCCGTACTCGGACGCTTTATTGTTTTCAAGGTGATCTGGATCTTTGTACTGTAAACCTGTATTCTTGACTCTTTGAGTCGCTGTTGTATATATATGTTTTGTGGGTTCCATAGAGGACTATTGTGTAATGGTATTACTTCGTTTTCCACCCGCACGCAAGTGCCTGGTGGGCACCTTTGAATCGTTTCTATGCGGGTTTCGATGGGAAGCGCTGAAACTTGCATAGGGCCGATTCTGAGGGTGTTACAGATTGGTATCAGAGCTCAGCAGTTGCGATACCCCACAAGTCCAGCCTGTAGGATAACCTAGCTAACGGCCGAAGTAGAGTGTCAAAACTATTTTTGAAAAATCGGTTGGATAGTTCTGATTAGGTCTGATTTTACTCCTTACCCTCTCGCTCTCCTCTCACCTCTGCGTGTTTTGAATCCGCTCTCTTCTCTCTCTTGAGTCCATTTTCGTGGATGGGTTCCATCGCACCTTCGTGGTTTCTTCCTCCTTTGGTAACGGTGTTGCTACATGGTCTTCATGCTATCCGAGGAACCCTTCGTCTGGTGGAATTCTCTTTGTTCCTTCTCGTGCCTTCCGGTGTTTTCCGACGCGACGACATGATCTACGATAGATCCGATCGATCGCATCACTCCTTTGTTTCTGAACCTCGATTGTCGAGATCTTCAGTCTGATTCCGAGAATGGTTGCACGCTTTTCTACTGATTGTGCAGAGTAATAGTTTGGGTGCGTGATGGATTGGCCCCCATGCCGACTACTCACTCTATTCGCTTGTGTCCATTGAAGTGGATGAGAATGCATCGGTTCCCTCTTTCCATCGAAGTTAGAGGTGGCTTTATTTGTTGATACCTCTACCTTCGACCTTTTGTTCCCGGAGTGTTTCCTCGACGATCACGGACAACGACCTCTTGTTAGTGGTGTCGCGAGGATCTACACGATGCGAGAAGATTCAGATCGCCGCCCTTCTTCCCGGTACCATGATGCGGATCTCGAGGGCGAGATCCATTGTTAGTGGTGTCGAATTGTGGCGCCCCGCAAAAACCACTACTAGAAAATCGCGTTGTTTCGGTGCATTGCATCATCATGACCGCATGCTCATGTCATCATGCCACATTGCATTTGGGCATCGTCATGTCATCTTGCATTTGTTTGCATAAAACTATTTTCGAAAAATCTGTTTTTGTTTTCTAAACGCCCCGTCTTTATTCAAACACAAAACCTGGGTCTCCGGAATATGCTGTTTTGTCTACCCGCGGTTTGCAAAAGCCCCGTTTTAAATAAATAAAAAATTTAATTGTTTTTAGGATGCAGCCAGCCAGGCCCGAAAGCCTAGCCGGCCACCTCCAGATAAAATCCTATCTAAACCAGAGCTACCCCAAACCTTTTCCTACCTAATTCTACTCTACCCAGCCCCTTCCTCCACCCCTCCACCTCACCCCATCCAATCAGTGCTCGCCACATCACCCCAGCCCTCCACACCACCTGGTGCCCCTGGAACTCCCGCCCAGGCTCCACCCCACCTGCCGCTTTTCCCGCCCGAGCCGGGCCCCACCCCACTCACACTGGCGCCAGACTCCCGCCCAGGCCACCCTCCCGCCCACCTCAGTAGCCCGCCCTCTGCACGCCTCCCGCTCCCTCTCTCCCCTACCTCCCCAGCCTTCCTCACCCCCCGCCTCTCCCCTCGCCGCCAAGAACCCGTCCTGCCTCCCGTCAGTGCCTCCCTTCGCAAGCTCGCCCACCACCCTGTCCGCCGCCGTGCCGCTGCCTCGGCGCCTCGCCGTCCCGCACCTGCGCGACCCACGCCATGGTCTCCTCCTCGACGATCCATGGTCGCCTTGAGGCCGAGCCCGCCTCCCCATCACGCATCGCCGGCACTGGGCGCCTCGCCGGCCTCCACCTCTTCCGCGTGCCCTGGCGTCCTCCTTGTCCTTGACCTTCCCGCTCCGCCAGTGGCGTCTCCTTCGTCTTTGTCACATGCGGCCCGTGCTCGCCCCTCGCCCTCTCGTCGCCTCCTCCGAGCGGCGCCGCCAACGCGCCCGAGCGAAGTTCTCTCGTCTGCAGGGATTTAAGTCACGAGGTGGTTTGGGTCCACCGCACTGCTGTTCCGTGGTGTTTTGCTGCTTGAAGGTGCGGTGGTGCCTAGTTGTTGCTCCAGTTGGCTTTCGGTCCTCTCGGTAGTGGCACATCAGGATCCTCTTCGACAGCATGTCCGAACCCGAGAGCACCATGTCGAGAACCGATGCTGAACCAAGTTCTTCTGCGCCGTGAAGCCCTGGAGCGGAGAGGACCCATGGCACCAGAAGATCCCCGGACCCGATAACCCGAAGGCTATGCCACTCAAGTGCTTCTCCTCGGAACCACCAAGTTCTCCATCCCGGCGTCCGAAGACCGCGGAGCGTCGATGTCCCCTTCATGGATGCCGAGTCCCCAAAGACCTCGAACCCGGAGGCAAATGCCGATCCCGTCGAACCCCGGGAGCCCAAGATCGCCGATACCGAGATGTGTGACCCCTCTTCCGAGCCCTATATTTTATAATACATGACATTATGACTTGTTTCATCTAAATTGTTCATGTCGCACGCATATCATGTGGTTTGGGGGGCCTTATGCTGATTCACCTAATAATTAATTATGGAGGTCATATGTGAGCTTATCTAGTCTTACATTGGCCTCAATTAAATTTATGTAGCGAACCGGTGACATGATTATGCCTTGTTAAGCCAACATTTAAATTGCGGGGTATCTTAAATAACATGAACCATCTAATTAAATGTCGGGACCCCGGTTCCGCTTAATATGATCTAATTGCATTGCACCTTTGCCATGTCATACATCATACATGCATCATGCCCGTTCTTCTGTCATAGTATTAAATAGTGCATGCGGTGTTTCTTCTAGTGTTTTGCTTCTTTACGGATTAGGCCGATGAGTTGATGCGAGTGTCGACCCGACCTTCGGATGAACCTTCGGCAATGTTTTCAGGCGAGCATCTCCCCCTTTCTACCTATCTTACTTTTATAGTATTTATTCCCTCCTGTTGATCTATTGCTATCTGTGTTGCGATGCTCTAGTTTTCGCATTCGAACATCCCTTGCAGCCTTATATTGCCTTGGACACATCCTATTACCTGTTGTTTGGTAGATAGTTGGACTTGTGCGTCGTAGTCGCTTGCTCAAGTGCTGTTGCGTGTCGTCAAGTACCACAGTTGTTGGAGTATTGCCGCTAAATGCAGAGGCACCGGTGGGTAATAGAAAATATTTGGATTTTAACAGCTCCGGTGTCCGTGGGACCCGAGTTCTTGACACATTCGAGATCGAGCGCTAACCACGGTGGGTGTGTGGGCACCCCCATCGATTAGTACCTGATTTCAAAGTATTGTACCGGGGGCCACAAGTAGTTTGGGGCTTTATTACTATCCTGAACTTATGTCATGCTTTACTGCTTTATTTACGATTGTGCGTGGAGCACCTGTACTGTTTAGGACCGTGACACGTTTTCGCTGTATCGACAAGCCCAGTCACACTTTCGGGTTCCCAGTCGTTTACAGCCGTCTACACAAACCCTGAGTCCGTCTCGGAGACCGGCCGACTTCGTTGCGGGTAGCTTAGTGGGGTGGCCCCCATGTACTTGCTTTGGGGCTGGGAAATGTCATGACTTAGGCCCCGCTGACATACCGATGGGTGTATGTTAACTGATCTGGCAAAAAGGGTCGAAGTGCGTGTGGATACTTTGGTGCACCCCTGCAGGGTTAAATCTTTTCGAGAAGCCGTGTCCGCGGTTATGGACGACTTGGAGCACAGTTCTTGATCATAGACAACCATAACTAAAGTTTACTGTTATAATTTGACTGGTATCCGATATGACTAGTAATCAGCTCCACTACCACGGAATGGCTAAATAAAAGTACCAACAACTGCTGGGTTTGGGATATCTCATGCTAATTGTATTTGACTAGTAAGTGTCGCAACTACAACAGAATGGTTAACTAAAATTGCCCACTGCTTATTATATCAGGATGATTATCTATACCTGACTAGTAATTGCTGCAACGATAACTGAATAAATAAAGCATCAACCTGCGTGAGTTCCTCGGTTGACTTCCTCGTTTGGTCTCGAGGGGGAAACACCAGGATGGGTATGTTTGGTGGTAGTATCAGGTTGGTTCCGAATAGGTCTCTCTTACCCCTCTCTGATAGCCGCTAGTTGTATCGAGTCTCTATAGGTTGTTTAGTGCATGCCGCGCTGCCGCTTCAGTCCACCATACCTATGTAGGCGAGGACCGCCGAATTCTAGTCTCGGCGTGTACTGGCCTCAGTATTGACCGCTCTCTCTTTTTCCTTTGCCCTTTGTCGGCACCCCTTTTGTTTAAGCAGGCTTTGAGATCAACGTTGTTAGAAGGGTTACCCTTCCGGCTTGGCCTGGGCAGGGTTATGGACGCCATTGGTTATTCTTCAGGGCTCTTAGCTCAATTTGCATCTTGTCCGTACTCGGACGCTGTATTGTTTTCAAGGTGATCTAGATCTTTGTACTGTAAACCTGTATTCTTGACTCTTTGAGTCGCTGTTGTATATATATGTTTTGTGGGTTCCATCGAGGACTATTGTGTAATGGTATTACTTCGTTTTCCACCCGCACGCAAGTGCCTGGTGGGCACCTTTGAATCGTTTCTATGCGGGTTTCGGCGGGAAGCGCTGAAACTTGCATAGGGCCGATTCTGAGGGTGTTACACATCCCACTACCACCAACTATCCAAATGGCTAAGTTCTAGCAACTTATGTGATCCAGGCAGAGCCCATATTGCCAAGTGGCTGCACTAGAAGCTTCTTAACACTTGGCCTCTAAAATCTCTTTGTTCTTGGGTGGCTTGCCACAAGTGAGATACACAAGGTAAACCATAGCCATGGTCCTTGTGTAACCACTCAACCAAAACCACCAATCAAGTCCCTTTCCACCCAGGTGATTCATTGACTTAGTTGTTTTATTAAGTAAAACAAGTCCAAAGACTTAGAAATATTTTCATCATAGCATGCATATTTCACCAACCCTTGTTTTCTATTAGCTAGGCTAAGCATGGCATAGAGTGTAACTTAACTTAGAAATTTCCTAGCAATTCTACAACTACTTAGGATTTCCCAACATGGAATATAGGCAAAATAATAACATGCAAGACTTAGCAAAATATTTCTAATGCTTAGTAGAAAACATAGGAATGATAATATTCATGAAGTACCACTTGCCTTGGTAGTTGGGAGAGTAGCACTCTTCACAATAACAATCACTAGCACCAAAGTCTACACAAAGAATGGTAGCAACAAATTACACACATAACATATACAAACAAACAAAAATATATGCATGCATGCAAAATGCTAAGTGATGATTTTTAAAACTCAACCAAGCAAGTGCACAGTACTGAATCCTAAACAAGTCAAAAACTTGCCTCACAACAATAATTTAAACCCTAAATTAATTCCTAAACAATTCAATGCTCAAATAAGCCCTACACATGTTTTTGCAAAATAAACCTTTTTAACAGATGCAAAACATTAAAAACATTGCATAATCTGAAAGGGCTTGTTCCCCTGATTCCAACGGTATAAAATTTGTCAAAATCCAACGTGGGAATCAAAAGTTACAAACAAAACAAATTTGAACTATAATCCGATTCAAAATCTGTTTTAAATCTAAACTACTGCCACACGACGCTATCCTATTGGCCCGTACTGGTTCGGGTGGATCGATCTCTGTGAGCCGCAGGATTTAAGTCAGATCTAGTGGCTCAGATGCGCGCATACCTCTTCATTTAAGTTCTAATCCTAGCCGTAAGATCTACATCTAACGCTCCTGATTGCTTTGGCCAGAGATGAGCGGCGCTAGCGGCGGCGACTGGAGGCGGCGCCTCTGTCAGTGGCGGAGCTGGCGTTCTAGGTCACGCGGGAGAGGGGTAAGGGGCTTACCGAGCTCGCCGTGCGACGCTGATGCTCAAGGTGGTGATGGCTGGTCAAGGGGCGCGATGTAGTTGCTGAGGAAGGTCGTTGGAGTCATGCACGGCGTCAGGTGGTTGTTGTCGAAGTCGTTGCCGAGGTTCCGCATCGCCCTAGAATGAACCAGATGGTTTAGGAGATGCGCAAGACGATGGCGAACAACCTCGTATGCGAGAGAGATCAAGGGGCGCGCTATGCTTACCGTAATCGGTCGTCGGAGTTGAGTGGCGGCTCGGTCGTTTGTGGAAACGAACGGGGACAGCGTCCTGGGTCACAAGCAGGCAAGCAAAGGGTATCAGAAGATACACGACGTCTTGCTGGACACACTCGTTTGAATCAAAGGCACAAGGGCGGTCGGGACTCACCGGAATTTGCTGCCGGAGATCGTCGAGTCAAGGCGGTGTTTGGCGAAGGCGGCGACTGGTGGCGTGGAGAGAAAATTGAGTGAGGGGAATGGAGCGGAGTGGGGAGGGGTTTAAGTAGGTAGAGGCTCGACAAGAAACGCCCGGTGAATCAATGGCAATTACGCCGCGGAATCAATCCAAATAGGTGTTGGTTTGCGCAAAGGAAGCTGAAGTTGATGCAGGGTAAAAACAAGTGAATGATTTGAAATTCGAGTTATTTCACAGAATAACACTCTTATATATTCCCATTTCACAATGCCAGCTTTTAGAATGTTATAAACAGCAGCAACGGCCAGCGGCGACGGCGTCTGCGCGCGAGATTTGGGGAAGAAGGAGTCGACGTGGAGAGGGCCCAGTTGTCTGCGAGAGGAAAGGGTGTGGGTCCTGGCGCCAATGACTCATGGTGCATCTGCGCGTGAGAGAGAGGGAAAACCCGGGTGGGCTAGCTGGGCTGGTTTCGCTGTTGGGCCCAAAGTCTGGCGCCAGCCCTTTTCTTTTTCTTTATTCCTTTTCTATTTCTAATTTGATTTTCTGGAATGTTTTTCAAATGAATTCAAAGGCTATTCGAATTCAAATATATTCAGGATTTTTGCAGTGTGCAATAGTCACAATTCTTGGCATAAAACTAAGTGGTCACTTTGAATTGGCTTGGTCATTTGGAAAAATAAAATAAACAGTGATATAGCACTTTGTTTTATATTGGTTTTGAAATTGGTTTTTAAATTGTATTTTCTTTGAAATTTTGGTTTAAAACCTTAGCAAACTAGCAACACATTCTGAAAACAACAAGGCACAAAGTTTGGTTTCATGAACAACAACCTCTCATAGAAAGAGTAGCATTTGTTTCAAATGATGATCACATAAAATAATGAGCTCATATGCTCCTGTTTTTGAATTGTTTTGTTTGAAATGAACTCTATATGATCATGCATGCATGGATGATATGCATGAGTTTGAAACATGATTTTAGGGATGTTACAGGACCTCATCCGGGAAAGGGGAGCCGGATGTTATCGGTGGACCCGCTGTTTTTGACATAGAAAAAGGTTCTATGCCACTTCTTGCAAGAATCAAGCCCAGCAACCTGAGGAAAGATGGAGTCTCTCCTGGGCGTGAACCGCACCGAGTCGGCTTCTTCTCGGCACGAGGAGCACCAGGATGGGGAACAACCTGAACCCTAAATCTAAAATATTTGGACCACGGAAGAACTGTAGGCCAAATTCCGAGGTAAGCCTCGCAAGCAAAGATAAAACATGAAAGAGAGCCAATCGCATTAGCAGGAAGATTATGGGTTTGCAGATGGAAGGTGGAGAGAAACGAGGAGAATAAGGGGCTCATTGGAAGAGCGAAACCGCGCTCAAAGTGAGAAAGTAAAACCACCCGCTCGTTAGCTTCGGGTTTGGGAGAGATCTCACCAGCGGGAAGACGGCAATCCACTTGCAGCGGAATGCGCCTGGTGGAGCGGAGCCATTCTACCTCCTCAGTGGAGACCTCCGAGCCTTCCCAGCCGCTGCGCTCGCCGGCGGGAATCTCCTGCTCCTCAGCACCATCAGCGCCGTCATGAGCGTCCATGAGTTCCGCAGATTCAATCTCCTCCGCGGTTGGAAGAGGTTTGGAACAACGCAGACCCGTGGTGGAATGGAAAGAAAAGAGGGGCGATTGCGAGACAAGAACAGGAGGAAGAGGAAACCGCAAAGGGGGCGGTTCGATCTTGCAGGCGCAAGGAAGAAGAAAAGGCAGGAAAATCGAGCAGGCGTGGGGAAGTGGAAACCCCACCCCTACTTAAGGATAGTAAAACCCGGTAGTGGGATCCATCTGCCATGCGGCCGTGTGGCCGATGTACCAGCCAAGTAAGACGATCAAGAAAGCCACGTATCCGAGATACGAAAATCCCGCGCCACGTCATGAGAGGAAGGACAAGGGGCGCAGACCGATGGGACTGTCATAGTGACGGGGAATAACTGCGCAGTCGTCACTGTGCCGCCAGAGCTTGGAACAAAATTTGAGTCAAGTAATCATAATTACCAGCTGTCAATGACCGAAGGGCGCCAAAAATGACTCGGAATTGGCCAAAATGACTCGGCTCGAGGCAAAAATGAGCCAAGAAGTCAAAGAGTGGATCCGAAAACTGTCAGACAGACCCGGCAAGGTGCAAAATTGCGACAGATAGAGACAAAAACTAAGTTCCAATCACACAAAAGGAACCTGGAGACGCCTAACAGCTTGAAATGCTAGACCTCACCAGCTTCGGGGACTAATGTCGGGGGGATAACCCTTGGTAGGGTCACGAGAGGTGAAACATAGCACATCTTGGTTAGCTCCGAGTAAATAAAGAACCAGGTCGTGTAAGAACGGCCGGGTAAGATAAGCATGAGCGGCCGACATATAAACTATGTCGGCCCGCATAAGACAAAGTTGTAATTCTTGCAGGAACCGACGAGCCGAGTCTACCGAGGAAGGTCCGAGTCAAGTAGGACGTGTGGCACCTTTCCGAGTAAGGTTCAGGAGGGACCATGGTAAAGCATGGTCAAAAGAGAAGGGCGACGCCGGGTGACACAAAAGGAGACGGGTGACGCCCAAAGCATACGCTGACGTACAAAGTTACATCGTGATGCCAAAAGCAACAGGAAGCAGCGTACGAGAAGACCGTTAGCTGTCAAGCTTTATCGACTGGGCCATTGGGCTTAGGGCAAGCCCATGACCCAGCCCATATTGTAGGTACCAAGATCCAAACAGTAAACCCTAGAACCCAAAGGGGTATAAGCTAGCTAGAACTGCCTATATAAGGAAGGGCATAGCTGTAGAAGAAGGAGGTTGGACCAAGTAGGGAACTAGTGCACTAAACCCTAGTTCATACAGCTCAAGGAGCACTTGTAATCTTGGGGTATCAATCAAAACACTAAGTCTGGAGAGTTCTTCTTGTTCTTCGTGCATGGCTCGACCGTGCACTCTCTCCCCGATGACCACAAGCACCCATTCAGCCCCCAACTTAAGCCTACCCATGGCATCAGCCGTGCCACCACCACGACACCTTGCTCAGTTCGTGTCAATTGCCCCGCTGTAATTTGTTTACCCTTCATGCCATGTTGTTTATTTAAGGAGAGCACCTCTAGTGAACTATGGACCCCGGTCCAATCTTTGCCATTGATACACCTTCCACTGTTACTTGTTTACTTGATGCAAACCATTACCTTCCACACCGTACATTTAATCCTTTATTACAACAAACCGGTGAGCTTGACAACCTCACTGATTCGTTGGGGCAAAGTCTTGAGTTTGTGTTGTGCAGGTCTCCGCGTTGCTTGCAACACTTGTGTGACATTTCATTCCTCCTAATGGTTCGATAACCTCGGTTTCTTACTGAGGGAAACTTGCTGCTGTGCTGCTTCATACCTTGCTCTTGGGGTTTCCAACGAAGCATCCCACAACAAGTGGTGGGCGCCATCAAGCTTTTTTTGGCGCCGTTGCCGGGGAATAAACAAGAAGAAGCTCCTTCATCAACAAAGCACCATCAAAAGTTTTTTTGTGGTGCCGTTCCTGGGGAGGCTAAGGACGTCTTCACTAGGGGAGTCCTTCACTTCCTTTCTCTTTACTTTGTTTTTAGTTTGCTTTGTTTCTTTTGCTTGGTGTTGTTTTCCTATTTTCAAAAAAAAAAACAAAAAAAATTAGTCTAGTTTGGTTTGCTTACCTTATTCAAAAACACAAAAAAAAAATAGTTCATGCTCTAGCTATTGCTGTTGTTTTTGGCTTGCCCACCTTTGCCAAAATGAACTCTGCTGAGAACACCAAGTGTGTGAATTCACTAGCACCAACAACAATGATTTCCTTAGCCCTCCTATTGCTCCACCTGCTCCTGATGCTAGCTTTTATGAAATTAAACCTGCTTTGTTGAATCTTGGGATGAGATAGCAATTTTCTGGTGTTGGTTCTGATGATCCTGCTGACCATCTTAATAGCTTTATTGAACTTTGTGAGATGCAAAAGTATAAGGATGTAGATGGATATATTATTAAGATCAAGCTTTTTCCTTTCTCCTTGAGGGGAAAAGCTAAAGAATGGTTGCTTTCTTTGCCTAAAAATAGTATTGATTCTTGGACTAAGTGTAAAGATGCTTTTATTGGAAAGTACTACCCTCCTGCTAAGATTATATCTATGAGAAGTGATATTATGAAATTTAAATAGCTTGATAGTGAACATATTGCTCCTGCTTGGGAAAGAATGAAATCTTTGGTTAAAAGTTGCCCTACTCATGGAATCACTGCTTGGATGATTATCCAGACTTTTTATGCAGGTTTGAACTTGTCCTCAAGAAACCTGTTGGATTCTGCTACTGGAGGCTGTTGGAGATATGCCCTAGAGGCAATAATAAATGTAGTTATTATTATATCTTTGTGTTTATGATAAATGTTTACATTCATGCTATAACAGTATTAACAAGGAAACATTAATACTTGCGTGATTTGTAAAACTAAATTAGAGTCCCTAGTAAAGCCTCTTTATAATACTAACTTGTTGGTTAATAAATGATTGTGGTTTCCCTATCATGAACATTGAGATGTTATTAACAACAAGATCATATCATTAGGAGAACGGTATGATGGACATACTCCTATATATAAGCGTAGCATAAAGATCAAGTCATTTTAATAGTTCAATTGATATATGCTTTCTGATACATAGTAACCTAATTCCTTCGACCATGAGATCATGCTTATCACCATCACCGGAAGGATGCTTTGGTGACATCAAACACCACACCGTAACTGGGTGGTTATAAAGGTGGCATTGAGTGTTCGGAAAGTATTGGTTGAGACACATGGATCAAGAATGGGATTTGTCCATCCATATGACGGAAAGATATACTCTGGGCCCTCTCGGTGGAATGCCATCCAATTGTCTTGCAAGCATGTGACTGGCTCACAAGGGATCACATATCACGGGAACGAGAAAAGAATACTTATCAGTAACAAGGTTGAACTAGGTATGCAGAGATACTGACGATCAAAACCTCGGATAAGTAAACTATCGTGAGACAAAGGGAAATTGGTATCATATGTAAGTGGTTCTTTCGATCGCAAAGTAATCGTAGAAATATGTGGGAACCATATGAATTTCTAGATTCTTCTATTGGTTATTGTTCGGAGAAGTGTCTCGATCATGTCCGCATAATTCACGAACCGTAGGGAGACACACTTAAGGATTCGATGTTGTTGAGTAGTTATGGAATGATGAGTAAGAGACCGAATGTTGTTAGGAGTCTCGGATGGGATCCGGGATATCACGAGGAGATCCGGAATGGTCCGGAGAATAAGATTTATATAAGGAAAGTCCTGTTTCGGGGTTGGAGAATGGTTCCGGTGTTTTCATCGGGGATGTTCTAGAAGGTTCCGGAATGTCCGGCACTCCGGAGGGGAAGGGTACATGAATGTGTCATAACGAGTTGGAATGGTTGCATCATGTACTAGGTGTCATCGCTGAGCAAAATAAAGGGATAAATCAAATCCTAGTTTGAAAAGTCAAACGCCAATTTGAAAAGTCAAACGGCAAGTTTTGCTTGGTGGAGGGAGAGTAGGAAACGTACTTGGGGAGGAGTTCCTCTCCTCCGCCGGCCTTGAAGGCAGTTGGGAGGACTCCTCCCTTGGCCGGCGCCCTCCACCTATATAAGGAGGGACAGGGCTGCCCCTCCAAGACTACACCTTGCCTCACCAAAACCCTAGCCCTAAGCCGCCGGCGCCACCACATCCTGCTGCTGCCGCCGCCGCCTAGGGCAAACCCTAGCCGCCTAGGGCAAGCCCTAGCCGCCGGCCTAGCCCTCTCTCCTTGGTGTGTCTAAACCCTAGATCACCGAGGCCTCTCTTATAGTCCACCATACTCGCTCCGGCTTAAGGCGAAGCCCTGCGAGATCTCCCCTCTACTTCCGGTACCACGCCGTCGTGCTACCAGAATCATGAGGAGAGTGCTACAACCTCCGTTGCCTGCTGGAACAAGGGAGAGGAAGGTCTTCATCGAGTCTTAAATGTGACCGACATTGAGCACCGCTGAACGCAGTCATGGAAGGATCGTCTACACGATCTTGAGATCGGCAAGAGTACGACTACATCACCCACGAGAATCCGCTCTCATTAAACACTTTGGAATCTTCGAGGGTGAGTTATTCCATCGACTTGTTGCTACAATCTAATAGATAGATCTTGGCTTGTTTGTTTGTATGCGGTAGAAATTTTTTGTTTTCCATGCTACGAACCCCTACAGTGGTATCAGAGCCGTGTCTATATGTAGATCTGTTGCACGAGTAGAACACAATGGTCATTGTGGGCGGTGGTGCTTTTATTATCAATTGCTTCTTGTGTACTTTGCATCTTGCGGTATGATGGGATGAAGCAGCCCGGGCTAACCTTACATGAAATCGCTCATGAGACTTGCTCCACGCTCAACATACAACTTGTATTGCATAAGTGGCTTTGCGGGTGTCTGTCTCTCCCATTATAGTATAGATCCAATTTACAACGGGCACTTTATAGTTCAAACATCAATGTTGTGGTTCTTGTTCGTAAGTTAGATCGACACTTATTGAAAGCCCCAAACCACGTAAAATATGCAAAGAAATTAGAGGCGTCTAACTTTGTTTTGCAGGGGTGTGTTGTGATGTGATATGGCCATGATTGTGATTATATTTGATGTATGCAATGTTCCTTATTGTAAGTTGGCAACCGGCAGGAGCCATATGGTTGTTTTCAATTTCTGTTAAGACCCGCGTGTCTATTCAAAGTAGTTGGAATAGTTGAAGCCGGTGGACGGCAACCATGGAGCAGCGTCATTGACCTTTGTAACTACCTCGGTGAATTACGCTCCTAGATACAAGCCTGGATGAGCGGAAGTGGTTGAAATAGTACGGTGGGGCCCAAAAGCCACTCACGGGTAGACCTTTCAGCCGTCCCAACCACTTCCAGTCATCGGGACAAGTACGGGCGGCGTAATCGGCAGGCGAAGGGATCAACTACATACACAAATGAGTATGTATGCAAGCCACCATACAATAGTACATCAGAGCCATTCCATCTAAAAGAAAGGAAATATAGCAACGCCATACGGCAAGATTCAAATGTTCTAGATAGATCTAATAGTTTAGGATATTTCCTCATACATCACACATCAGAGAATCAGGCGGAAGCGGCAAACAAGTTAAATGCGGATAAGAAGCAAATCGGCATAAGATGCCACATAAATAAGCCCATCCCGCCCACAGATCTCACGGATCCCCGTTCCCGGAATCTCTACACCGAACGATCGTTGCCCACATCATCAGCCTCCTCCACCCAGTATCCGTCCTGCGAGTGTACCTGCTCATCTGAACCAATAATTTATCGTGTGAGACCCTAGGGTACTCAAGCAAGTCTTTATGCCTCTAAAGGGACACAACTGGGTGACGAATTGCGTGAAGGTAAACCCTAACAGTTCTATAGATAAACTCTAACCATCCGCCTAACCAAAGATAGACGGATGTCCGTGAGTTAGTGACAACAGTTATAACGGTAATATCCACAGATCCATCCTCCTCCTCGCTTACCAACGAGGAAGCGGACGAACAACCCCCCATCCGTTGGCAATTTTATTAACCATTCCATGAGTGTTGCACTATTTACTAGTCAATTACTTAGTCAAATTAAAAGCGGTACTTTAGTTATGCTTGTCTATGATCGAGAAATTGTGCTCCAAGTCGTCCATAACCGCGGACACGGCTTTCAGAAAGTTTTACCTGCGGTGCACAAATAGCAACACACACCTGATCAACCTCGGAAAAACCAAATCAAAACCCACGAGGCCTTCACGTCAAAGCAATCACAGGATTCAGAAATATTTCGGGGCCACCCATTGAGTAGACCATAGCGAACGGTTAGTGACTCAGACGGACTCAAGGTTTGCGACAATGGCTGTAAACGACATCGAACCGAAAGTGTGACTGGGCTTGTCGATACCGCGAAAACATTCCGCTTACCTAAACAGTACAGTGTGCTCCTCGCACAATCGTAAATAAAGCAGTAGCATGGCATAAGTATCGGATAGTAAACAAAACCTCAAACTAGTTTGTGGCCCCAAGAAATAAGACTGAATCGAGCTCTGGCTCAGGGGGGTCCCATAATCCTCCCGGATGTGGATAGCGCGAAAATTCAAGGAACAGGAATCAAGTACTCGGGGTCCTACGGGACACAAGTGAGCAGGAAAAACCAAATAGCAAATATTGCTCACCGGTGCCACTTTCATTAGTTATCCCATTACTACTCAGGTTAAGTTGTTTAGGTACCTCGTTATCCAACAGACTCTCACATACCCTACACATGTCGTTTCTACTGCATGGCTCAAACAACTCCTAGTAATGGCTCATGGGATGGAGGAACAAGCTTGGTGGGGTTTAAAGAAAAGGCTATGCGATACTTGGGATTCATTTAATGCAATCGCGACTCAATGATGCAAGAATAAGATAGAGGCAATAGGTATCAGATGTATGCAAGCATGTGGTAGTGCTTGCAGCAACTCGATTGAAGCGAGAGACGGATCAGGTAGTGCTCTGGTTCTCTTGATATATATATCCCACCTTTCGATTCATTCAAGAAGAACCAAACAAACAAGGGCCAACATAAATAAAGTGCACAAGCATAGGAATAAAATGCGTCAAGCAAACAATCATGCCATGATGAATGATGCACAAGTTGCATGGCAATAATGTAGCAAGGCATGGGTGATGTGTAGAATACAAGAAATAACATTTTTATTGAGTTTTGGTCACATTTTATTGTCATATTAGTTGCTGTATACTATATATTTATATGATGCATGCTTCAATTGAAGTCATGGATAGCATAAACAGAAAGGTCTCGTCGAGCTAATCATTTTAGACATATCATTTGTTAAATTCGGAGTTATAAAACAAAAGTTATTAATTAATTAAGGTCCAGGGGCATTTTGATGTAATTTAATTCAACTTGAAATTTAAAGTGTTCAAATAATATTTTGGATGGCATATTTGAAATCCTCACAATTTTCTGATTCAAAAACATATATTATTTGTATTATTTGAAATTATGAATTTAAATTTATTTTATAGCCAAAATTATTAAATGGGGTCAAAGTCAAAGGTTTGACTAGATAGAGTCAACCCTGGTCAAATTCGAAAACATGGTTGAATTCATATTTGAAAAACATTTACTTTTCATTTTGAAAGTTTTTACAAATTCGAATTATTTCAAAATATATGATTTTAGTTAGGTTTAAACATTTCCTGAAATTTTATTTGATTTCAGAAAAGTCGGGCGACTTTTCTCACTCAGGGATATCCTACCCTCCGTCACTGACATGTGGGCCAGAGTCAGGAGCGGGGCCACTGCGTCTTGGCCAGCCCGAACGCGACACGGGCAAGCCAAGGACTGGGTTGAGGAAGGAAAAGTGTGGGTAGCTTTTGCAAAAGGGTGAGACGGAGGGACGCGGGTTAGGTAGAAAAAGAAAGTCGGGTTTATCTGCAAGAACGCCACGGAGTCGATTGTGGCCGATTTAACGGATCGCGATTTAGGCTAGCCGACTCCAATCTTAGACGGAAGATGTCGAGCAAATGGTTACAATTTGGGTAAGCTTCAAAATAAAAGATGCAGATCTAGAAGGGCTCCAACTATGCAAAAACAAGTTCCTTCAAAGGAGGACTGTACGCATCAGGAAGGAGGGAGGAATAGAGCGGCAATCTGACGTCGATCTTGCCATTATTTATTCGTTAAGCTTCGCCATGGTGGTGACTTGAGCGATGATGGCGAGAGCTGGAGGCCGAAACGGACGGGGCCGGTACGAGAGAAAATGTAGATCCATCTACAGGCTACAACTTTGCTAAAAAGGGCTCGACGAGATATGGCCTGAATCCTGGAGTTTGCGCCGGAATTCAGAGGGAAAAATGAGGCTGCGAGTAGGTTGGTGCACGCGTCTTTGAACGGCGAAGCTACGGCTGCGTCGGTGCAATGGCAGCGAGGCGGCACTGGCGATCAGGCGAGGCCAAAGAGATGGGCGACATGGAGGCTCACCGAGAGTGGCTGATGAAGGAGGTTGGCTGCCGGAGAGGCGGCGGGGCGATGACACCGGAAGGAAGAATTCGATGGCGTGAGTGGCCCCCGTCAGTGAGACGACCTTGGCGTCCTCTGCGGCGACAGCCTGCCTCCTTCAAATAAAGAAGGGGAAGCGACTGGTGCATTCACCTCAGCTCGGCCTTGTGGAGCTCATGGCATCGACGCGGTAGGGGAAGGCAGACTTGCGAACCATGCCGCTCTCAGATGCTCACAGAGAGGAGGGGGAAAAGGAAGGCTAGGGTTCGAGGGGGGCCTCCGCGGCTTGGGGATAAGAAGAGGAGGGGGGATGACGCGGCTGACGGAGGAAGACGTCCACCTGCTCGCTCCGTCGGGGCGCACAGAGAGGGAGAAACGGAGAGGAGGACGAAGCACAGTCACGGAGTTGGTGAAGGGGTACTGGGCCAGGGAGGAGAGTTGGGCCGGAGGGGGTCTGCCCTGTGGAGTTGTTGCTTCTCTTGGGCTACTGCGGCTGGTAAGGCCCAGGTAAGCTGCTGCTGCTCCTCTCTCACAAATCTCTTTTTCTTTTATTTTTGTTGGTTTTGTATGTTTTAAATTCAAGCAACCTTTTTATTTCAAATCTTTTTGAACCTTGCAGATAGTTTTGAACAGAGAATTTGGGAAGGCCAAGGATAGAAAAGAGGGAAAATAAAAGTGGAGATGATTGATGCCTACATACATAATTTATGAATGTGCCAATTGTGGCATTTTACAAGAATATGAAGATTTGGGGTTTTACAATGTAACTACCTCGGTGAACTACGCTCCTAGATACAAGCCTGGATGAGTGGTAGTGGTTGAAATAGTACGGTGGGGCCCCAAAAGCCACTCACTGGTAGTCCTTTCAGACGTCCCAACCACTACCCTCTCAACGGGACTGTCAGACGGGCGTGGTCGGCGAAGGATCAACTACGTGCACAAGTGGGTATGTACGCAAGCCACCATACAAGAGTACATCGAGCCATACCATCTAGAAAGAAAGGAAATATAGCAACCATACGGCAAGATTCAAATGACCTAGATAGATCTATATTTTAGGATACTTCCTCATACAACACACGCCGAGTATCATGCGAAGCGGCAAACAAAAACTGAGTACGGATAAGAAGCAAATCGGCATAAGATGCCATAGAAAATAAGCACATCCCAACTACAGGTCTCACGGATCCCTTCCGAATCTCTACACGAACGATCGTCGCTGCCATCTTCGGCTTCTTCCACCCAAAGATCCGGCCCGCGAGGGTACCCGCCCATCCGAACCAATAATTTATCGTGTGAGACCCTAAGGTACTCGGCAAGTCTTAATGCCTCTAAAGGGGACACAACTTGGGTGACGAATTGCAGTGAAAAATAAACCCTAGCATCCTACAGATAATCGCTAACCATCCGCCTAACCAATGATAGACGGATGTCCGTGAATTAAGTACAATTATAATGGTAATCTCATCCGATCCATCCTCCTCACCTTACCAACAAGGAAGCGGACGAACAACCCCATCCGCTGGCAATTTTATTAACCATTCCATGATTGTTGCACTATTTACTAGTCAAGTTACTTAGTCGATTAAAGCGGTACTTTAGTTATGCTTGTCTATGATCGAGCATGCTCCAAGTCGTCCATATCCGCGGACGACTTTCGTAAAGTTTTACGGCGGGTGCACCAATAACAACACGCCGATCAACCTCGGAAAAACCAAATCAAAACCCAACGAGGCTTTCACGATGAACAATCACAGATTGAGAAATATTTGGGGCCACCCTTGAAGTACACCCATAGAAGATAGCAGACTCGAGACGGACTCAAGGTTTGTGGGGCCGGTAACGATGGCAGATCCCCAAACGGGGACTGTCGATACCACGTAAACGGGTCACCAATCCTAAACAGTACAGTGTGCTCCTCACACAATTTAAATACAGAAAGTAGCATGGCATAAGTACAGGATAGTAAATAAATCCTCAAACTAGTTTGTGGCCCCAAGAAATAAGACTGAATCAAGCCCTGGCCCAGGGGGGGTCCCATATACCTCCCGGATGTGGATAGCGCGATAAATCAAGGAACAGGAATCAAGTACTCGGGGTCTTACGGGACACAAGTGAGCAGGAAAAACCAAATAGCAGATGTTGCTCACCGGTGCCACTTTCTTTAGTTATCCCACTACTACTCAAGTTAAGTTGTTTAGGTACCTCATTATTCATCCGACTCTCACATACCCTACACATGCTGTTCTACGACTCGCATGGCTCAAACAACTCCTATAGTAATGGCTCATGGGATGGAGGAACAAGCTTGGTGGGGTTTAAAAGTAAAGGCTATGCATACTTGGGATTCAATTTAATGCAATCGCGACTCAATGATGCAAGAATAAGATAGAGGCAATAGGTACTGTATGTATGCAAGCATGTGGAAGTGCTTGCTGTTAACTCGATTGAAGCAAGGGACGGATCTGGTAGTGCTCTGGTTCTCTTGATACAACCCACCTCGGTGTCTATCCGAGAAAAACCAAACAAACAAGGACAACATGAATATAGAGCACAAGCATATGAATAAGATGCGTCAAACAACCAATCATGCCATGATGAATGATGCACAATTTACATGGCAAGAAAGGTAGCATGGCATGGTGAGGTATGGAGAACAAGTAGCAACATTTTAGTGGAGTTTTGGTTCACATTTTGTTGTCATAACACTGCTGTACCCTATATTTTTATATGATGCATGCTGCAATTAAAGTCATGGATAGCATAAACAGAAAGGTCTCGTCGAGCTGATCATTTTAGACATATCATTTGTTGAATTCGGGGTTTTAAATCAAAAGTTATTAAGTTATTAAATTCCAATGGCATTTGTGGTAATTTAAATAAACTTGGAATTTTAATGTGCAAAAGGCAAATTGAAGGTCATATTTGGAATCCTCTCATTTTTCTGATATCCAAACATATATCATTTGCATTATTTGGAAATACTATGGAAAAGTTATTGAAAATCTGAATTGAATTTGAATTTTGAAATTATTTAAACAGAATTTGAATTTTAAAACAGTCTCTGGAACGTTTTATACCCATCCTACTCTAGCCTGGGTCGCAGACAGGTGGGGACAGGCGCACCTGGACCCACATGCCAGCGGCTAGGAGGGGGAAGGACCGCGGGTTGAGGGTGGAGAAGCTGGGGTACCTTTCTGCAAAAAGACCACGGTCACTGACTGGTGGCCCTGGCAGGACTGCGGGTTGAGGGAGAGAAAAGGGCAGGGGGGGCATTCGCTAAAAGGACACGCGGGCGTGGGGAGGACTGAGTTGACTCAGGAACCACGAGCCTTTTAGAAAAAAGGCCACCGTCACCGAAGCGGGCTCTTGGACCGCATGATTGGCAAAAGCAAAAGAGGGGTTTGTGCAAAGCTGCACATCGTGGATCTTCTGCTGACGAATCAAACAGCCTGCGCTGACAGGAAAAAGGCGATGTGGGCTCGATCTCATGACGCATGAGCCAAATGAGGGCGGCTACCATCTGGGCTTCGGTTTGATGGCAGGGAGGAGGCGCTAGAAGACGCGCTCTGTGCAGATCTGATCTGGCAGTGCCTTCCTTCGGCCAGTGTGCCTTGCATAAACGATCGTCAGCAGGAAGCGAGGCGGGGACAGAGCATGTCTAGGGTGTTCAGGGGCTTACCGCGGAGCTGTCGGGGACGGTGGCGAGGCTCGGGGTGCAGGCGATCGGGGCGCGGCTCGCGGACTGGTGCGCTAGGGTTTGCGTCAGGCGGCGTCGGCTCCGGCGGTTGCTGGCCTCCTCCTCCTCGCTGCTGGGCACGGGGGCGCTGCGGACGGGCTCCAGACCTTCCTCGACACCACTCTCCGCGCCTCCTGGATGCGTCGTCTTGCCGTGAGTAGACGGCGTGGCCGTGAGGAGCTGGGGTGGTGGAGAAGGAGGGAGGAGGGAGGCGGGGTCCCCTGGGCGGATCTGGGACGCCTTTGTGAGGCCAGGGGAGGATAAGAAGAGAGAGGGGGCAGGTTGGTTGCGTGGGGGAGGGGAAGGTGGCCTCGGTGCCACCTTTTTGCCTCCTCACGTGCTCGACAGGGGGGCCAGGGGGTGGCGCGGGAGGGCTGGGGAGAGAGGGGCGGCCCCCACAGGAGGCTCGTGTGTGAGGTTAGAGGCCAGTGGGCGAGAGAGAAGAGAGGGAAGAAGCGAGAGGGAGAGGGCCGGCTCGATCTAGGGTTTGTCCTCGATGGGTAGCTAGGTGGGCCAGGGTAGAGGGGGCCAAGCTAGAGATGGGAGAGAGGGTGGCGAGCTGGGCAGGGTTTTGGTGTGATTAAGCAAGGTAGCTAGAAGGGAGAGGAGAGGTAGCTAGGGTTTTGCTTAGGGAAAAGGTGTAGATTAGGGTTTTGTTTAGGGTAGATGTAGATTAGGGTTTTGTTTAGGGTAGAAAGGAGAGATGGCATGGGGTAGGTTTTAGAGTTTGCTAAGAGGGGTAAGAATGAGGTGGTACTTAACTTGGTCATGCAATCTTCATATACAACCCACAAAACCAAGAAAAAGGAGAAAGGAGGGAAGGTAGGGAGAGATGTTTATGTGGTGATGGGGTTATTCTTTGGTCCATGCATGTTCCAAATAATGACCAAGCATGATCCTAGAAAGGAGATAGAGAGAGGAAGGTGGTTTAAGGTTTGGTGCATGCCACATTAGCACATGTGTGTACATGGAGCATGGGAGGTAGGGGTTTGGCTAGAAAGGATAGGGATAGATGATGTGTTGAAGAAACTACAAAACAAGATTTGAACAAAGGAAAGATGATCCACTTAGAAATCAAGTAAAAACCAAATACTAGAAAAGGTGGCACTTGCATGGCCCATGCAAAATAATTAATGCCAAATCTATCCTTGTGAAAACAATAAGATTTACATGGCATTACTCATATGCATTCCCAAAAGGTGGGCAAGGCCAAGCAAAGATTAGGGGTGGAATCCATCCAACCAACATGAGCTAGAGATAACCCAAATTAAAATGCTAAGCTCATATTAACTGGATGGTGGAATAAGGTGGTGAAAGAAAGGTGGTGGAGTTTAGAAGAGATATGCCCCCAACTCAACTTGGGCATTTAGCAATATATCAAGAGCCAAATACAATATAAAGAGGCAACTACAAATAATCATGCACATGAGATAAGAACCAAACAAGAAAGGGTTTTGTATGATGCTCAAATGCAAGGTGGCATGATGACATGAGCATGACATGATAATGATGCAGTTATATGTTGGAAGTGGCCCTTTTTATTATTATAACAAGTAGCATTACAGATGTTAGACAACTGGGATGCTACAACTCTCCCCCACTAAACAGGAATCTCGCCCCGAGATTCTAGGAAGAAGAAGAAGACACAAAGAGAGAAGGATGGCTGGCACGGAGTTCATCTTCACGCTCCCATGTTGCTTCATCAACAGAATGGTGTGACCACTGCACCTTGCAAAACTTGATGGACTTGTTGCGAGTCCTTCGTTCTGCGGTCTCAAGGATTTTGGTGGGGTGTTCTTGATAAGACAGATCTTCTTGGAGGTCGATTAGCTCATGGTCCACGGTCTTGCCGGGATCTTTGAAGCACTTCTTGAGCTGAGAGATGTGGAAAACATCATGGACTTTGAGTTTTTCCGGAAGCTCCAGTGCATAAGCAACTTCTCCTCTTCTACCACGTATCTTGAAAGGACCGATGTATCTAGGAGCCAACTTTCCTTTGATACCGAAGCGGTGTGTTCCTCTCATGGGAGTGACACGAAGGTAGACGAGATCACCAGGGGCATATACCATATCCGTGTGTTTCTGTCATAGTTGCTCTTGACGACTGAGCAATCTTGGTTCTCGAATGATATGCACCTTCTTCCTTGAGTTACAATGTCGAGGCCAAACCAGATTCTTTCTCCTGCAACTGACCAACCAATCGGAGTTCTGCACTTGCGACCATAGAGAGCCTCGAATGGTGCCATCTTCAGACTCTTTTGGAAGTTGTTGTTGTAGGAGAATTCAGCATATGGAAGGCATTCCTCCCACTTCATGCCAAAAGAGATGGCCAAGCTCTAAGCATATCCTCCGAATTTGATTGATTCTTTCCACTTGTCCTTGAGGCGAGGGTGATAAGCGATCTGAAGTTCAACTTTGTTCCCAAAGCTTTTGGAAACTCTCCCGAACTTTGAGGTGAAGATGCTCCCAGTGCAACTGATTTCAAGTGGAACCCCATACAGAGAGACAATCATTGATATAGAGCTCGACCAATGAATTCGAAATTGTTTCTTTGGTAGGAAGAAATGAGCCACTTTAGAAAGCCTGTCGATGACAACAAAGATTGCATTGTTGCCCTTCTGCGACCTTGGAAACCCAGTGATGAAGTCCATCTCTACTTTCTCCCATTTCCATTCCGGAGGTTGCAATGGCTGTAGAAGACCAAATGGTTTCTGATGGACAGCCTTGACTCTGCGGCAGACATCACATTCTGAGACGTACTTGGCACAATACCTTTTCAACCGAGGCCACCAGTATTGTGTTTTCAAGTCCATGTACATCTTTGTGCTGCCAGGATGGATAGAAAGAACCGAATCATGTGCCTCCTTGAGAACTTGGTCTCTCAGACCCGGGTAGTTTGGAACAAACATCCGGTGTTCAAAGAAGAGCGTGCCTTTATCATCAACATGGAAGGATTCATACTTCGGAAGGTCAAGCTTAGAGATGAGCTTTCTGGTGTGCGGATCACCAAGCTGACGAGAAAGAATCTGTTCTTCCAAGAGAGGAGTAGCCAGAAGGTTCAGGAGATGCCCTTGTTCTATAATTTCCAGGTTGAGCTGACGGAATTCCTCGCACAAGAGAGGCTGCTGCTCTTCTACCATGAGGTTGTTGACATAAGCTTTACGGCTAAGCGCATCTGCCATGACGTTTGCTTTGCCTGGAGTGTAGTTGATGGTCACATCAAAGTCATTTATTGCTTCAATCCATCTCCTCTGGCGAAGGTTGAGATCGGTGAGTGAAGATATACTTCAAACTCTTGTGGTCAGAAGATCTCTAGCGGTTACCAAGCAAGTAGTGCCTCCATAGCTTGTGGCAAAGACAATCGCTGCGCTAGCTCGAGGTCATGTGTGGGATAGTTGATATCATGCGTCTTCAATCGACGAGAGGCATAAGCAACCACTGTTTCTCTTGCATAAGGACCGCACCCAATCCTTGCAAAGAGGCATCGAGAATATCTGGAAAGGCTTAGATGTATCTGGAGGAACCAAGACTGGTGTGGAAGTGAGCTTCTCTTTGAGTGTCTCAAAACTTTCTTGACAAGCGAGTCCACAGTACTTCTTGCCTTTCTTGAGGAGATCTGTAAGAGGCTTTGCTATCTTCGAAGTTCTGAACAAAGCGGCAATAGCTAGCCAAGAAAACTCCGCACTTCCTTGACATTAGCAGGAGGAAGCCATTCAACTATTGTCTTCACGGTTTCGGGTTGACAATGCCCTTGGCGAGATAACATGACCCAAGTATGTTACTTGAGCAACCAAAACTCACACTTTGAGAACTTTGCATACAAGCGGTTCTCACAAAGCTTGTTTAGGACACACCGCAGTGTTCTTCATGCTCCTCCTTGGACTTGGAATAGACGAATGTCATCCGGATATACCACAACAAACTTGTCCGGTACTCCATGAAAGCGGAGTTCATCACCTCGAGAAGGTAGCAGTGCGTTGGTGAGACGAAAGACATGACCGTGTACTCATCTGAGCCATAGCGGGTTGTGAAAGCTGTTTTGGGCACATCTTCTTTGCGAATTTTGATTTGGTGATATCCACTTCTCAAGTCCAGCTTAGAGAACACCAGCTCGCCGGTGATCAAATAGATCATTTATCCGTGGGAGAGGATATTTGTTCTTGATGGTTTTAGCATTTAGAGCCCATTAGTCAACACAGAGCCTATCGGTTACATCACGCTTCTTCACAAAGATTGTTGGGCTACCCCAAGAAGAAGTGCTATGTTGAATGAAACCCAATTTCTCTTGTTCATCAAGTTGTCGTTTGAGTTCACCAACTCGGAAGGACCCATTTTATATGGCCGCTTGGAGATAGGAGCCGTTCGGGTTCAAGCTCAATTACGAATTCAACCTCGCGATCCGGAGTCATACAGCAACTCTTGGGAAAGACATCGGGAACTCACAGACCCGGTACACTCGAATAGCTTCCATAGCATCATTATTGAGCCGCCAAGGAAAAGAGCTGGACGGCGAGTCGACTTGGAGAAGACTATATGGCCTTGAGGAATCTTGAGACACCGCGTTCAAAGACAATCAATCAATTTGCATTTCTTGTCAACCAATCCATGCCCAAAATGACATCAATGTCAGAGTTGCCCAGAAGAATTAAAGAAGCCAAGAATGAAGAACCACCAATCTTAATCTGGTTGCCATGACTGATATGAGCAGCCCTCATGTTTGAACCAGGAGATAGCACCACCAGACGACGTGATAAAGGGACCCTATCCAGGTTATTCTCTTGTGCAAACTTATGCGAGACAAAAGAATGCGATGCACGTAATCAAAGAGAACTTCGTCAGGACCGAGTTAACGAAAGCATACCCATCACGACTCTGTGTGAGCTCACTTGAGAGGCGTTAGCCGCGTTAGCACGGACAACCGCAGAACCGGGCTTAGTGTTGATCTTGAGAGCCCGAGGCGGTGGTGCCTGAACCGAAGAGAGCTTGTTGCGATCTTGGCGGGGTGGAGGAGAGCTTTGTTCTTCATTGGACAGTTCAGTTTGATGTCCAGGATCTCCACACACGGAAGCGTGCACCGGATGGGCGTGGAGCAGTAGCTGGGGACTCCGCCAGCGCTCGGGTAGTTGTTGTTGTAGCCCCAGGAGCAGATGGTGAAGTTTGATGGCCTTGGCGTAACTTGCAGGTCTTGGTGGGCGGAGCGACGGTGAGGTATTAGGAACCCGGACACGCCTTAGAAGGAGCTGCCATAATCGCTGTAACTTGATGAATCCTGTTGTGTTTCTTGGACTCCTCGAACACTTGCTCCTTGCCTCCTCTTGCGTCTGTGTGTTGTAGCTCCAGAAGGTTGCGGTCTTGCATGCGTGATTGCATACTTGATCGACGCATTGAGCCCTTACTGAACCTTTACGCTTCTTCTTGTCATCGACACCTCATCACCACCATAACGAGACAGATTCATGAAGTTCTGATATAGGTGTTGGCGTTATCATTTCCACCGGGTTGAGGAAAGCCTCCTTCATCCTTTCCATCACAATCTCGAGAAACTGTTTTGAACGCTCGAGGAACCTTTCCCAAGTAGGCTGGAACCAGGCAGCTTGCCTTCAAGTAGTTCTCCCACCAAAGAGCTGCATCTCCCTTGAGAAGGTGGGTAGCACACTTGACCCACTCCTGCTCGGAACATCGCCAGCCTCGAGCAACCTTGAGATCTCACAGCCAATCATCCGGCGTCCGGTGGGTCGAAACATCAAACCGACGAGGGTTGAACTTGAGGAAGCTCTTGATGTCACCACGCTTGGGAGGGGGAAGTGAGTGGAGCAAACTTTTTTTCCGCTCTCCTCAAAGCGTCTGGTTCTCTTGCATTTTGCGCCAAAGCATTAGCTATGTTGGCGATTCCAGGAGGGATGTCCTCCTCCTCAGCGGGGAGCCATCTTGTCATTGATATAAAACTCAAGTCAATTATAATGGAGAATGATAATAATAATCCAAAATAGTACCAACCAAGAATTAAGATTAAAGGATACAATTCTTGAGATGATATTAAAATATCAACAAAGTTCATAGCACCTAAAAGATATTAAGCATATCGCACACGACTGAAAAGGAGTGTGGTACACAATATATCAAAGAAAATTTTCCACAAATTTCGCATTAAAATACCAATAGATGCTAAAATTACTTAACGAATCAAGATTAGTGACTCTCCGATTCAATATACAAAAGCGAATGATACAAGTAGTGGTATGGTCGACTCCATCCCTCAAATCATCATTACTCCGCACATGAACAAGTGGAACACATATCCTAACCCCTTCTTCTCACGATGATTTAAACCTAAAGATTGGTAACTATAAACAAACACCCCAAACAAGATAGCGTCGGATACAAGAGGAAGATAGATTGCGCTTTTATGGAAAAGCCTGCTTATGGAATGTACCAACAGTTGATAACCAAAGGCATATAAGATAACAACTTGGATGCAACAGATAGACAAGGGATTACACACACACACACACACACAACCTATGGTACTACGGAATCCCAGAACACGTGAATCCTAGTTTAAACTTTGAGAAGAGGATTGAAAACGTTGCACTTCCTTACGAGAAAAGGGTGGGTGGGAGGTAAGAAGAAAAGTGGAAGCAGTCCTACTCTCGTTTTGTTTTTCCCTAATATACATAACTACCAAAATATTTGCTAGGCAACGACAATCGCTTATTTGAAACCACGAAGGTCGGGATGGCTCGATACCAATTGTAACTACCTCGTGAACTACGCTCCTAGATACAAGCCTGGATGAGTGGTAGTGGTTGAAATAGTACGGTGGGGCCCCAAAAGCCACTCCTTGTAGTCCTTTCAGACGTCCCAACCACTACCCTCTCAACGGACTGTCAGACGGCGTGGTCGGCAGAAGAAGGATCAACTACGTACAAGTGGGTATGTACGCAAGCCACCATACAAGAGTACATCGAGCCATACCATCTAGAAAGAAAGGAAATATAGCAACCATACTGGCAAGATTCAAATGACCTAGATAGATCTATATTTTAGGATACTTCCTCATACAACACGCCGTACGTCGGTATCATGCGGCGGCAAACAAAATCCGAGTACGGATAAGAAGCAAATCGGCATAAGATGCCATAGAAAATAAGCACATCCCAACTAGGTCTCACGGATCCCGTTCCGAATCTCTACACCGAACGATCGTTGCCCACATCTTGACTTCTTCCACCGATGATCCTGCGAGGGTACATCCATCCGAACCAATAATTTATCGTGAGACCCTAAGGGTACTCAAGAAGTCTTAATGCCTCTAAAGGGGACACAACCAGGTGACGAATTGCAGTGAAAAAATAAACCCTAGCAGTCCCTACAGATAATCGCTAACCATCCGCCTAACCAATGATAGACGGATGTCCGTGGAATTAAGTACAACATTATAATGGTAATCTCATCCGATCCATCCTCCTCCACCTTACCAACAAGGAAGCGGACGACAACCCCATCCGCTGGCAATTTTATTAACCATTCCATGATTGTTGCACTATTTACTAGTCAAGTTACTTAGTCGATTAAAGCGGTACTTTAGTTATGCTTGTCTATGATCGAGAAACGTGCTCCAAGTCGTCCATATCCATGACACGGCTTCGAAAGTTTTACCCGGCGGGTGCACCAATAGCAACACGCCGATCAACCTCGGAAAAACCAAATCAAAACCCAACGAGGCTTTCACGATTGAACAATCACAGATTCAGAAATATTTGAGGGCCACCCTGAAGTACACCATAGAAGATAGGCTGACTCGAGACGGACTCAAGGTTTGTGGGGGCCGGTAAGCGACAGATCCCCAACGGGATCGATACCACGTAAACGGGTCACGAATCCTAACAAGATGCAGTGTGCTCTCGCACAATTTAAATACTGAAAGTAGCATGGCATAAGTACAGGATAGTAAATAAATCCTCAAACTAGTTTGTGGCCCCAAGAAATAAGATGAATCAAGCTCGGCCTGTGGGGGTCCCATATACCTCCGGATGTGGATAGCGATAAATCAAGGAACAGGAATCAAGTACTCGGGGTCTTACGGGACACAAGTGAGCAGGAAAAACCAAATAGCAGATGTTGCTCACCGGTGCCACTTTCTTTAGTTATCCCACTACTACTCAAGTTAAGTTGTTTAGGTACCTCATTATTCATCCGACTCTCACATACCCTACACATGTTCTCATTCTCGCATGGCTCAAACAACTCCTATAGTAATGGCTCATGGGATGGAGGAACAAGCTTGGTGGGGTTTAAAAGTAAAGGCTATGCATACTTGGGATTCAATTTAATGCAATCGCGACTCAATGATGCAAGAATAAGATAGAGGCAATAGGTACTGTATGTATGCAAGCATGTGGAAGTGCTTGCCTGTTAACTCAGTTGAAGCAAGGGACGGATCTGGGTAGTGCTCCTGGTTCTCTTGATACAACCCCTGCTCAGTGTCTATCCGAGAAAAACCAAACAAACAAGGCCAACATGAATATAGAGCACAAGCATATGAATAAGATGCGTCAAACAACCAATCATGCCATGATGAATGATGCACAATTTACATGGCAAGAAAGGTAGCATGGCATGGTGAGGTATGGAGAACAAGTAGCAACATTTTAGTGGAGTTTTGGTTCACATTTTGTTGTCATAACACTGCTGTACCCTATATTTTTATATGATTCATGCTGCAATTAAAGTCATGGATAGCATAAACAGAAAGGTCTCGTCGAGCTGATCATTTTAGACATATCATTTGTTGAATTCGGGGTTTTAAATCAAAAGTTATTAAGTTATTAAATTCCAATGGCATTTGTGGTAATTTAAATAAACTTGGAATTTTAATGTGCAAAAGGCAAATTGAAGGTCATATTTGGAATCCTCTCATTTTTTTGATATCCAAACATATATCATTTGCATTATTTGGAAATACTAGAATTGAATTTGAATTTTGAAATTATTTAAACAGAATTTGAATTTTAAAACAGTTTCTGGACGTTTTATACACATCCTACTCTAGCCTGGGTCGCAGACAGGTGGGGACAGGCGCACCTGGTCCCACATGCCAGCGGCTAGGAGGGGGAAGGACATGAGTTGAGGTGGATAAGTGGGGTACCTTTCAAAAAAGCCCACGGTCATCGATGGTGGCCTGGCAGGATCAAGGTTGAGGGAGAGAAAAGGCGGGGGCATTCGCTAAAGAACACGCGTGGGGAGGGCTAAGGTTGACTACAGGAACCACGGAGCCTTTTGAAAAAGGCCACCGTCGATCGTGGGGCTACCTCTTGGACCGGATTGGCAAAAGCAAAAGAGGGGGGTTTGTGCAAAGTCACAGCGTCTTGTGGATCTTCTCTGCTGACGAATCAAACAGCGTGACGACAGAGGAAAAGCAGATGCGCTGCTCGATCTCGCGACATGACGCCAGTGGCGGCTACCACTGGCTGGGCCGGTTTGATGTGAGGAGGAGGAGGCGGCTAGAAGACGCTCTCGGCCTTGAGATCTGGCAGTAAAGCTTCACGCCACGCGGTGTGCTCGGAAACGATCATCGGCGGGAAGCGGGAAGGCGGAAGCATGTCTAGGGTGTTCGAGGCTTACCGCAGAGCTGTCGGGGCAGTGGCGAGGCTCGAGTGCAGCGATCGGCTCGCGGCCGAATGCGCTTAGGGTTTTCGTCGGCCGGCGTCGGCTCCGTGCGGTTGGCCTCCTCCTCCTCGGCTCTTGGGCAGGGGGCTGCCAGACGGCTCAGACCTTCCTCGACACCCTTCTGCGCCGCCTGGATGCGTGCGTCTTGGCGAGTAGGCGTGGCGAGAGAGGCTGGGTGGTGGAGAAGGAGGGCGAGGAGGGAGGCGGGGTCCAGGGGGCGGATCTGGGACGCCTTGTTGTGAGGCCAGGGGAGGATAAGAAGAGAGAGGGGGCAGGTTGGTTGCGTGGGGGAGGGGAAGGTGGCCTCGGTGCCACCTTTTTGCCTCCTCACGTGCTCGACATGGGGGCCAGGGGATGGCGCGGGAGAGCTGGGGAGGAGAGAGGGGCGGTGGCCCAGGGAGGCTCGTGGGTGTGAGGTTAGAGGGGCAGTGGCGAGAGAGAGAGAGAAGAGAGAGGAAGAAGGAGAGGAGGCTCGATCTAGGGTTTGTCCTCGATGGGTAGCTAGGTGGGCCAGGGTAGAGGGGGCCAAGCTAGAGATGGGAGAGAGGGTGGCGAGCTGGGCAGGGTTTTGGTGTGATTAAGCAAGGTAGCTAGAAGGGAGAGGAGAGGTAGCTAGGGTTTTGCTTAGGGAAAAGGTGTAGATTAGGGTTTTGTTTAGGGTAGATGTAGATTAGGGTTTTGTTTAGGGTAGAAAGGAGATATGGCATGGGGTAGGTTTTAGAGTTTGCTAAGAGGGGTAAGAATGAGGTGGTACTTAACTTGGTCATGCAAGCTTCATATACAACCCACAAAACTAAGAAAAAGGAGAAAGGAGGGAAGGTAGGGAGAGATGTTTATGTGGTGATGGGGTTATTCTTTGGTCCATGCATGTTCCAAATAATGACCAAGCATGATCCTAGAAAGGAGATAGAGAGAGGAAGGTGGTTTAAGGTTTGGTGCATGCCACATTAGCACATGTGTGTACATGGAGCATGGGAGGTAGGGGTTTGGCTAGAAAGGATAGGGATAGATGATGTGGTGAAGAAACTACAAAACAAGATTTGAACAAAGGAAAGATGATCCACTTAGAAATCAAGTAAAAACCAAATACTAGAAAAGGTGGCACTTGCATGGCCCATGCAAAATAATTAATGCCAAATCTATCCTTTTGAAAACAATAAGATTTACATGGCATTACTCATATGCATTCCCAAAAGGTGGGCAAGGCCAAGCAAAGATTAGGGGTGGAATCCATCCAACCAACATGAGCTAGAGATAACCCAAATTAAAATGCTAAGCTCATATTAACTGGATGGTGGAATAAGGTGGTGAAAGAAAGGTGGTGGAGTTTAGAAGAGATATGCCCCCAACTCAACTTGGGCATTTAGCAATATATCAAGAGCCAAATACAATATCAAGAGGCAACTACAAATAATCATGCACATGAGATAAGAACCAAACAAGAAAGGGTTTTGTATGATGCTCAAATGCAAGGTGGCATGATGACATGAGCATGACATGATAATGATGCAGTTATATGTTGGAAGTGGCCCTTTTTATTATTATAACAAGTAGCATTACAGATGTTAGACAACTGGGATGCTACATACAAATTGGATAAAACATTTGTAGAATTAGTGAACCTGCACATGGATCCAAGCTGGTGGGAAAACAAAAATAGAGGGATAGAGATGTGGTGGTTCTTGCATGGCCCATGCAAATAATAAATGCCATGCATTCATATTGTGAAAACAACATAAAATCACATGGCATTATTCCATGCATTCCCAAAAGGTGGAATAAGGCCAAGCAAGAAGGGACTAGTATTGGATCCACCCAACCCACATGAGCTAGGTAAACTCAAATAAATGCCAGCTCATATTAATTGGATGGTGGAATTATAAGGTGGTGACAAAGATAAAGGTGGTGGAATGGAATAAGAAATATGCCCCCAACTCAACTTGGGCATTTCAACAATTTATCAAGAACCAAATACAATATCAAGAGGCAAATACAAATAATAATGCATATGAGATAAGAACCAAAACAAAAAGGGTTTTTGTATGATGCTCAAATGCAAGGTGGCATGATGACATGAGCATGATAACATGATGATGCAACAATTTTATGTAGGGAGTAGCCATTATATTACTAGACCAAGTAGCATTACAGATGTTAGACAAATGGGATGCTACAACCTTGATGCAATGCCGGTGATGATGGAGATCATGTTCGTGCTTGAAGATGGAGATCGGAAGCACAAAGAAGAAAGGCCATATCATATCACATATTATGAATTGCATGTGATGTTAATCCTTTATGCATCTTGTATTTCTTAGTTAACGATGGTAGCATTATAAGATGATCCCTCATGCACATAAATTTCAAGTTCTAAAGTGTTCATCCTTAGTAAGCACCGTTGCTAAAGCTTGTTGTTTCGAAGCACCACGTGATGATCGGGTGTGTTAGATTCTGCAAGTGTATACAACATGGGCAAGCCAGATTTGCTCATGCGGAAGCTAAGGTTTGATCTTGACGAGCCTAGCATGTACAGACATGGTCTCGGAAAACGGATCACCGAAAGGTAAAGCATGAATCATATAGTAGATATGATGAACATGTTGATTGTTCGCCATTGAAGCTACATCAACTCTCGTGATGATCGGTCTTGATGTGGTGGATTTGGTTCGTGTGATCACTAAAACAATGTGAGGGATATTGTTTTGAGTGGGAGTTCACCTAGATTAATTTAACTATTAATTAGAACTCAATTTTTCATAAACTTAGTCTAAACCATTGCAAATATGTTGTAGATCAATGGCGGCCCCAACCATCAATTTTAATGCGTTCCTAGAGAAAGAAAAGTTGAAAAACAATGGAAGCAACTTCGCGGATTGGTTCCGCAATTTGAGGATTGTCCTCAATGCTGGTAATTTGACCTATGTGATGGATGCACATGGGTGACCCGCTGCGGTGATGCTACCGATGAAGTAAAGAATGTTTACCTCGCTCTAAGAATCAAGACTCCACGATTCAGTGTGCTATCTTGTATGGTTTGGAATCGGAGCTTCAGAAAAGGTTTGAGAATTCAGACCCACATGATATTGTCCGTGAACTCAAATTGATTTTTGAGACTCACGCGGCGGTTGAGAGCTATGAGGCTTCTGAAAAGTTCTTTAACTGCAAGATAGAAGAGGGCAGATCCGTCAGTGAGCATGTTCTTAAGATGTCTTGGCACGCAAACAAACTCCAAAGCTTGGGTATAGTGATTCCTAATGCTTTGGGGATTTACCGTGTCCTCCAATCACTACCACCAAGTTACAAGAACTTTGTGATGAACTACAATATGCAAATCATGAACAAGCAGTTGCCAGAACTCTTCTCAATGTTAAAATCTGCAGAAGTGGAGATCAAGAAAGAGCACCAAGTGTTGATGGTCAATAAGACCACCAAATTCAAGAAAGGCAAGTCTAAGCAAAAGGGACACTTCAAGAAGGGTGGTAAGAAAGTTATTGCACCGACGAAGAAGACCAAGGCTGGACCTAAGCCTGATACTGAGTGCTTTTACTGCAAGGGAGAAGGCCACTGGAAGCGGAATTGCCCAAAGTACTTGGTGGATTTGAAGAACGGCAACATCAAGAAGAAAGGTATATCCGATATACATGTTATTGATGTGTATCTCACTAGTACTCGTAGTAGTTCCTGGGTATTTGATATTGGTTCGGTTGCTCATATTTGTAACTCGAAACAGTCTTTGCGAATAAGCGAGCTAGCGAAGAACGAGGTGATGCGCGTGAGGAAATGGATCAAAGGTTGATGTGATCGCTCGACACGTTACCTCTTCATCTACCATCGGGATTAGTTTTATACTTAAATAATTGTTATTTGGTGCTGCGTTAAGCATGGACATTATATCGTGATCTTGTTTATTGCGAGACTTACTTGTTTAAGTCCGAGAATAATGGTTGTTCGATTTATATGAGTAATATGTTTTATGCACATGCACCTTTGATAGATGGTCTATTCTTATTGAATCTCGATGGAAATACACATATTAATAACATTGAAGCTAAGCGTTTGAAATCGAGCGATAACTCGACCTATATGTAATCGTGCGTCTTGGTCACATTGGAGTGAAGCGTATGAAGAAACTCCATTCGATGGACTTCTTGAATCACTTGATTTGAATCACTTGAAAGATGCGAAGCATGTCGATGGGTAAAATGACTAAGACTCCATTTTACGGTATGATGGAAGCTACGGACTTATTGGAAATCATACATACCGATGTGTGTGGTCCAATGAGTGTATCATCGCGCGGTGGTTATCGTTATGTTCTTACCTTCACGGATGACTAGAGTAGATATGGGTATATCTATTTCATGAAACATAAATCCGAAACTTTCGAGAAGTTTAAGGAATTTCAAAGTGAGGTGGAGAATCAACATAACAAGAAGATTAAATTTCTACGTTCTGATCATGGAGGTGAATATCTAAGCTACGAGTTTGGCGAGCATTTGAAGAAATGCGAAATACTTTCACAATTGACACTGCCGGGAACACCACAGCGTAATGGTGTGTCCGAACGTCGTAATCGAACTCTCTTAGATATGGTTCGTTCTATGATGTCACTTACAGATTTACCGCTATCATTTTGGGGTTATGCATTAGAAACAACCACATTAACTTTAAATAGGGCACCATCTAAATCCGTTGAAACGACACCGTATGAAAATTATGGTTTGGGAAGAAACCTAAATTGTCGTTCCTTAAAGTTTGGGGTTGCGAAGCCTATGTAAAGAAGTTACAGTCGGACAAGCTTGAACCCAAAGCGGAAAAATGCGTCTTCATAGGATACCCAAAGGAAACTATTGGGTATACCTTCTATCATAGATCCGAAGGCAAAATCTCCGTTAAGAATGGATCCTTTCTAGAAGGAATTTCTCTCGAAAGAAGTATTTGGAAGGAAAGTAGAACTCGACGAGGTTGTCGAACCTTCTCTCGATATTGCGAGTAGCACAGCACCGGAAGTAGTTCCTGTGACGCCTGCACCAATAAGAGAGGAAGCTAATGATGATGATCATGAAACTTCGGTTGTAGTTGCTACAGAGCCTCACAGGTCAACGAGAACTTGTACCACTCCTGATTGGTATGATCCCGTTATGAATGTCATGTTGGTGGACAACACCGATGACCCTGCGACATATGAGGAAGCAATGATGAGCCTAGATTCCAATAAATGGCAAGAAGCCATGAAATCCGAGATTGGATCCATGTACGAAAACCAAGTATGGACTTTGGTGGACTTACCGGATGGCCAGAAGGCTGTCGAGAACAAATGGATTTTCAAGAAGAAAACAGATGCTGATGGTAATGTTATTGTCTATAAAGCTCGACTTGTCGCAAAAGGGTTTTGAAAAATTCAAGGAGTTGACTACGATGAGACTTTCTCACCAGTAGCGAAGCTAAAGTCTGTGAGGATTTTCTTAGCAATCGCTGTATATTACGATTATGAGATATGGCAGATGGATGTCAAAACAGCGTTCCTCAATGGAGACATTGATGAAGAGTTGTATATTATGCAACCCAAAGGTTTTGTCGATCCTAGAGATGCTAACAAGGTATGCAAACTTCAACGGTCCATATATGGATTGAAGCAAGCATCCCGAAGTTGGAATCAACGTTTTGATAAGGTAATCAAAAGTTTTGGTTTTATACAAACTTATGGAGAAGCTTGTATTTACAAGAAAGTGAGTGGGAGCTCTGTAGCATTCTTAATACTATATGTAGATGACATATTGTTGATTGGGAATGATGTAGACCTTCTTAATAGTGTCAAGGAATATTTGAACAATAGTTTTTCAATGAAAGATCTTGGCGAAGCAGCTTACATATTAGGCATAAAGATTTATAGAGATAGATCGAGGCGCCTAATATCATTGTCACAAAGTACATATTTGGACAAAGTTCTAAAGAGGTTTGGAATGGAAGATAGCAAGAAAGGGTTCTTGCCCATGTTGCCCAATACGACCTTGAGTAAAACTCAAAGTCCAGCAACGGCAGAAGATAGAGAAAGGATGAGTAAGACTCCCTATGCCTCAGCCATAGGATCTCTGATGTATGCCATGCTATGTACTAGACCCGACATTGCATATGTTGTTAGTTTGAGTAGCAGATATCAAAGTGATCCAGGAGTGGATCATTGGACAGCGGTCAAAAACATCCTTAATTACTTGAGAAGAACTAAGGATATGGTTCTTTCTTATGGAGGTGATGAACAGCTCGTTGTTAATGGTTACACCGATGCTAGTTGGAACACCGATCCGGATGATTCTAAATCACAATCTCGATACGTATTTACTTTGAATGGTGCAGTAGTTAGCTGGAGGAGTGCAAAGCAAAGCGTTGTGGCGAGATCTTCAACTGAATCGGAATACATAGTCGCCGGAGGCTTCACAAGCGATATGGATGAAGGAGTTCATTACGAGCTCGGTGTGGTTCCAAGTCGCTGGACCCAATGTCTATCTCTTTGTGATAACATGGCGCCATAGCCAATTGCAAGAACCAAGGTCACACAAGAAGCTAAAGCACATCAAGCTACGTTTTCACGCTATTCGAGAACATGTCCAAGATGGTGACATAAAGATTTGCAAAGTACACACAGATCTAAATGTGGCGGATCCGTTGACTAAACCTCTCCCGAGGGCAAAACATGACCAACACCAAACTACCATGGGTGTTCGGTATATTACCATGTAATCTAGATTAGTTGACTCTAGTGCAAGTGGGAGACTGTTGGAGATATGCCCTAGAGGCAATAATAAATGCAGTTATTATTATATCTTTGTGTTTATGATAAATGTTTACATTCATGCTATAACAGTATTAACAAGGAAACATTAATACTTGTGTGATTTGTAAAACTAAATTAGAGTCCCTAGTAAAGCCTCTTTATGATACTAGCTTGTTGGTTAATAAATGATTGTGGTTTCCCTATCATGAACATTGAGATGTTATTAACAACAAGATCATATCATTAGGAGAATGGTATGATGGACATACTCCTATAGATAATCGTAGCATAAAGATCAAGTCATTTTAATAGTTTAATTGCTATATGCTTTCTGATACATAGTAACCTAATTCCTTCGACCATGAGATCATGCTTATCACCATCACCGGAAGGATGCTTTGGTGACATCAAACACCACACCGTAACTGGGTGGTTATAAAGGTGGCATTGAGTGTTGAAAGTATTGGTTGAGACACATGGATCAAGAATGGATTTGTCCATCCATATGACGGATAGATATACTCTGGGCCTCTCGGTGGAATGTCATCCAATTGGCTTGCAAGCATGTGACTGGCTCACAAGGGATCACATATCACGAACGAGAAAAGATTACTTATCGATGTGAGGTTGAACTAGGTATGCAGAGATCTGACGATCAAAACCTCGGATAAGTAAACAATCGTGAGACAAAGGAAATTGGTATCGTATGTAAGTGGTTCATTCAATCGCAGTAATCGTAGAAATATGTGGGAACCATATGAATTTCCATTCCTCTATTGGTTATTGTTCAAGAAGTGTCTCGGTCATGTCGCATAATTCACGAACGTAGGGAGACACTTAAGGATTCGATGTTGTTGAGTAGTTATGGAATGATGAGTAAGAGACCGAATGTTGTTGAGTCTCGGATGGGATCCGGGATATCACGAGGAGATCCTAATGGTCGAGAATAAGATTTATATAAGGAAAGTCCTGTTTGGGGTTGGAGAATGGTTTGTGTTTTCCTGAATGTTCTAGAATGTTCCTAAGGTCCAAGACTCGGAGGAAGGGTACATGAATGTGTCATAACGAGTTGGAATGGTTGCATCATGTACTAGGTGTCATTCTTGAGCAAAATAAAGGGATAAATCAAATCCTAGTTTGAAAAGTCAAACGCCAATTTGAAAAGTCAAGCGCAGTTTTGCTTGGTGGAGGAGAGTAGGAAACCTACTTGGGAGGAGTTCCTCCTCCACCCGACCTTGAAGCCGAGTTGGGAGGATTCCCCTCCCTTGGGCGCCCTCCACCTATATAAGGAGGCGGGCTGCCTCCAAGACTACACCTGCCTCACAAAACCCTAGCCCTAAGCCACCGCGCCACCACCTCTCCTTGCCGCCTAGGGTAAACCCTAGCCGCCGACTTGGGATTCCCCAAGACCTAGCCGCTGGCCTAGACCTCTCTCCTTGGTGTGTCTAAACCCTAGATCACCGAGGCGTCTCTCATAGTCCACCATACTCGCTCCGGCTTAAGGCAAAACCCTGCGAGATCTCCCTCTTAGGTACCGCCACGTCGTGCTACGGAATCACGAGAGAGTGCTACAACCTCCGCTGCCCTCTTGGAACAAGGGAGGAAGGTCTTCATCGAAAATCCGAACGTGTGACCATTGCTGGAACCGCCGAATGCCTTGGGAAGGATCGTCTACACGATCTTGAGATCGGCAAGAGTACGACTACATCACCCACGAGAATCTGCTCTCATTAAACACTTTGGAATCTTCGAGGGTGAGTTATTCCATCGACTCGTTGCTACAATCTAATAGATAGATCTTGGCTTGTTTGTTTGTATGCGGTAGAAATTTTTTGTTTTCCATGCTACGAACCCCTACAGAGGCACCTTCATGAGCCTCACTTTGGGTGTTGCAACAAGGCTCCTTGATAATATGATGGTTAACTACTCTGAATGGCATGTTGAGAGAGCTCCACATGGTAAGAAGGTAAATTATGTTGAGGAAATTTCCTCTTTGAGTGAAAAGATTGATGTTATTATGGATATGCTTGTTAATGGGAAATCTCCTCTAGATCCTAATAGTGTACCCTTAGCCTCTTTGGTTGCTCAAGAAGAGCAAGTTGATGTGAACTTCATTAGAAACAACAATTTCAACAATAATGCCTATAGGAACAATTTTGGTAGCAACAACAATTATAGGCCTTATCCTCCTAATAATGGCAATTCCTATGGAAGCTCTTACAATAATGCTAGAAGTGCCCCCTCTGAACTTGAAGTCATGCTCAAGGACTTTATTAATAAACAAGCCACTTTCAAAAAGACTATAGAGGAAAAGCTTTTAACTTTTGAGAAAAATATATCCTCTTTGTCTGAAGCTCAACTTCATGCTAGGTGGGAAAAGGAAGCTGAAATTGATAGAAATAATAGTGTGTGCACTATCACCACTAAACCACAAGTAGCCTCTATTCCTCCTCCTATTATGCCTAAGCCTAGTGAGCCAACTACTAGTGATGCTAAGTTTGACTTTGATATTGATGGTTGCAATATTTCTGAAGTGATTATGTTCTTGCAAAAGCTTGCTAGAAGTCCTGATGCTAGTGATATGCATGTTGCTTTCACTAAACATATTACAGATGCTCTTTTTAAGATTAAGGAAGAGAAGCTAAAACACAAAGCTTCTATATAGGAAAGTAGAAGATAGTTGGAAACCCATTATTAATATGCAAGTGAATGACTTTGATCTCAAAGCTTCATGTGATCTTGGTTCTAGTGTCTCTATTATGCCTAGGAAGATTTATGAAATGCTTGATTTGCCACCTTTCGAAGATTGTTATTTGGATGTCCCACTCAATGATAATGCTAAGAAGAAACTCATGGGGAGTGTTAATTATGTTCTTATTATGGTTAATAATGCTTATGTCCCTTTGGATTTCTATGTTTTGGATGTTGAATACAATGCTTCTTGTCCTATTACTTTGGGAAGACCTTTTCTTAGAACAGTTGGTGCCATCATTGATATGAAAGAAGGCACCATCAAATATCATTTTCCATTAAAGAAAGGTATTGAACACTTCCATATGAGTAGAGAGAAGTTGCTTTTTGCTCCTCCTTTGAAAGCAAGATTTGATGTTAATGCCTTTTCATTTGACAATACTTGATTCTTCTTGCTTCTTGTGCCTAACTTAGAGGCGTTAAAGAAAAGTACTTGTTGGGAGATAACCCAAGAGTTTCCTTGAGTCTTGGAAGTTATTACTACTGTAATGACCTCTCCTTATTATTTTTGTTTGCTTTTTGTGCCAAGAATGACCTCTAATGAGAGGGAAGTAAGATTTGGGGAGTTGCTGTCCCGAAACAGATTTTTGTCCTCCGCCATAATAATTCGTGAGGAGTCTCTGTAACTCGGATTGAGCTCAAAATTTACGAATAAATCCCCTAGTATATTAGATAACATAAGTTAGTTCAACACTTTTTGATTTGAGCAACAAAAGATGTTCGAAAAAATCGGTTTCTACCTGCTGGTCTGTTTTGGCAGATTTCTGCCATTATTTGCATTTGCTTCTTATTGATTCCTTTTTGAGTTCTCTTTTGGGGAATTGAGCTTTTTGAAGGAATTACTACATTAGCTTGTGTTTTTAATGAAAAGACTTGTTGTTCCAAAGTTTTGCCAATGGTCTAATATCTTTTGAATACACTAATGTTGCTAATGAAGATTGTGTGAAGTTTTGTATGAAGGAAAATTTTCAGGTATAGAGAAAGAATGATGCAATGAGATGAAGAATGTACAAAAGCTCAAGCTTGGGGATGCCACCATGGTGTCATCCCAATAAATATCCAAGAGGTACAAGCGTCAAAGCTTGGGGATGCCCAAGGCATCCCCTTCTTCGTCAATAAAAAGCTCAGGTCTGTCTAGACGCTTCGTTTTTATTGTTTCATGCATAGTTTTGTTGTTATTGGAGCGTCTTAGTTTTCATTTTCTTTGCTTAGTTTGTTTAGTTTTTTAAAGTAGTTTGGCACTGTGTTTTTTTGCAAATAAGGTTGCTTGGTGTTTGGAAAGGAGTAGTAAGTTCTTGCTTGAAGTGCAAGAGGAGCTTGCATTGACTGTGACTTAGACTTTAGCATGACATGATAGGTGTTGTTTTAACCTTATGCTTAGTGATTATTGCTGTAGAATGTCTTGTTCCAAACAATTGTGATTGCTTAGTGTGTCTTGAAAAAATTATGCGTTGTTTTAGCATGCAAAAGCATAGTATTGTGGTATTCTCCTTTGATGTTTTTGCTTGGGTTGACTTGGCACATTCTCACACCATTTTATGACTCTCACAAGTCACCATTAGCCTCTATGATCATTTAGTCCTTGACTTGTAGTACCACTCTTTACTTTGATTAGTATGCTTTGTTGCACTACATGATTAGGCCATTATTGCTCTCTTAGTTGGTTGCTCCCAGTCTTTTGCTAGCCTCCACTTGTATGAGTAAGTACTACTCATGCTTCCAACTTCCAAGAAACCCAGTTATTCCAAAGTGTCCACTATAAACTCCTATGCATGGTGTGTTACACCATTCTAAGTATATTCTTGTTTCAGCTATTTTCCAATTAAAAACTATTTTGTTATGTGAAAACTTAGTGATTAAAGCCCTCACGAATTTGATGGCACACTTTATTCTTTGCCCCTAATAAACTTGAACCATTGTGACAACTTTGTTGTATATGCTTGTACTTATAAGTTGGAATTAGCATAACTGTGCTATCATGGGGAACGTTTTCAACATTGCACTTGTACCTTGTTATACTCAGTTGATATCATGGTCTTTTGTCTATGGATGTCACCGGTGTGAAATAAAGAGGGAACTTGTAAGTCCATGGAGTTTGTATCCTGTGTTAGAGAAATGCCTGGTCCGCTAGCCTAAGCCATGCCTAATCATGGTGGAAACTTGTAGCATCACCATAGTGAGCTATCTATGAAACATCCTCAATAAAAAGCTATGCACATGGTAAATAAAAAGATCACTGAGATGCTCATTGTCTGCTTGCCTTGTCATTTTGGTTATGGGAAAGCTCATGTACCATGTGCAAGGGGTACCCCGTTGGCGGTTCTCAATGATATGCAAATACTTACAATGACAAGAACTTACCTGGAACCAAAGTTGAGTATGCATGAGGTGTGGCCCTCATATTCAAGGGACTTGAGATTGCCAACTTATACTTCATCAAGCATATACTCCATCTTTGCCACTTTAACCTTAACCACTTCAAGATGCTTATGATGGGGGCAATGAGGGATGAAGGCTAACAAGTATCATAATTTTGGAAGCTCTTTTTGAAACTTCTAATCCCTTCTTCCTTTACAAAAAAGGCCTTTCTTCCACCACTATTGAGTCTCCACCTTCTACCTTTAGGAACCATTAAGAGAGCATAGTTTTCATTCTGTGTGCAGTGTTCCCAAGCTTATTAATTGATGCATATTGTGTTATTACTTGCTCTTGTGCTATTTGTTTCTAGTTACCCTTGTGAACTTTGCAGGTGTCATATGCATCTATTTGCTACTCTATGAGGGACAAGCCTGGCTAGGGTTTGGTAGCCCTGTCCGCCTCGGTCGCCCTTACCTATAAAGCCCCGTCTGAAACCCCGAGTGCACCCGAAATCTACAAAACCGTCTGTAGCCGCCACCACCATCGTCCCTAGATCGGGGGGATCTGAAGTTCTTCCCGGCACCCTGCCGGAGGGGAGATCATCCCGGAGGCCTTCTCTCCGGTATGATGCGTGAGTAGTTCCACCTTGGACTATGGGTCCATGTAGTAGCTAGATGGTTGTATCTCCTCCTTTGTGCTTTCATGTACAGATCTTGTGAGCTCCGTTCATGATCAAGATCTAATCTATTTGTAATCATGCATGTTGTGTTTGCGGGGATCCGATGGATATTGAGATTATTATGTTGGTTTGATTAATGGTTTTATCTTTATGATTCTATCATGTCTGTGTTGTTTGTGATCTTGCATGCTCTCCGTTGCTAGTGGTTATCTTGGCCAAGTAGTTGCTAGTGACTCCAAGAGGGGATATTTATGCTCGATAGTGGGTTCATGCCTCTAGTTTCTAAGGGAAGTGACAATAATCTCTTCGGATGTAGATGTGATGTTGCTACTAGGGAGAAAACAACGCTCTCTTGTTCATGGAACATGTGGACTGTTTACCTTACACACTTTGCTTAAAGCAGTTGTCTGTTGCTTGCAACTTAATATTGGAGGGGGTTCGGATGATAACCTGAAGGTGGACTTCTAGTCATAGATGCAGCTAGATGGCGGTCTATGTATATTGTTGTATTGCCCAATCAACCTCATAGGATCTTTCTGACTAGTAATTGCATTGTTATGTCTTGCTCAGTTTCTGTCAATTGCCCCGCTGTAATTTGTTTACCCTTCATGTCATGTTGTTTATTTAAGGAGAGCACCTCTAGTGAACTATGGACTCCGGTCCAATCTTTTTACTATTGATACACCTTCCACTGTTACTTGTTTACTTGCTGGAAACCATTACCTTCCACACCATACGTTTAATCCTTTGTTACAGCAAACCGGTGAGCTTGACAACCTCACTGATTCGTTGGGGCAAAGTCTTGAGTTTGTGTTGTACAGGTCTCCGCGTTGCTTGCAACACCTGTGTGACGTTTCCTTCCTCCTACTGGTTCCATAACCTCGGTTTCTTACTGAGGGAAACTTGCTACTGTGCTGCTTCATACCTTGCTCTTGGAATTTCCAACTAAGCGTCCCACGACAAGTGGTGGGCGCCATCACCGATCCGCGTCCATCTACGAGCAGTTTTGGTCCATCCTCACGGCAGAAGAGAGGGACGACCCCAGTGGGATCCCGACAACCACCATGGGTGGACGGTCTTCTTCGAAGAGCAGCGCGAGGATCGCATCGCCACCTATGACGGCAACGACGTGCCGCCTGATAACAACAACAGCAGAGGCCAATGGCAGTGGTGGAATGCCCCAGGGCGCACGCTCGCCTGGGTGCTCGACTACATCGAAACTTCCCGCATCTGACGATGCCACCACTACCATCGTATTAGCCCTACTACGGGCTCTAGGCTTGGGCTCCGTGCCGCCAGGCGTCGGGATCTTCCTCGCTCTCCTTGTCGTCGAGGTCTTCATTGTCCCGTCCCTGTCCCTGTCGAGGTACTCGTCGTACTCGACCTCCTCCCCTGAGCCACAAGTGGAGACGAGTGGAGATGCTCTACTCACGTTCCCAGACCGCTGATCCCATGGCGAAAATTAGGTCCAGACGCCGAAATTCGGCCCAGTCGCGTTCTTAGGAACCTGTTTTCATCCGGATTTGGGCCAACTTTGGTCCGAATTCGCTGAGTGGACCATCCCTGTCAGCAACAGAAGCCGAGTCGTCGTCATCCTTCCCGCCGTTTCCCCTTTTCCCGCCCTCGCCGCTACACCTCTCCCGCCCTCGCTGCCGGCCTCGGCCTACAAAAGTTGTACATCTCGCCGTCTCCCTTCACACTCGCTCACACCGCTCCCAATTCCGGCGAACTCCAAACGCTCGCACCTTTCCACCTCCATAATTCCATCGAAAAGCCATGGCCGAGAGATTCCCCGGCGACATCACGGCGGCGAACGGCCGCCGCACACTGTAGCCGTGGGAGGCCCGGCTACTCCACGACGCGGGCTATACGGCGCCGCCGAACTTTTGTATCCCCCTTAGCTGGAATCTTAGCGCCAGCGGGATCCCTATTAAGCCGGTGCCGACCGACGAGGACATCGCCGGCGAGATCCAGGCGGCTATCGCCGCCATGGAAGACCCGGATCTCGCCGAGGATCCTGGCAATCTGGTCTTCTGGGAGCAGTTCTTCGCTGACAGACGCCTCCGGGAGCTCGCCCGATACGAGGGACCGTCGGGCTCGCCGCCGACACGTAACCGGTGTTCCGCCGCAGTCGGTGGAGCGCTCCCGGGCGAACGCTCGCCGCTATGCTGGAGCACATCCAGGCCGGCAACCACCCCCGCCTCGGCATGTAGAAGCGGCGTCCGGCATCGGCCACGGCGACGGCATTTTCCTAGTTTAAATTTATTGTTTTCTTAGTTTAAATTCGATGTAATATATGCGTCCTCGCCCTAATTAATAAAATCCGCCTATATTCGTCCATTTCGCCATGTTTAACTGAATTTAGCCAAACATAAAAACTCGGTCTGGTAACGTGAGTGAGAAACTTTCTAAACTAAAAACGAATTTCGTCCAGCTCAAAATTGTGCATATTTCAAGCTGGATCGGCCCAAGAGTGGGTATGCTCTAACAAAATCCTGGTCGGGAGTCCGGAGAAATACCCACGTGTACTGGCACTGAATCTAGAGCATGTTCGTCAGCGAGTGGCCCAACCCAATACGACGGCACTCCATTATCCGCGTAGCCGCCTTCCTGTTGCGCGGCGGCCGCTGTCTTGGGCCATGGCCGAGGAGGATTTTCTTCTCCCGCTTCGTCTCGCCGGGGGCCGACGAACCCGCCGCCGCAGTGCTCTCCCGCCCATGGGACCTTCGGCGCTGGCCGCTAGTTGCCCGCTGTACGTTTCTTGTCCACACCCTCTCTTGATTTCCTATTGCTGCATCGGTGAGGCTTGCCTAAATAATATTCCATGGTTTTGGAGAATAGTTTATCTTCCAGAAAAAGGTCCATTGTATTTTTCTTCCTTCATTGCAAACTTCAGAGTAGCATGCCTTGATTCTCAAGGACACCTTACGAGATTTTTCTTTGCATAATTGCATTTATAACAAGGGCGTCCGAATTATTATTTTTCACTTAAATCCAAACCAACACAGCACGAAATTTCTGTTTAGTTCTTCTTCAATTTTTGTTGCAACATGTCTCGTCAATTGATTATCTAATGGCGGCGCATCTTGAGACGTTGCCCTTTTTATATGCATCATCATCATGTCAGTAGTCCATAATCACGTGAGTGAGAGTGACTGACAACTAAACACACAGATACGGAAAAGGGGATGCACCTTCATTCAGACAGGTGGAAACGATTGGCGTAGCCTAGAATACACCTGCTAATCCTACATCATTAGTTGGTCTGTTCAAACAGAATGACAAGTGACTACGATAGGGGTTCCGTGGTTGATTTTGTTACCAGGAAAATGCCATACACTTCTTGATCTTCTTATTAGTAGTGCAGGCGAAGCGAAAATGACATTATTGTCCTGAGCGAGCTTGTCTTGCTAACTGTTCCGTCCACTCCTGTTCGTCATATAGTGTTTAGATACTCACATGTGTTGAACTTGGGAGCCAAGCTGCCTCCGTTTGTCTCCCATGATTTCTTTTACTCCACTTGACTTAAGCATGCTGAAATTGACTGCTTGAGCAATGTTGAACTTGGCTGCCAAGCTAGTGCCCTCTGTTTCCTCTCGGTTTCCTGACTGAATAATATGTCCTGTGAGCTCTGAGTTGACTGGCACATTCTTCCACAGACATGATAAATACACCCTCATTTCACTTTTAAACACCTACTACCCTTTTCAGAAACAAAGTGTGAGGTTTCAGGTATGGTGCCAAGCATGGAGGAGCCCCTTGTTGCGGGCAGCATTGAGAAGACAGGAGGGCTGAAAGAGAGCCTGGTAGTGACCGAGATCAAGAAGCAGCTGTACCTTGCCGGGCCTCTCATCGCCGGATGCCTCCTGCAGAACGTCGTCCAGATGATATCCGTCATGTTTGTCGGTCATCTCGGTGAGCTCGCTCTCTCGAGTGCCTCCATCGCCACCTCCTTTGCCGGTGTAACCGGCTTCAGCCTTTTGGTATATTATGTGATTTTCATCTCTTACATACTGCATGTTGGACCTCCTAAAAAAATTAGCCCAATCTGAATGCTTTTTCTTGTAATACGTTCATTATCAATTTAGGCTGGCATGGCGAGCAGCTTGGACACACTCTGTGGGCAAGCCTTCGGGGCAAAACAGTACCATCTTCTCGGCATCTACAAGCAGAGGGCAATCGTTGTGCTTACCCTGGTGAGCGTTGTGGTTGCGATAATATGGGCATACACCGGGCAGATTCTTCTGCTCGTCGGCCAGGATCCGGAGATTGCTATGGGGGCAGGTAGCTACATCCGGTGGCTGACTCCGGCGTTATACGTTTACGGACTGCTGCAGTGCCATGTCCGGTTCCTGCAGACACAGAACATAGTTCTCCCGGTGATGATGAGCTCAGGTGTCACGGCTATGAACCATGTCCTTGTGTGCTGGTTGCTGGTGTACAAGCTTGGGCTGGGCAACAAGGGTGCTGCCTTGGCCAATGCCATCTCGTACCTGACCAATGTGTCCATCTTGGCTATCTACATCAGGGTCTCCCCAGCCTGTAAGAACACTTGGACAGGGGTTTCAAAGGAGGCGCTCCATGACCTTTTTAGCTTCATGAGGCTTGCCGTTCCATCTGCTCTTATGGTTTGGTGAGTTTAATACTGTGCCCCTCAAACTGTATGTAGATACTTTTGTGTTCCATCTTCAGTTAAGTCTGATCTTTCATGTACACAGCTTGGAGTGGTGGTCATTTGAGCTTCTGGTACTTCTCTCTGGACTTCTGCCGAATCCTAAGCTCGAAGCGTCAGTACTGTCTATCTGGTGAGTTGCATTTTCATGGGGCATGCCACATGCTGTTTTCCCTTTTTCTGATAGGAAATGCTGAAATTCTTGCAGCCTAAATACAGGTTCATTCGTATTCATGATCCCTTTGGGGCTTGGGGCAGCCATAAGGTAAGACTGAATAACTCAAACTCATAAACTTTTGTAACACCTATATTTAAAATTATATCATATAGTCACTTTGGTAATAAAATCGTTCATCTTGTCTTTTTAGCACCCGCGTCTCAAACGAGCTTGGTGCTGGGCGACCGCAAGCTGCCCGTCTAGCTACTCGTGTGACCATGGTTCTGGGTCTCGTGACGGGTGTATTCTTAGGAATTATTATGATCCTGGTGCGCAATTTATGGGGATATGCTTACAGCAACGAGAAGGAAGTTATCGAATACATTTCCAGAATGATGCCAATTCTGGGAATGTCATTTGTTTTTGATGATCTGCAGTGTGTTCTTTCAGGTAACTATAGATGATACTCCAAGCAAAGCAAATTCTGCAGTTACTTGGAGCGTATTTTCTTATTTTGACCTGTACATATGTTCTTGTCTCGAAAATCTTGCTAGAACAATCCCTGATCCTAGTATTTTTCTTGCGATTGTGTCTGCTTGCATGCGATGATTAATGAAGAATATGTATGGTTTTTAAAAAACTTATCCACAAGGTACTGACTGCAATGTGATATTGCAGGTGTTGTTAGGGGCTGTGGTTTGCAAAAGATTGGCGCCTGTGTCAATTTGAGTGCATACTACCTTGTCGGTGTTCCGGCGGCGTTATGTTTTGCCTTCTTCTTCCATTTTGGTGGAATGGTACCCACCCTTACCACACATAAAACTGTTTCAATCTCATTTCTGTTTCTGATTCGAATAAACATCTAAAGAACCGAGTCTGAATTTCAGGGATTGTGGTTCGGAATCATCTGTGGACTCGTCGTGCAGATGCTGCTGCTGCTTTCCATTACCCTGCGCACCAACTGGGAGAAAGAAGTACGCAAACCAACCAAACTCTTGTCACGCATGGCATACTCATTATTTTGTTAGTTCCTCAATATCTTGAGTTCTCAATGCACAGCCTATAATCTTTCATTCTGTTTCCGTAGGCTACAAAGGCGAAGGACAGAGTTTTCAGTTCATCCTTGCCTCTGGACATGACCACATGAACGTGCAACATGCATCTTGGCCAGAATGGCAGAACACAGTGCAAGGAGAGACATGGAACTCACGAAGAATTTGTCGCGAAGAAAACTGCCTCTGTCTTGATGTCGCCAGCAGCACGGCGCTTCCTTCGGAGACGTCAGCCAGTTCTGCTTTGGTGATTTTTTGTCGATGGCGTGGCATAAGATGTGTATTGACAAGCAAACGCGTTGCACTTGATATGATTAGGCCATATGGGAATAATAATGAAGTGTTCTATTCACCGGAAAGTCCGCGGTATGGATGCAACATTTCTCTTGGAACCTACTCCCTCCGTTTCAAAATATAAGATGTTTTAGGTTTGTGAAGAAAATAAATCTAGACTTATTTTAGTGTGTAGATTCATTCCAAAGTTGAGTGAATCTACATGCTAAAACAAGTCTAGATTCATTTTCTTCACAAACCTAAAACATCTTATATTTTGAAATGGAGGGAGTAGTAGGCTATTTTTCTTGATTATAAAACGTCTCGGTTGCTAGCTGAATTGCAAGGACTGCGGCATGATGCGTTCGGTCACTGCTGTCTTTTTTTTTTGTTTATATAAGCGAGAGGACTCCATATCACATTGCAAGTTTTCTTTGTGTCGGTTGTTTATATCATAAAATTCCAGAAAACTTTGTGTGCTCTTTGAGTTGTTTATCTAATCACCAAAGCAGAACTGGCTGACGTTAACCCGCCGCCAGCCACGCTAGCAAAGAGCACGCAGGAACAGGCACATCGGACCCTGTCCGGATCATGTCCCTGCACACGATCAAGCCGCCGTCGGAAGCTGGGACCTCCGGCTCATCACCGTAGACTACATCCAGAAGGGGATAAGGGGATACTCATCCCCAAGCCTCCCGCCGCCGGCGGAACCGTAGAGCTGGGCTATAGCCGCCTATTTAGAACTGCCTAGCTAAGTTTTGCCAAAGTTCTACCTGGAGCCAAGAAGGATTAGACGAGCGACAAGCAAGATGCCACATGAACAACGAGCAAAGCAAATCCAACGGAACATTCTAATCAGAACATCACCACCACATTCTCGTTGCATAGCGAACACTAGTCACAGAGGGGCAAAAAGCATACTCCCTCCAATCCAGTGCTAGATACATCCGATTCAGTGACAATTAATATGAACTAGGTGGACATGCGCGCTTTGCCGCGCCGTCAACAATGTGTTTTGGCATTGTATCGATAGCATGCTGGACTCAAGAATTTGCTACTTGTGTCGCCATCGTTGTATTAAATTGAATGTTTCCTGGTGGAGTTCCAGTAATTTTTTTAGGACAAGCAAACTTAGAAATAATTTTAAAATCATCAAAGGAAAAACTTAGAAATACATACTGTACTCAGGCAGTATATCTTGTCGTCGACATGATGTAAGCATCGAGATATACATAAAAATCAGGCAGTCAACACGATCATCCAGATTTCTGTACTCAGGCAGTCAACACGATGGTCCCAGATTCAAGAGATCTGTCATATTGTACAACTTATACTTCTAAGTCCTGGAACAGAATGTGTCATGACCTCCACGTTTAAACTGGCTAAGGTTGTACAACCAGCTTATGGATTTGCCCTCATCTCCTGATAACCACCTTTTCTGCAACTTTACCCACAGCAGTTCAAGAGCTCCCGTTCATAAAATTTGTACAATTTTTTCAAGATTTAAATAAATAGAGAAAATCACCATTCTTAAAAATTTCAAAACTATTGATCCCACAGAGTCATGTCATCTACCACGACCGACTTTTCTCCTCTCAAGCTGCCACGAATATTTGAGAATTCTTCCACTGTACTACACAACATAGCAAGGAAAGCAATCATATTACGCTTGGCATAAAAACTAAAGACCATCGAATGAAATGAAAAACATAGGCAACCATAAAAAGGTTATTAGAAGAATGGTGAGGACAACAAGTTGTACCATGATTAGGTTGTTAGCCTTGTCTTTAAGGTCGCAAACTACAAACTTTCAGTGTCTCAAAACGGTCTTTCTATGTTGCACTTAGTGGTGATGATAAGTCCAAATATTTATAATGTGAGACCCAATTTGTAAGATTATAGCCCACGAGATTAATTTGGTTTTACAGCCCAACTAAGCTGAGAAATAACAATCCTTTGCGTTTTCTCGAAAAATTAGAAAGAATAATATCATGCTTGGCTTCTTGGTCATGATTAAAAGACACGAGGGATAAAATGTTGGTAAAAGCTAAAAAATACATCAGATACAAAATACTAAACATTCACAAATTTAAAACCTTATTTGTAACATAATTTTTTTTGAATAACTATTTGTTAACATAATTAATGGATATATAGAAGTAGTTTTAAAGTGGGGGTGATAACTTGCTGAAATTAAATGTAGCATCCAAGTGAGACTGCCAGAAACTCTCGCAAAATTTCTCGAAAGGTTGTCATGAATGCTAGTTGCTAACCATGACAATATTAAGAGGCCTACCTATTTTTTCTCAAAGACACTGTAGAAGACAAAATTCGGAGAATATCTTAGATTCACGAAATGTAATAATATTTATTTTATGGCCTGAAACACCAACCTAGATTAGAACATAAGTCACTATCTTAGGTTACAATAAATCCTGTTAAAATTGTCACCTTGTCAGGTACCTAACTGGCTTTGCCCATATTATTTGAGAGCGGGCTTTTAACCACACTTACTTTAGCTGCTCCTAAGGGACCCTCGGTTAAGTGTCAATCATAGACCGGGCATCCAGACATGCCTCAAATTTGTTCTTACCAGCTAGTCAGTTAAACCAAATATATTATTTTTAAGTTAAAATGATATTTAGTTAAGTAAAGGTTATGAAAATACATCATCATGTTCCTATAAGAAAATATGAGTTAAAATTTGAGCAAGAAAATAGGATAAGAAATACATTTAAGGTCGAAGTCATTAATAGTAAGTATGAATTGTCCAGGCATACATGCAGTTGTTAATGAAATGTCAACATCCAACTGGACTTGAGTAGTTTTTATGTTGAGATGATTATATTTTAAATAGATGATCCAATAGACTTGTTGTTTAAAAGCTTAATCAAGGTAAGGTGGTAAGCATAAAGCAAACGCAGTATAGTTGTCCTTTTATAAATGTACTATCTAGAGCTGGTAATATAAGAAAGGCTTGAACTTTCAAGCTATTGACATAAATAAAAATTATGTTGCATAATCCATCAATGAAATTAGAACTTACCTCCTGCAATGAATCATCTGAGCATGCCGTTGTGAATAGTGTTAACACGCATTTCCATAGCAATGAACCACCTGAATAAGATTAGGTAAGAGTGTCCATCAACTTATCTTTTACAAATGCTCAAGAGCACAACAAAGCATTCATCCTGTCAGGAAACCACACTCCTATAGATGGACATGGATATGAGAAGAGGGTCATGAGCCCCTATAGCATATCTTCCTTGAGTGCACCACCGGTGACCGTGTCCTATCATGATCTCCCCTTGTACGCTACTCATGTCATCCGCCATTTAGAAAAACACGGCCAGCGATCATGCAAACTTGCATTGCACCACTCTGAACCAGGAAAAGCTCCATCACCGCAGCCTGCCCAGGCAAGGTGGAAACGGTACCTGCAAAGAAAATTCATAGATGCAGAAATGATGGAGATAAATGAATATAAACCCAAAATTCCCCTTGCTACTATTGTGTAAGTCTAGCACGCAAGCCTCCATGACTCAGCTTCTTATATGTATACAATAAGAGGCAAAGATCAGAGTTGATAGCCCACTTCTTTGTAACTATAGAAACTTTAGAATGTATAGTAGAAAAATTAGGCATTTCCCAACAGGTGGATAGAATGAATTACTGATTACCTTCTTCAGGCAACGATTCTTAGTTTCCTCCACTCCTTTCATTCAGCAAATCCTTTCCATCAAATATTCGCAAAGTTCATGGTATCCTGGTCTCAAGTAAAGTTCAAAATGGCCATCGTAAAGTCTGTCATTATTCCTCATAAATTGAGTTGCTCAATTGTACTATTTCGTATGCAATTTTAATGTATGTTGATCACCCATTTTGTTGCATAATGAAACATTAAGGTGTGTGCCATGTGCTTCTATCTCCACACTCACCATTTGCTAATAGCTCATTACATGTGCTTCCATGTCTAAAAGTTGACAATGAATTTTTGTTTTACAGGTTTGACGTTTCAAGCGCCAGATCAAGCTTTGATTTATTATGGGATAAACTTGAGGCATGCAATTTTGAATTTTAACATTAATCTTATTTTCAAGTCCGTTTCACTTTGAATGGACAAAACCAGGAAGAATTGCAAAGGCTCAACACGTCTTTATACTTTGACATCTCCATATACTGTTAAGAATTTGGCCAAAATATTGATGAACTTGAACCGCAAGTCCTTTTATATTTTGTATCATGGAAGTGGAAGTGCATGTTTGTGTCTTTGCCAGTACAGTATAAATGTTACTTACTATACATTGACATTGTGATGTAACATACAAAAGAACAATAGATGTCTTCTTGGATAAACTATAACAAAAGACAAAAGGAGGAAAACACGGATTCATGGTTAAACTATGCGCATCTCAATTGCATATGAATTATAAATGCGAAGATTAACAAATTATAATTCTTCACCCTGTACTCAATGCACATATATCTAAATTTAACAAAGGTAAAGATTAACCTGAAACTCATATGAATGCACGCTGCATTTTTTTGTCGGAGCCAGCTGCAGGTAGGAGGGCCTCCATAACAATGGAATCAAAAAAACCATTGAGGTGATTAGGTGAGCCTCCATAGCCTACCCGCCATAGGTCGTCACCACAACCATGACCGCAACCGCTATCCCGTGCCGCCCACGAAACCGCAAGACACATGATGTCCCCATCACAGGACATGAGACCAGGATAGCACACTTGACCACATCGTGACCATTAACGTGAGTCATGACCTAGAGGCGGAGATGGGCGGGGCGAGGTGGGGGTAGCATTAGGGCGCAACATACCCAATTCCTATATGCTTTGATATCAAAGCGCACCCCTGCGTAGTTACAAGCTATATAGTCAATTATCTTGTTGGTTATAAATTACAGTTGAACGATAGAAATAGCTGCCAATAAAGTACCAGATATCATAATTAGTGAAATACTATTTTTCAAGATGTGATGCCGTTATATTTAAAAAAAGATACTGATCAATCAGCACACCACGTTGCTAGGGCACTACCACACCATCATTCCAAGTTAGCTAGGTTTCTCGGCACACTCACACACATACGGAAAAATGGCAGCATCCAATTAGAGAGAGAGAAAAAAAACAGGCGTGAGGTAAAGGGAGACTACCCCATAGGACGGGGTCGGCCAACAACAGCACCAGCCCTTCACGTCGTCACAATAGAGGCGACAAGTCTAGAGGAACAACCCGTCATCATCCTTCTCCGGGATGGACGGCCATCGGAACAGGGATGGCAGGACCTCCCCGGACTGGACCGCCGAAGTGTGGGAGTAGCAGGATAAGGTCCACGCCACGTAGGAGGGGCGATGGTGAGGGAAGCCTAGGGGCTCGTTGTCGGCAATGGACGGTAGGGAGGCCCTTAGGGTTTCCGCGTGCCGGCAATTGCAGGTGCAGGACGAATATTTTGGAGGAGGGTCGAACGGGGAGAGGGCGTAGGAGCTGCATCGGCGAGCGGTAGGGCTAGGGAGGCCCGTGAGGTGCGGGGATGGTCAGGATGGAGCTTCCGGCAATGTGGTCGCGGAAGTAAGGGAGAGGGGGAGGCTCTCTCAAGAGAGAAAATTTGCACTGTCCTTTTCTTCACCGGATGAACTGCTCGCCCAGCAGTGACGCCAGAGTTCAGCGCGAGGCAGGGCCAATATATCAGCGAGGGCAGAGATAAAGCAGGTGTAGCAATAACTATTTCTATCTACCCAAATCGGACGAACCATATTAGCTCATGGCACGATCCTACGGCCTAAAACACACGCGCTGTAGTTCTCTCAGCTGGCTGGGTGATCACTAAGCTTAAGCTTATAAATAATTGAAGAAGGCAGGCAATAGGTCGTGCAAAGGAAACCAGATTAGAGGGTACTTTTTTATTATGCTTGCAAAGTTATACTACCTCTGTCCGAAAATAAGTGACTTAGGTTTTTCTAAATCATATGTATCTAGACACGTTTTAGTGTAGATATGCAAATCTAGACAAATCCGGGACATATATTTCCAGAAAATTGAAGTAAGAAGTCTACCCTTACTTCAATGGAAGAGAAAGTAGTGGTTACTAAATCTTCATACACCATTTATATTCATATTAATTCTCACCGCAGGTGTCTCATGGCTTGACGTACTTGTGAGAAAAAGTGTGCTTCATCAGTCCATAACTCTATATTCTAAATCTTTCAAGAGGTAAGAAGAAACATATTGCACATACATTGATAGTTAGACTACTTAGCGTCAACCATTACTTTAAAACCTGGTTAAATGACTTCTCCGGTTGGAGTCTATTGTTTTTATCTTTGGTTGTTTATTTCTGCTTACAACCTGTGAATACGCCATGATATTATTTTTCATTTTTAAAAGTTGGCATAAAATAAGAAGAAAAAGGGCAATACACCTTACGCCTTTTGATGTTCGTTCACAAATGTTATCAAGAAGGTAGCAGCATTTTTTTCTTACAGACTTCTAAGATGCTTGTGAAAAATGCACAAGGGATAACCAACCTTCTCTCTCTGGAACACTCCTATTAGATGGAAGACCGTCTAGAGTGAAGGATTTTGGGGTTCCCTGTCTGCCTATACATAAAGATAGAAATCAATAATCTCAAGGCTAGAAGGTTTTCAGCAAATAAGAAATGTTCGCCATAGGGAATTGATAGTTCTCAGATTCCTTGAACCAACCTAGCAGATGAACCAGATGACAATCCCTCCACTGACACCACCTGAATCAAATTAGGAAAGAAACAGAACACCATTAAGAACCCCCAAAAACTGGGTGAAGATGGAAGGTAGGGAAAGGGGCAATTCGTGGGAAGGGAGAAGATATGGGGCATGGAGTGTACTCCAGAACAAATCCAGCAGAACCAATATTGAATCCTTGGACCTAGAGCACCTGCATCAATTCAATTAGTAGAGAAAGTAGCCTCCAAAATGAACCATGTATTGGACGGAGAAATAATTGAAGGAAGAGGGAGGTAGGAAGGAGGGAATATTTGAAGAACTAAGAAGATGGAGTGGCGACCTACGCTTCAGCCATGACCGATGGAGATCCAATGGCAAAAGTGAGGATGGACAGCGCGAGGGAAGGGACTGTATATGTACACACGGTGAGTAAAGGAAGAGTGCTCAACGGGTCGGTAACTGACCTACACTGTCGGCCACCGATGAGTAGCTCCTTTCGTCTCCATTAATGGCTTGTAGAAACGGTGAATTTACTCGAATTGATCCCTCAATCACCATCGCTCCAGCTACCGAGCACGCATCGCTGTTGGAGCAGCGCCGCATCGAATCCTAGGCACGAGCTGCATCGATCCGCCCACCTCACTTGCCTGAACGCCTCGCTCGCCGCATCGATCCGAGTCTGCTGCATCGAATCGTAGGTACGAGCTGCATCGATCCGAGTCCGCTGCATCGCCTGGCCTGTCATCTTCTAAATTTTTTCCGCTCATTCCGTATCAACGGGCCTGGAGTCTCCTCTCCTATTTTTGCTCGTTAGTTCTACTCCCATTCTGCCCAAACAATCAAAAGAGCAGGAATCTGTATGAGCATAGCTCCCGTTCCCCCACACACTTTTCCCCCGAAACGACCAAGCCAAAACAGAAACTAAAGAAAGAACCAAAGAAAACAGAGCAGCAAAACCTTAGATAAGCGACGCAACACCCCACGGCGAGGCAGACCCGCCTAGCCGACGGCGGCAGAACCGGGAACAAGACAGAGCAGTAACACCACCGCCGTCGCCAGGAAACCATCTGCCGCAGAGAACCACAGCCAGAAAAACAACCACAATCGACCGAGTCAAAGCACCGGAGATAACCAGATGAAGTAATCCCGAGATAAAAAAAACTAACCCACTGAAACTGAACCATCAATGACAAACTGGGCCCTTAGACAGCGGTCCACCCGTCAAACATAGAGAAACAGACGCCCACACAGACGCGTCCCTGAGGCAAAACTTGTGGCAGCAATCGTGGAGGGCAGCGAGCAGCAAGGCACCGATCCAACAACGCGTCCACAACGACAACAAAAGTAAAGGTCCACAAGCAGAGAAACAAGACCGTCTCGCGCACGGCAGAAGCGCTGAGAAGGCTTGCTGCAGCTCACGCTTAAGCTTTAGATTAATAGATACAAAACATTTTGCTGCTTACGTTCCTCGGACTTCTTCCAGAACCACCCAAATTGCCTGAACTGTGAAGTTCGAACTACCAAGGACACCAGATGCAGAAGCATCAATCAGCCACAACAGAGATAAACAGCAAGTAACCTAATTCCACAATTAGATGGAACAGGAACCAAACAAATTACGATAACCATCACATTCCAACATCAGCAAGCAGTTATAACCAGATACCTCATAAAGTTAAGCAAAAGATGACCATCTCATGGAGTAGATCAAATACATTGTACATCTCATGGAGTCCACACACAACATAATCCAGGCAACTTCTGGGCAAAACTTGACCGGTAAAACACGCACTCCTAACCTAGGCCTTGATAGCATACTTCCTCATGGGGAAGTACTTCTCACGCTTCTTCTCCCTCTCGGTCTTCAAAGAGCTCTGCACGTTGTAAACAAAGACAGTCAATAAAAAGCAACAGGTGACAGAAAGTTAGATTAACTAACTAGTTTAAAAAAATTAAACAAGGTAAAACATCTGAATGTTCTACTTCTAAGAGAGTGATAGTCACTACACTCCATGCAATTAAAAACGACAGTACTTCAAAGAAAACACATATAAGTCACTAAAGGAAAATACAAACAGCAAACACCTTTGCCTCAAGTTTGCATTTGTTCAAACAAAAAAGAAACTCAGGTGCAATAGATAACAGACAGCAAACAAGCATCCCAGCTCGCATAAGCAATTACAACCGCAAAATAAAACTATATTTCGTTAACCAAAGCAAAACATTATGCGAGATAGGCCTCAACCTTGCACTATTATCAGAGGTATTTTGTTAACCTAAGCAAAGCATTATTATCACAACACTGACTGCAGAAACACCAAAACTTCTCCTATCTAAAGCTTGACAGCAATCATAATCTCGACCATTACAATGACAACTAGCAAGGGCAGAAGGATTTTCATAAAATTCACAACCACCAGACAACGATTAGGCAAACCTTATGCAATAAAGTATGTCACTATAAGCTGTTGCAAAGTTGATCTAAGAACGCATTCAGCAAACATAAAAGAGGCACCATACACAACAACAGGTAGCATTTAACACATCATCTAGACAACGTTTGGCCTTAGGAGAAGGAGTTTTGGTGTTTCTGCACGGCTAGACAAGGGAAGCAATTTAACTGATTTCAGCATCTACCATTACTGAATATGAGGATCGGTGTAACATAACAAAGAGCACAAACATGTAAAGAAAAGCAATACATACAAGTAGACAAGGCAGGAAGGAAAAGTATGCACCTGGTGCTTGGTAAGGCGCCTGCGGATTGCACGGGTCTTCTTGGGGCGGAGGTCGAGCGGGAGCAGCTTCTTGTTCTTGTACGCCTCCCGCAGGGCAGACTTCTGCTTCTGCGAGATCACCGTGAGCACCCTGGCGATCGAGGTGCGGACCACCTTGCTGCGGCACAAGAAAATAAGGACCCGTGAGCACGAACACGGGCTAGGTTACGCGGGGCAGAGAGACGAAGGAGGCACGTACATCTTGGAGAGCTTGTTGGGGGCGCCACCGGTGACCTTGGCGACGCGGAGGAGGGAGAGCTCGGCCTTGAGGTCCTTGAGCTGACCCTGCAGGTCCGCCTTGTTCTTACCCCGCAGCTCGTGCACCTTGATCCGGGCTGCCGCAATTGGTCATGATAATGTCAGATCCGGGATAGAGGAGAACCAAATAAATCAGAGACGACCACGGGATGATCCTCGTCGGCTTACCCATTGCTGTCGGCGAGCTGGTCTAGCGGCGGCGGTGGCGAGCGGAGAAAAGAAAATGAGGCGCTGGGGGCAGGGAGGCGGCGGCGTGCGGGTTATGTTTGTCCGTGAGACGGAGGAAACCCTAGGAGTTGATGGGCTTTTGGGCCTTTGTGCCGGGTTCCATTTCCTGCCAGGAGAGCGTCCCGCTGGTGCTTCATCCAACGGCTGGAAAAAGGAGCCATTTGCCATCCTATCAGCTGGTGGCTGAGATTCACGTTTGGTACTTGGATACCCCTGATATTATTTGACTATTTGTATCCCTATATGAACTTAGTATTTGTTGAATAAAGCTTTCTGTTTCTGCTAAAAAAAATCTGGTGGCTGAGATTTGACAAATAAGCTTGATTTACCTTTCTAGTTTTACCATAGACAAACTCGATGCCATGTCCATCCACGCTGATTATCATGATACTTAATCTGGAGTACATTGCCTTAGTATTTCGAAATTAAGTCAGGGATTGATTTTTTGGTACATTGTCCGCTTTAGTTTTTTGGTAAGTTATATGGTTGTCTTTTTATATGCACTTGAATTTTCATAAAATTTACGTGTCAAAGCGAAAGAAAAATTAATAGCCGTAGCACCGCATGAGTACTTTACTAGTGGATCTCCAAAACATTTTGAAGGGCAATCTTGGGAAGTGTAGGGATATGAAAGTAAATTAAAATGGAGAGGAAGTGTCCTTCGAAAAACATTGGAGAGAAAGTGCATGCCTTCGGGTTGCTCAAAACAAACGTCCATAGACATCCTGACAAAAGAAACTTCGATATTTGGATGTTCCATGATTTGTTAAAAATGCAGAAACTTCAATATTGGATGTAACATGATTTGAGAGAAATCGAAAAGAATGAGAATATATGTTGGAACCCACTAAGTTATCTGTAACATTAGATTAGGCCTCATGTTAAAATTCCTCCAAAAATAAAACCCCTCTGAATCTCGCAGAAAAGTTTTTCAGGCTTCTTTTTTCAACAGTGTCTCATATGAACTTCTATTATGATTGGATTCTCCAAAATTTATTTCTTCATAGTAGAACAATACATAGCTTAAGATAGATCCATCAAAAGGATAATACTATAAAAATGCATTTATAGAACGAACATTTTGATCCAAGTCCAAACTCTCTTCTCCCAAAAGAAAGTGCAAGCAGTACTACAAGCATCAGTACTACTCCGTACATGGGTTTCTCCTTTCCACGAACATTTTACAAAGCTCAGGGTAGAAAGAGAGGTTCAACTCGAGACGTTTCTAACACTGTATGTGGAGACATACAACGCCGTGACAAAACCATCAAACCTATATCAACTATGCAGCTCTCCGAAGTAGGTACGGCAGCTAAGATTCTTTCTCGTTGAGCTTACTGAGCGCTCGTACTCGTTCTCGCTGACCAAACACCATCTCCTCTCGCTCCCGTTTCTTCGCCAGGGCCTCCTCATCGAGCACTTGGATAGGTGACCATTCGGGCACAGTAAACCAGTCTCTCATACTTGCCGATAAATGTTCTTTCCAATCACGCCATTGAGGGCTTAGCTTCAATGCGGCAAAGTCCATTGCAGTACCAGCAACTGCTAAGGTGACTGCATATTTCACTGCCCCAAAGTGGCCACCTGCAGTTACAATCAGTTAGAGAAAATGGAAATGGTAAGGCATGGTTGATACTATAGGAAAAACCTTGTGACTTTTCTTTGTTCAAATATAAGAGAATGCTCACAATGTGCACATGCCAGTACAAATGGTCAGCTGTATGTGCACAACTGGCCAGCACACTTTAAACTGTAGGTACATCTGAAGAGGTCTGGACTTCAAATCTCAAAACGAATTCCCCATTCTCAAAGTTACATAGCAGTACCAATGGACAATTAAGAGTATGCAAAAGAAATTATGCACGGGCAACTTGATCTGACAGAAATATGCACGTTAACTACAGTCCAATATATGAAACTTCCCCCCATGAAGAAAAACTACCTGATTTCGCTTTGAGGTTGAAAATTTTGTTTCAACTAACCCAATCTCGACCTCTGGTTTCATTGCTATAGAGAAAAAGGAAGGAAGAGTAGCTAGATTTCTTGAAAAAATTTGGGCAATGATGATAAGTTGGAAAGTACAATTAATTAATCCGAATTGAGAGGATTTGAGCTATGGAAATGCAAACAAATTCAACAGCACACCTCTCCAGTCATATCAAACTGAATATATTGAATTTGAGATTTTCTATTCATAAGTTGCTTGAAGTTTTCGTAAAGCCATTGGATCAACATTCAATCTTCCCTGGACCATCCCACTATACATATAGAATTGATCTAAAATTTAAATATGTCACAGAATTTCAGAAATTGGTTAAGCCTTTTTGAAGCTGAAAAAGACAAACGGGAATCTAAGTTAGAAAGAAGTACTGAAGAGGATGAACCTTGACTGAAACTGAGAACCACGGTAACTTTGTACTAGATATTGCACATACTTGGACAACAATTTTTAGGTTCAGTACTGTGTAGTTTGAGATGCCTGGTATTAACAAACATTTGAGGCACCTGAGAATTACTAAAACTGATAGAAATTTGCACCAGATCAATGACTAATCTCAAATACCCATGAGAAACCACAGTCAAATATCTTTAGATCTTGAACTAGAATAGAGTTAGAATGCTTGTAGACTTGCAGATAAATCATAAAATATACTTATCATGGGAAAAAGGCTAAGAATTTTCTATATTGTTGAGGCTTGGGAAGTCACAGATTTGTTTTAAAACTTCCTCTGAATTCAGATCAGAAGGTCCAGTGAAGATCCCAGATGTGGATGTACGGAGTAATACAAGCAATGTGGCATCTCACTTAAATATGGGAAGACAGATAACTCTGGTAATACTAATAGTGAACTTGCTAATAACCTACTACACCCATGACCACAGGGCACCCCCACGATTATAGTAACTTAGTGAATAAGGAGAACAAGATAACCCTAAGGTGTCATTTAAATTCAACCTCCATGTTTCGTAAATAGATGCATTTCTGCAGCTAAAAAAACCTCGCGTCTGTGTGAAAATAAAAGGGCCTTAATAACACTGGAAGGTCATGAAGGACAGGCCTGGCGCAATGGTGAAGCACTCCCCCCTTGTGCCAAGAGGTCCTGGGTTCGACGCAGCCTCTCTGCATGGCACTGTGCAGGGGTAAGGTTTGCCTCTATAATCCTTCCCCAGACGGCCAGACCCCACCCGGTGTGGAAGCTTCTAGCACTGGGTCTGTCCTTCCTAATTACACTGGAAGGTCATGAGCCAAAATTTTGATATGATCGTGTCTGAAGTTGCCAGTTGGCATGGCACCTAGCTTCAAAACACAATCATGACTGACCACCCGAACGCACATGACTGAACACAATCACATGTTTCCATGAACTCCAGTCTGTAATTTGATTTAATATGCATCCTAGATCAGATAGTATGTGTTCAATCATTAACACAATTCTTTCCAAAATGGAAGTTTGCTGGTGCACTGCGGTAACCAAACCCATAAGAACAATGAGGAATTGAGAACTACAGTCAAATTCGACTTGAGGGAAAATGTAGTCACGCAAGTTCAAGTAAAAAGATGTTAAGTATGAAAAAAAAACAAAATTCAAATGATTGTGTAATATAATGACCAACCTTGTATTCGGCCAAGAACAGCTCCAGTTGCTAGCCCACCAACAACAGAATTCATGAGGTCATCAGGTGTTGTAGCTCGAGCATCTCTTGCAAGTTCACGTGCCCCTAAGTATAAAATAAGTATGTTAACTTGATTCATTCACATGAGCAAACTAAGATTTTAAAAGAAGAGAAAAGACACAGAATTGTGGAAGCATGTAATACCACAAAAGTTGGCCATGAGTATAGTCACTGTTTGCTGTTTAAATTAGCCTTTAGCTCTACATTTAACTTACATCCTTAGGTACAAATCATTATCAACAGCAGGTGAAACTTGTACACCCAACTAAAGCTAAGCCCATGAAAACTATCACGTTCATTCATCCTTAGGTACAGATCATTCAGAGTATTTAAAGCAATCACGTTCATCCATGCAAACAATGGAAGCTAAGCCCATGAAAACTACAGTATTCCAAAAACACATACAGGGCCACACCTACATCATAGGTCAGCATCTAACCAGTAAATTACACAAATCCCAGCGATGTTGAGCAGTAAATCCCTAGGCACATTATTTTAATAATCAAGTGCTGGCAGTAACAAAAACATCCTGTTATGAGCAATGTGTTGCAAGGTTATAGCTGCCAGCCTGCTACTCTGTTATGTCATTACTGATGAGCAAAGACCTTAAATCTCAAGATCAAAATATTGAAGAGCATTCTAATGAAATTTTACAGGCTCTTTGGGGCGTGTTCGAGAAGAAAAAAACGACACAAAATGATGATTCAATATGGAAAGATTCAATTTACATAACAAGCAACATTACCACATGATAATGACGTGAACATCAGACTAAGATAATCAAACACTAATTGTGCACTTCAAATATATAATGGCCTGTGAATCATCCATAGCAAGAACAGGCACCCTACGACATCCAATTCCCACCATAAATGACTGGAAATTTGACCAAAACCAAAATCTCCTTAATTCAATAGTAAAATTATGTATATCCAGTATATCTCAAATGATGCACATTTCCACCGCAAATCATTATACCACCTAGACTAAATGTTCCACGCAGCAATGAGGGCACATCAAACAAGTCGATTCAGTTCATCTCACACTCGCAAACTAGGCAACAAATCTGATGCTTCTGTGCTCGTCTGTAGAGACCTCACCTCCGTAGCATCCGGCGACGATGGAGAGGTTGGCCGCGTAGGTGGCGGCGGCGCGGAGAGCGCCGAGGCGCGCCCGGTGGCGCGACAGCAGCCCGAACCCAGCTCCGACAACACCTGCGAAGCAACCAGGTCAACGAACTCAACGGATCAGAGTTGTCCCCGAAACTTGGGAAACCCACGAAAAGTTCCTGACTCCAACGAAGGCGGCGGTAGGAAAAGGGGGACAGGTGAGGGCGGCTTACCGGCGGCCGCGACGGGGACCAAGATCCGCTCCTTCCAGTCAGCGGAGAATGGTGCCGCTGCTTCCGGCTTCCCTGCGCCGGCCGCCTCGCCGGCCGGAGTAGACATGCTTCGAGGTGATGGTGGTCGGGCCTCGCGTCCCGGTGACTGAGCACGGCTCGGGCTGGGGACCGCCTATACGTCGCTCTGAGCGGCGGGCGCCAAATGCTAAATGCCGCCCGCTGCGGCGCGGGCGGCTCGCGCCGCGCAGGGGCTCCCCCCTGTTAGGCCGGCCCATCACGCAGCAGTGACGTAATTTTATTTTTTTATTTCCCTTTTTCTGCTTCCTTTTTATTTTTTCTTTTTTCTTTTTTCCTTTTGAAAGGTACACGTTGCAAAAACTGGTTTATGCCTTTCGAATTTGATTCGTGATTTTCAAATTTTGTTTCATGAATTTCGGAAAATGCTCATGGTTTTCCAAATTTGGTTCATGACTTTCGAAATTTGTTCATGATTTTAAAAATTGTGTTCATAGCTTTTGAATTTTTATTCATGATTTTTAAAAAATTGGTTTACGATTTTTCAAAATGTGACCTAGGACATGATGCAACCATTCCACATTGGTATGGCACATTTATGTACCCTTCTCTCTTCAGAGTGGTGAACCTTCTAGACCCTTCTAGAAACTTCCGGTGAAAACACCGAAAACATTTCTAATCTCTGGAATTGGATTTTCCTTATCTGAATCTCATTCTCTAGACCATCCCGGATCTCATCGTGATTTCCTGGATCCAATCCGAGACTTCGAACAACATTCGGTCACCAACTCATTACCATATCTACTAAACAACATCGAATCCTTAAGTGTGTCTCCCTATGGTTAGTGAATTATGCAGACATGATAGAGACACTTCTCCAATCAATAACCAATAGAGGAATCTGTAAATTCATATGGCTCCCATATATTTCTATGATTACTTTGTGATCGAATAAACCATTTACATACGATACCAATTTCCCTTTGTCTCGTGATACTTTATTTATCTGAGGTTTGATCGTCGGTATCTCTGTGTACCTAGTTCAACCTTGTTACTGGTAAGTACTCTTTACTCGTTCTGTGATATGTGATCCCTTGTAATCCAGTCACATGATTTCAAGACAATTGAATGACATTCCACCGAGAGGGCCCAGAGTATATCTATCCTTTATATGGATGGATAATCCCACTCTTGATCCATGTGCCTCAACATATACTTTCAAAATACCCAATGACGCCTTTATAACCACCCAGTTATGAAGTGGTGTTTGATGTCATCAAAACATCCATCCGGTGATGGTGATTAACATGATCTCATGGTCGAAGGATTTAGGTTACTATGTATTTGAAAGATTATAGCAAACAAACTATTGAATGACTTGATCTTATGCTACGCTTAACTATACGAGTGTGTCCATCACATCATTCTCCTAATGATATGATCTTGTTATTAATAACATCCAATGTTCATGATTAGAAAACCATAATCATCTATTAATTAACAAGCTAGTATTACAAGAGGCTTACTAGGTGTGGCATCCCGCAAAACCACTACTAGAAAATCGCGTTGAATTTGTGCATTGCATCGTCATCACCATGCATTGTTTGCATAAAACTATTTTCGCAAAACCCGTGTTGTTTTCTAAAACGGCCCAACTTCATTCAAATGCAAAGCCCGGTTCTCCGGATGAATTATTTTGGCCGCTATCGGTTTGCACACGGCCCGTTTAAATCAAATAAAAAGTTCTTTTTAGCGGGGGCAGTCGAACGGGCCGGATCGACCCGAACGACCACCCCCATTTCTAAATCGGCCCACCCCAAACACCCCAACAAATCCTATAGCTACCCAGCTAACCTACCCACACCCAACCTCCACCTCACCCTGGCCAATAACCTCTTGCCACCTCACCCTCTCCCTCCCCTCAACCAACCCAAACCGCACTCACCCCAATCACTCTCTCCTCTCTCCTCCCACTCCCACTGCCAACCCACTCCACGCGCCCTCCCCCACGCAGCCCCTGGACCCCGCGACGCGTCCCACCTGGACCCACACCCCGTGCCCAGACTCTCTCTCTCCCTTTCTTCCCATGCGCCCTCTGATGCCCCACCGCCCCACCCCTCTCCCGCGACGCGGCCTCCTCAGCCGCCTCCTCCCGGTCCACCGCCCCTCACCGCGCCCCCGCGCCTCCACGACCAGCGTCGCCGACCTCCTCCAGCGCCGCGTCCCGCGTCTCGCCTCGCCCGCCCACGACCCGGCGTGCTCCGCCGCCTCCCAGCCACCTCGCCGCTCCGCCCGTGCACTTTGCCCTCGCAAGCCTCGCGCCTACCGCCCGAGCTGCCGCCTCGCCTCCGCGTCCGCCGCTCGTCGCCAATGATCGTCCTCCCAGCGGAAGTTCCTCCGCCGCCTCCTGCGTTGGGCCCGAGACCAGCTGCGCCCGCGCCTCAAGGCCGTCTGGCGTCCTCCCTCGCGCCCGGTTAACCGTCCTCGAGCCTTCGTCTCCTCGCAGCCGGTCCCGGCGACCTCGCCGGCGACCTCGCGCCGGTCTCGCGCTCCCTGGCGCCCTGCTCGCCCCTCCCTCCCAGCGAGTCGCCACCACCCTCGCCGCATGTGTGCGGGGCCGACCATCATCGCTTGGCCAAGTTCATCTAGTAATGGAGAGCTGCAAGGTCGGCGGGGACGGAGACGGAATCGCCCGCGGACGATCAACCGAGGATCCATCAAGCTCGACAACGACCCGTACGAATTCAATGTACCTCCGGCACCAAACAAGTCGCCCTCGAATACCGTCACCGAGAGCCCGCGGTACCGGGAGGACAACAAGGAACCCGACAAGATCTCCATCACGGACTTCAAGTACCCCCTCGGATGCGACAGGATTTCCTTCCCGGACCCCAAGAACTCCTTCCGGCCGCTGGCGAAACCTCGAAGGTCGCGATGATGTTGAATCAAGACCGCCATCGTCAACGTAACCGGAACACCCAGATCTTCGGACAGGGATGCTCAACGACAAGACTGGCTCAATGCCGATGGGCTCGAGGGGTGTACATGGTGCCGATAGATAACCGCCAAGATCGTCATCGGGACCACAAGGCGTTCAAGCGATGAACTCGCCAAGATCTACCACATGAAGATCGTACCGAACCGGTGAACCTCGGCGAACCTCCGGCAAGAGCTTCGACATGGCCAAGAACTACCGCAACCAAGTCCGGCACTGACGAGAGAAGTCAGGACCACCAAGCCCTTCCTCCGGAACGCCAAGACCTACCTCGGTTATCCGAAAACGTTTCCGCCGAGACCGATCCGTCGAACCCTGGACCCTGACGAACCCCGAACCCCGGAACCAAGTTCGTCGAGACCCTAATGTGTGACCTTTTCCTCGATACCCTATTTTTATAAATGATATCAACTGTTGCATTAAATCATTCATCTGCATGCATATTGTCATGTGGTTTGGGGGCCTTATGCCGATTCACCTAATAAATAAATATGGGGCCCATATGCGGGCAAATCTAGTCTCATATTGGCCTCATTTAAATTTGTGTAGCGAACCGTTGATATATTTTGTCTTGTTAAAACAACATTTAATTGCGGGGGTTCTAAATAACTCGAACCATCTAATTAAATGTCGGGACCCCGGTTCCGCTTAATATGGCCTAATTGCATCGCACCTTGCCATGTCATCCATCATACATGCATCATGTCGATCTTCTGCCGTTGTATTAAATAGTGCATCCGGTGTTTCTTCTAGTGTTTTGCTTCTTCGCGGATAAGGCCGTTGAGTTGATGTGAGCTTCGCCCCGATCTCCGGTTGAACCCTTCGACATGTTTTCAGGCGAGCATCTCCCCCTTTCTACCTATCTTACTTTTCTAGTATTTATTCCCTCCTATTGATCTATTGCTATCCGTGTTGCGATGCTTTAGTTTCCGTACCTGTGATATACCGTGCAGCCCTATATTGCCTTGGACACATCCTATTACCTGTTGTTTGGTAGATAGTTGGACTTGCGCGTCGTCGTCGCTTGCTCAAGTGTTTGTGTGTCGACAAGTACCACAATTGTTGGAGGATTGCCGCATGTTGACGTTGGAGATGATCATGGCTTTACTTATCGTTCACTTTAATTACTGTTTAACAACTAAAATTGATTTAAGCAGAGGCATCGGTGGGTGATAGGTAAGATTTGGTTTCCGGCCCACTTGTGTCCGTGGGACCGAGTTCTTGACACTGTTAGAGATCGAGCGCTAACCACGGGTGGGGAGATATGGGCCCCATTGATTATTACCTGATTTCAAAGTATTGTCTTGGGGCCACAAACTAGTTTGAGGATTTATTTACTATCCTGTACCTATGCCATGCTTCTTGCTTTATTTACGATTGTGTGAGGAGCACGCCTCTTGTTTAGGAAGCGGAATGTTTCGCTGTATCGGCAGTCCCGATTGGGGATCTCTGCCGTTCTGACCATTGTCTCAAACCCTAAGTCCGTCTCGGAGACCGGCCGACTTCGTTCTTGGGTAGACTTAGTGGGGTGGCCCCGTGCTTGCTTTGGGTGCAGGAACGTCGTGACTTAGGCCCCGACATACCGATGGGTGTATGTTAACCGATCCGCAAAAGGGTCAAGTGCTGTGGATACTTTGGTGCACCCTGCGGGGTTAAATCTTTTAGAAGCCGTGTCATGTTATGGACGACTTGGAGCACAGTGCTAGATCATAGACAACTATAACTAAAGTTACGGTTTTAAATTGACTTGTATCCGATATGATTAGTAATCAGCTTCACTACAACGGAATGGCTAAGTAAAAGTACCAACAACTGCTGGGTTTCGGGTTATCTCATGCTAATTGTATCTGACTAGTAAGTGTTGCCACTATAATGGAATGGTTAACTAAAAGTGCCCACTGCTTATTTTTATCAGGATGATTATCTAAACCTGACTAGTAAAGTGCCGCCACTATAACCGAATAAGTAAAAGCCAAGCGTGAGTTCCTCGGTTGACTTCCTCGTTTGGTCTCGAGGGGAAACACCAGACGGTTTGTTTGGTGATAGCTTGAGTTGGATCCGGTTAGGTCACTCTTATCCCTCTCGATAACCGCGGTTGTATCGAGTCTCTATAGGTTGTTTAGTGCATCTTTGCTGCGCTTGATCCACCATACCTATGTGGCGAGGACCGCTTCTAGCCTCGTGTCTTGGTCTCGATCGACGCTCCTCTTTTTCCTTTGTCGGCACCCTTTTGTTTAAGCAGGTTTTGAGATCGACGCGTTAGCGAGGTTACCCTTCCGGCTTGGCTGGGCAGGGTTATGGACGCCATTGGTTATTCTTGTGGCTCTTAGCCCCATTTGCATCTTGTCCGTAGTCGGGCCTCTATCGTTTTCAAGGTGATTTGTATCTTTGTATATTATATTTGTATTCTTGACTCATTGAGTCGCTGTTGTATATATATATCTATTCTGTGGGTCCCATCGAGGACTGTTGTGTAATGTTATTACTTTGCTTTCCACCCATGCGAAAGTGCTGGTGGGCACCTTGAATCGTTTCTATGCGAGTTTGGCGAGTTTCGCTAAAACTTGCATGGGGCCAATCGAGGTGTTACAGAGTGGTATCGAGCTCAGCGATTCGATACCCCTGTCCAGCTGTAGGATAACCTAGCTAACGGCCGAAGTAGAGTGTCAAAATTATTTTTGCAAAATCGGTTGGATAGTTCTGATTAGGTCTGATTCTCCTTACCCCTCTGCTGTTCTCCTCTTACCGCTACGTGTTTTGAATCCGCTCTCTTCTCTTTCTTCAAGTCCAGGATATCTCGTGGTTGGGTTCCGTCGTACCTTCAAGGTTTCGCTTCCTTCTTTGATAACGGTGTTGCTACATCTGGTGTTCAAGCTGCCTGATGAATCCGTCCACGGTGTTACCATTCTTTGTTCCTTGTTTGTGCCTTCCGGTGTTTTCCGACGCGACGACATCATCTATGCCAGATCCGATGCAGAGTCTGCATCACTCCTTTGATCCGAATCTCGCTTGTCGAGATCTTCAGTCTGAATCCGAGGGTTGGTTGCATAATCTGTCTATTCGTGTATAGAGTAATGCTTTGAGTGCGGGATGGAGTCGCGACCATACCACTACTCTTATCATTTGCTTTGTATATTGAATGGTGGATCGATGCAATTCTACTCCTTCCATGAAAGTTAGAGGTGGCCTTACCTTTAACTTCGTCCGTTGTTTTCCGGAGTGTTCTCTTGATGAACAGGATCAACGACCTCTTGTTAGTGGTGTCGCGAGGATCTACACGAAGTGAGAAGACGCAGATCGCCGACCTTCCTTCCGGTACCATGAGGCGGATCTCGAGGGCGAGATCCATTGTTAGTGGTGTCGAATTGTGGCATCCCGCAAAACCACTACTAGAAAATCACGTTGAATTTGTGCATTGCATCGTCATCACCATGCATTGTTTGCATAAAACTATTTTCGCAAAGCCCGTGTTGTTTTCTAAAACGGCCCAACTTCATTCAAATGCAAAGCCCGGTTCTCCGGATGAATTATTTTGGCCGCTATCGGTTTGCACACGGCCCGTTTAAATCAAATAAAAAGTTCAATTGTTTTTAGCGAGGCGATCGAGCGGGCGAATCGACGACGACCACCCCATTTCTAAATCGGCCACCCCAAACACCCCAACAAATCCTATAGCTACCCAAATAACCTACCCACACCCAACCTCCACCTCACCCCGCAATAACCTCTTGCCACCTCACCCTCTCCTCCCTCAACCAACCCCAAACCCACCTCACCCAATCACTCCCCTCTCTCTCCCCCCACCCACCACCCCACTCCACCCCCCCACGCACCCCCTGCAGACGCCACGGCCCACTGACCCACCTGCCCCGTGCCCGCCTCTCTCTCCCTTCCCTTTCTTCCCTAGCGCCCTCCACGATGCCCCCCGCCCGCCGCCCCTCCCGCACGCTTGCGACGGCAGCTCCCCTCCTCCGCCCCTCCCACCCCCGCCGCCCTCCGCCTCGCCTCCGCAGCTCCCGCCTTGCTCCTCTCCCTGCCAGTAGCCTCGCCACCGCCCGGAGCCACCGCCCTCACCGCCCGCGCCCGCCGCCTCGTCGACCAGCGTCGCCCCTCCTCAGCGCCATGGTCCCGCGTCCCCGCGTCTCGCGCGCCGCCCGACCGGCGTGCTCGGCGCCTCCCCGTAACCACCTCCGCCGCTCCACCGCCCTGCCGCCTGCCTCGCAAGCCTCCCGCTTACCGCTCAAGGCCCGCTGCCTCGCCTCTCCGCGTCCGCGAGCTCCCGCCGCGCCGCCCGATCGTCCTCCCGCCCGGAAGTTCCTCGCGTCGCCTCCCGTTGGCCCGAGCCAGACCTGCTGCCGCCCGAGCCGTCTCGGCGTCCTCTCCCTCGCGCCCCGGTTAACCGTCCTCGAGCCCCGAGCTCGTCTCCAGCTCGCAGCCGGTCCCGTCGACCTCGCCGGCGACCTCGTGCCGGTCTCGCGCTCCCTGGCGCCCTGCTCGCCCCCTCCTCTCGTGATCGCCACCACCGCCCGCATGCGTGCGACCGCTGTCATCCGCTTGCCAAGTTCATCTAGTAACAGGGCTGCAAGGTCGGCAGCGGAGACACGGAATCGCGACGATCGAACCCGAGGATCCATCAAGCTCGACAACGACCGTCTGAATTCAATGTACCGCCGCACCAAACAAGTCACCCTCGAATACCGTCACGAGCCAGCAGACGGAGGACAACAAGGAACCCGACAAGATCTCCATCGGACTTCAAGTACCCCTCGGATGCGGCAGATTTCCTTCCGGACCCCAAGAACTCCTTCCGCTCCGCTTAGCGAAACCTCAAGGTCGCGATGATGTTGAATCAAGACCGCCATCGTCACGTAAGAACACCCAGATCTTCGGACAGGGATGCTCAACGACAAGACTGGCTCAATGCCGATGGGCTCGAGGGGTGTACATGGTGCCGATAGATAACCGCCAAGATCGTCATCGGGACCACAAGGCCGTTGCAGTGAACTCGCCAAGATCTACCACATGAAGATCGTACCGAACCGGTGAACCTCGGCGAACCTCCGGCAAGAGCTTCGACATGGCCAAGAACTACCGCAACCAAGTCCGGCACTGACGAGAGAAGTCAGGACCACCAAGCCCTTCCTCCGGAACGCCAAGACCTACCTCGGTTATCCGAAAACGTTTCCGCCGAGACCGATCCGTCGAACCCTGGACCCTGACGAACCCCGAACCCCGGAACCAAGTTCGTCGAGACCCTAATGTGTGACCTTTTCCTCGATACCCTATTTTTATAAATGATATCAACTGTTGCATTAAATCATTCATCTGCATGCATATTGTCATGTGGTTTGGGGGCCTTATGCCGATTCACCTAATAAATAAATATGGGGCCCATATGCGGGCAAATCTAGTCTCATATTGGCCTCATTTAAATTTGTGTAGCGAACCGTTGATATATTTTGCCTTGTTAAAACAACATTTAATTGCGGGGGTTCTAAATAACTCGAACCATCTAATTAAATGTCGGGACCCAGTTCGCTTAATATGGCCTAATTGCATCGCTGCCTTGCCATGTCATCCATCATACATGCATCATGTCGATCTTACCGTTGTATTAAATAGTGCATCCGGTGTTTCTTCTAGTGTTTTGCTTCTTCATGATAAGGCCGTTGAGTTGATGTGAGCTTCGCCCCGATCTCCGGTTGAACCCTTCGACATGTTTTCAGGCGAGCATCTCCCCCTTTCTACCTATCTTACTTTTCTAGTATTTATTCCCTCCTATTGATCTATTGTTATCCGTGTTGCGATGCTTTAGTTTCCGTACCTGTGATATACCGTGCAGCCCTATATTGCCTTGGACACATCCTATTACCTGTTGTTTGGTAGATAGTTGGACTTGCGCGTCGTAGTCGCTTGCTCAAGTGTTTGTGTGTCGACAAGTACCACAATTGTTGGAGGATTGCCGCATGTTGACGTTGGAGATGATCATGGCTTTACTTATCGTTCACTTTAATTACTGTTTAACAACTAAAATTGATTTAAGCAGAGGCATCGGTGGGTGATAGGTAAGATTTGGTTTCCGACCGCCCACTTGTGTCCCGTAGGACCCGAGTTCTTGACACCTGTTCCGAGATCGAGCGCGCTAACCACGGGTGGGGAGATATGGCCCCCCCATTGATTATTACCTGATTTCAAAGTATTGTACTGGGGCCACAAACTAGTTTGAGGATTTATTTACTATCCTGTACCTATGCCATGCTTTACTGCTTTATTTACGATTGTGTGAGCACGTCTTTGTTTAGGAAGCGGAATGTTTCGTATGTCAGATCCCCGATTGAGATCTGCTGTTGTTTACAGCCATTGTCGCAAACCCTAAGTCTGGCTCGGAGACCGGCCGACTTCGTTGCGGGTAGACTTAGTGGGGTGGCCCCCCGTGCTTGCTTTGGGTCTGGGAACGTCGTGACTTAGGCCCCACCGACATACCGATGGGTGTATGTTAACTGATCTGGCAAAAAGGGTCGAAGTGCCTGTGGATACTTTGGTGCACCCCTGCAGGGTTAAATCTTTTCGAGAAGCCGTGTCCGCGGTTATGGACGACTTGGAGCACAGTGCTTGATCATAGACAACTATAACTAAAGTTACGGTTTTAAATTGACTTGTATCCGATATGATTAGTAATCAGCTTCACTACAACGGAATGGCTAAGTAAAAGTACCAACAACTGCTGGGTTTCGGGTTATCTCATGCTAATTGTATCTGACTAGTAAGTGTTGCCACTATAACGGAATGGTTAACTAAAAGTGCCCACTGCTTATTTTTATCAGGATGATTATCTAAACCTGACTAGTAAAGTGCCGCCACTATAACCGAATAAGTAAAACTGCCAACTGTGTGAGTTCCTCGGTTGACTTCCTCGTTTGGTCTCGAGGGGGAAACACCGGGATGGTTTGTTTGGTGATAGCCAGTTGGATCGGTTAGGTCACTCTTATCCCTCTCGATAGCCCGGTTGTATCGAGTCTCTATAGGTTGTTTAGTGCATCTTTGCGCTCTTGATCCACCATACCTATGTAGGCGAGGACCGCGATTCTAGCCTCGCTGTCTTGGCCTCGATCTGACGCTCCTCTTTTTTCCTTTGCCCGTTGTCGGCACCCCTTTTGTTTAAGCAGGTTTTGAGATCGACGCCGTTAGCAGGGTTACCCTTCCGGCTTGGCCTGGGCAGGGTTATGGACGCCATTGGTTATTCTTCAGGGCTCTTAGCCCCATTTGCATCTTGTCCGTAGCTGGACGCTCTATCGTTTTCAAGGTGATTTGGATCTTTGTATATTATATTTGTATTCTTGACTCATTGAGTCGCTATTGTATATATATCTGTTCTGTGGGTCCCATCGAGGACTGTTGTGTAATGTTATTACTTTGCTTTCCACCCGCACGAAAGTGCCTGGTGGGCACCTTCGAATCGTTTCTATGCGAGTTTGGCGAGTTTCGCTAAAACTTGCATGGGGCCAATTCTGAGGGTGTTACACTAGGGACTCTTATATGTTTACAAATCACACAAGTACTAATGTTTCGGGTTAATACAATTATAGCATGGTATGTAAACATTTATCATAAACACAAAGATATAATAATAACTACTTTTATTATTGCATCTTGGGCATATCTCCAACATTGTACAGGGGAGCTTTGTTATATCTCATTTCAAATGTTTCCATACGAATCACTTGTTGTCATCGAACACCAAAAAGGGGGAGATTGAAATGACAATTATTGTCTTAATCAGTTTTGGTGTTCGTTAACAACTTGTAGATCATTTTTCAGTGTGCTAATGTCTACAAGATGATATACTGAAAAGTGAAAAGTCTTTATCCCTATGGAAATGTCCCTGCAAGCAACTACAATTTTCAGGTAATTCCAGGCCGGAGTCTCCGGTGTGCAAACACCGGAGTCTCCGATGTGGTCCGGATTTTCCACCAAAGTCCCCGGAGGGGCATCCAGAAACATGTAGGGTTCATAGCATAGAAAACAAAAAAATTCCTACGATAGGAACGACTATGTACCAAGATCTATCTACTAGATACAATCAACGGACGGATGTATATCCGTAGAGAACATACCCTTGAAGACCGACAAATCTTAACGAGGTTGAACTCGTGGTTGATGTAGACGATCTCTTGCCGATCTCAAGATCGAGAGGAAGTCCTAGCGCCACAAATCAGCGGCACATCCGTGCTCGCACACAGGTCCGAGGCACCGAGCAACCTCCGCCTCCTCGCTCCAGTGATGCAGCGGAAGCACAACTCTTTCTTGCCGAATAGCCACCGGGAACATGTATCTCGCTAGTCCGAGACCATGGGGATAAATACTAGAGGGGGAGAGAGATCCTTCACGAGGAGGTGTGAGTGAGAAGTGAGGAGAGGGGATCCTTATATAGGGGAGGGGGCAGCCCAAGGGGGCATGGCTGCCGGCCATGGAGGGTGCCCCCACCTCTCCCTCATTCATGTGGGTGGACACTCCACTCACAAAAATTCCCTTCAATTTTCTCCACTCAAATTCCCATTAAATTTCCACCAAATTTAATGCAAACTCTCATTAAATAAAACTCATTTTATTTATTCAGAATTTTTTCAATTACTTTAATGACAAACATTCACATATAACCCCTTGCTAGTATTTTATTCCACATGCAAAAACACTTTCTGCAATTTCACCCGAAAACCTGTTTCGGTATCTAGTGAAATAAATTTCTGCGCTTGTTATTTTTTCCGGCATGAAACTTTTGCTCCAAATGGATGTCGGTGTCTCTTAAGCGTGTCACCCTACGGTTCGCGAATAATGCAGACATGATCGAGATGCCTCTCAGATCAATAATCAGAAGCGGGACCTGGAGATCCATACTGACACCCACACATTCAGTGATGACTTTCTTGTGATCGCGAGAATCTTTTACGCTAGTATCTTAATCATTTTGTTTCGCGATATATTACATGTACGAGATTCGATCATCGGTATCTCCATACCTATTTTGATCTCGTTACAGACATGTACTCTTTTCTCGTTCCCGTGATATAATATTCTAGTGATCAAATCACTTGCTTGCAAGCTAATCAATGTGATATCAGCGAGAGGGCCCAGAGCATATCTATCTGTCATCGGGATGAACAAATTCCACTCTCGATCCATGGGACTCAACATAACACTTTAGTAGTACCGAACCCATATTTATAATCACCCTATTACGGTGTGACGTTTGATGTTATCAAGATACTCTTCCTGTGTTAGTGATTGACATGATCTCATGGTCTAAGGATTAGGATCACTTCGTATGTTGTTATAGAAATATAAAATCAATGACTTTGATCGTAATGCTATACTTCGGATGAATATTCATCACACCATTGCACTACTGTTGTGACCTAGTTATTAACAACATCCAATGTCCATGATCAGGATACCTTGATCATCTTGTTAATCAACGAGCTAGTTTATGAGAGAGGCATAACTAGGAACTTTCTGTTTGTTTATTGAACACACATGTATTAACGTTTCTATATTAATACAATTATAGCATGCAAAATAAACATTTATCATAAATAAGGAATACGATAATTGTTGGGGTTCGTAGCATGGAAAACAAAAATTTTCTATCGCATACAAACAAACAAGCCAAGATCTATCTACTAGATTGTAGCAACGAGTCGATGGAATAACTTACCCTCGAAGATTCCAAAGTGTTTAACGAGAGCGGATTCTCGTGGGTGATGTAGTCGTACTCTTCCCGATCTCAAGATCGTGTAGACGATCCTTCCAAGCGCCATACGTTCGGCAGCGCTCCGCTCATGATCGGTCACACGTTCGGTACTCGACGAAGACCTTCCTCTCCCTTGTTCCAAAGACGTGGAGGTTGTAGCACTCTCCTCGCGATTCCTGGCAATGGCGTGGTACCTAAGTAGAGGGAAATCCCAGGCTTGAGGCCTTAAGCCGTGCAGTATGGTGGAGCTTATGAGAGAGGCTATTAGTGGTCTAGTAATTAGACACACCAATTAGAAGGCTCTAAACCAATTAGAAGGCTCTAAACCGTTGGCTAAAGCAATTAGAAGCTCTAAACAAAAACGGCTCTAAACAGGAGATCTAGAGTAGAAAGTTATGTGTCTCTAGGAGGAGCCCTGCCCTCCTTTTATGGGAGGGTCTTGGTGCGCCAGGGGAGGAGTCCTCCCCAACTCGGCCTTGGGCTGGGGCCGGAGGAGTCCAACTCCTCCTCCAAAGTTGGTTCCAACTCCTCTTGCTTGTTTCCCATTTCTTGTTTTGGCGGTTTGACTTTCAAATGGACATTTGACTTTTCTGTTTTAGGATTCAATTTAATCCTTTATTTGGGACAGCAATAACACTTAGTACATGATGCAATCATTCAATGACACACTCATGTACCCTCCCCCGAGTCTTGGGACAATCCGAACCTTCTAGAACATTCCCAATGAAAACACCGGAATCATTCCCGAACTCGAAACGGGACTTTCCTTATATGAATATTAATCTCCGGACTATTCCGGATCACCTCGTGATATCCTGGATCCCATCCGAGACTCCGAACAACATTCAGTCTCTTTCTCATAATACCATAACTACTCAAACAACGTCGAATCCTTAAGTGTCTCCCTACGGTTCGTGAATTATGCGGACATGATCGAGACTTCTCGAACAATAACCAATAGAGGAATGGAAATTCATATGGCTCCCATATTTCTCGATTACTGCGATCGAATGAACCACTTACATACGATACCAATTCCCTTTGTCTCACGATATGTTACTTATCCGAGGTTATGATCGTGGTATCTCCATACCTAGTTCAACCTCGTTCTTGATAAGTACTCTTTCTCGTTCCGTGATATGTGATCCCTTGTGACCAAGTCACATGCTTGCAAGCTAATTGGATGACATTCCACCGAGAGGGCCCAGAGTATATCTATCCGTCATGTGGATGGACAAATCCCACTCTTGATCCATGTGTTTCAACCAATACTTTCCAAACACTTAATGCCACCTTTATAGCCACCCAGTTACGGTGTGGTGTTTGATGTCATCAAAGCATCCATCCGTAAAGGTGATATGCATGATCTCATGGTCAAGGAATTAGGTTACTATGTATCAGAAAGCATATAGCAATTGAACTATTGAAATGACTTGATCTTTATGCTACGCTTATCTATAGGAGTATGTCCACCATATCATTCTCCTAACGATATGATCTTGTTGTTGATAACATCTCAATGTTCATGATAGGGAAACCACAATCATTAATCAACCAACAAGCTAGTGAAGTATAGAGGCTATACTAGGGACTTCAAATTAAGTTTACAAAACACACAAGTATTAATGTTTCCTTGTTAATACTATTATAGCATGAATGTAAACATTTATCATAAACACAAAGATATAATAATAACTACATTTATTATTGCCTCTAGGGCATATCTCCAACAATAATAACCACTTTATTATTGTCTCTCGGGCATATTCCCTTCGGTCTCCCACTTGCACTAGAGATAATAATCTAGTTTAGAAACTTTGCGTATTGAACACCTATGGCTTTCTGGTATTCTATATACGTGATTACAAGTGGTTAACATAATCTCTGGATCTGACGCTTTTAGGTCCGTGTGTATTTGCATGTGTTTGCATCTTCACGCATCACTCATTCTCCAATGAGATGGCATTGTATAAATTTGGTCTTTTGGTGAGACCTTTAGTTCCTTGGGGTTAAATCATGTCGATATTATTGTCATACAATATATCTTTAGTATTAGCCCATTGTAAACCACACCTTAGTTTGATAACAAACTACTTGACACAAATGCCCTCCTTTGCTACTATAGCAGTCATATACTTAGCCTTATGTTGTAGTATCTTTCACAATGTATTAACTTGGAATTCATCCAAATCCATCATGGAAACTCCTTTCCATTTCATTGTGTCACCCATAGTTCAAATTGAGATAAACTTAATTTGTATCTTGTGACAAAACTAGTATCAATGTAACGCTTTACAGTGAACTATTTGTAATTATTTGTCAGCTCTACACAAATATACTCTTAGTTCTTCCAAAAGATCATAAGAATATCCTTAGTATCGTCCAATGATCATTTTATGATTCATTCTGGTATATGCTCATAACACTTAGATAATAGGACATATTTGGATGTGTACATATCATGGTATGATTGATCAAAACATTTTTGTGATTTTACTCATCAAGTGTCAAAGCACTTGAATCTTGTTTCACTTATCAAGTGTCAATACACTTGAATGTTGATTCAATTCTTTTCCATACGAAAAAGAACATTTTCTTGTCGTTTCTATATTGAACTCCTGCAATATCTCATATATGTACGTTTGGCATAACCATATTAGCGTCATAGTCTATCCATATAGACATTCATGCTAAATATTCGGGTTTTGCCTAAGTCTTTCATCGAAATGAATTCTTAACCTTTGTCAATAAAAGATACATCATTTCCAATCAACAAGATGTCCTCCACATAATTTATTAGAAATATGGCTCAGCGCTCCCACTTAATTTCTTGCAAATGCAAGCATCTTCATCGTCTCCTGATGAAATTAAACTTCTTTAACAGTTTCATCATGATGAAGATTCCAACTCCGCGATGCTTAGTTCAACCATTGAAGTTTGCATGCCCTTTTAGCATCCTTTGAATTTAACAAAACCCTTTGGACCGTGTCATGTACACGTCCTAGGTAACCATTCTATTAGAATAACTTTGTTTTGTTTATTCATCTATCATATACCAAATTATATATAGTGGTTGCTACTTTAATCCGTCCAGACTAAATATCACTATGAAAGATCAAATCTTGTCATAGTCAACTTCTTGAACATTGTCGTAAAATACTTTATGACATGTCGACTATTTCATAGATGTGAAGCATCCATGTGTGTTTCTTTATAGATCCAAATACGACCGATAGGTTTTTACACATTTCCGGAGGGTCTTCCAAGTTCAAAACTTGATTTCTCGTGTATGGAACTATCACGGATTTTATGGCTTCAAGCCATCTGACAGAGTCAGGGCCCATCATCGCTTCTTTATATGTAGTCGGTTCATCATTGTCAAACAATAATGATTTACTCTCAAATCTCAAAATTTGATTGTTTATCCTACCTACTTGGTTCAATAGGAACTTAGACCTCCGTGACCTCAACCTTTGAGTCACGTGATCCATGAGCATTCTGGCTACCTCCGGAATATTTTCCGACGCTGCGCAACTCAGCACATATAGCTAAGGTTCGTTAACCTTATTAAAGTTCTATTGTCCTCCCACTTAACCTTTTGTGAAAAACTTTTTTTTCAAGAAACTTCATGTTTCGAGCGACAAACCCTTTTGTCCTTGGTGTTATGGAGGAATACCCAATGGTTATTCGAAATAACCTACAAATACATGCTCATCCGACTTTGGTTGTAAACATCTTACTTATGCTTAGCATACCAAAATTTAAGAAATGACAATTTGGGTTTTACCCCAAACCATAATTTCCATGGTGTCATTTCAACAGATCAAGATGGAGATCTTTTCAGTGTAAAAGCGGTAGTCTCTAAAGATTTTAATCTTTTAAAACATAGTGACAGTTTTATAAATAACACCTTTGATCCAACCATGTCAAACAAGGTTTCATTACAAATCTCAAACACTCCATACTCCTATGATGTTTCGGGAGATGTAAATCTAGGTGTTTTGCTAAACTTGCAACTCAAATAAATCCCTTTATGATAAAATCATAATTCATTTATTTTCTTGTTACACTTTTAACTCAAATAACCCCTTTATGATAAAATCATAAATCATTTATTTTCTTGTTACAATGATTTTCCACTTCATCTTGAAAGTCTTTGAAACATTTTCAAATATTTCATACTTCTTTCTCATTAAGTGAACATTCACTCAAATTTCTGGAGAAAGCATATGAAGTTGAAGTCCATCGCTCACGACTACACATAATGGACTACATACATCGATATGTATAAATTCCAATAATTTAGTCGATCGTTCTTCTTTGGCCTTTGAACGAAGTTTTAATTATCCCGAGGAAAGTCTCACAAGCGTCACTTGATCAAATCAAAGACTCCAAAAATCCATGAAAATGGAGTTTCTTCATGTTTTGTTTCCAATATAATTTAAACGGCGATGTCACTTCGTAAGTGATCTTCCAATCATTTGTCTTGCGATATTTTAGCATTACTTTCATGGATGTGATTTGTCCAACTAGATTTATAAATCATCCATCTTATATGGAATACGGTAATTATTTGAACAATCTTTGTTCTCATAATACCTGATTTAAATAACTATTATTAAAACAAATCTTGAAGGCAAGCTTTGATGTCAGCGAGAAATACAAACAACAGCTTGTTTGTTTTCGATGATCATCATCACATATTCTATTGCTAGTTACTTAGGCCATTGTAGTTCATGAATTGCATCGTTCTGTATGAAATTTCATACCAACCAATTCGGTATCCAATACCCAAGAACCACATTGTTTAACAAGCAAAGAATACAACCATAACATGTATACATCTATATACCTAAACTAGATATTTCCAGTCTTTTCTTTTCTGCCAAATATATTTTATAGATTCTCTTTCAACATTTCCTTTTTCCTTTTAAAAGAATCTATCAACATCAAAAATGGCGCCATATACATGACACATAGTCCAAAGCGTGTATATTCAAATAATAATACCTTTGGACTTGAACTTTGAAGTAGATCACCATCAGCAAATGATCGACATTCTTTCAAAATCCATTCTTTAGTAATCTTTTAGTGTAGTAAACATTTTACATACATATTCTATTCATTCTTATCATGACGACTTTCATGATCAAGCTAATGTAGCTTGTAAAGACGAATCGTGAGTATAACGTTACTTTCCAAAACCCTTTTGGATGATTAGGATATATAGCATCTCCAACCTTTGTAAATTCTCAAAAATCATGGAGGCAAACATGCTACTTAAGATACTAACACTGGAATTGTTACTCTTGACTTAATACCAATTATTAAATTTCTAAACAGAGTTTGCTGAAAGTTTTGCAAGACTTTAAACTTTAGACTGACACTCAACACAATACGATACCAGTTTGTAAAGTAAATATCCAGAATTCTATAGTTCTATTATTTCAATTACAACTAAGCATAAGGTGGTGAAAGAATGCCAATGACTACAACAAATTATTTAAATTCAATTTGATTTAATTTATGATAAATTTCTACTAATCCAAGTTAGAAATGAACTCCCACTCAAAAACGACATCCCTCGTGTCTTTTTGGTGATTACATGAACCAAATCCACTACACCAAGTCCGATCATCACGTGAGTCGGTGTAGCTTCAAAGGCGATCATCAAATGGGCATCATATCTTTCATATGACTCATGCTTAACCTTGCGGTCCATGTTCTGAGGCCATGTCTTTACATGCTAGGCTCGCCAAGTAAGAACCTTAGCATTCGTTGTGTAATTGTCTTACACCTGAAATATGATCGTGGATCCAAGAACACCCGATCATCACGTGATGTCTTGGAGCGACGAAACATAATCGGTGCATAATTAAGGGAGAACACATTTTTATCTTGATATCTGAATGAGGGATCATCTTATTATGCTAATAAAATTCCAAGCAAGCAATATAAGATGCAACAAACATCACATGTTAATAAGTGGAATGAATGGTTCTTGCACTTGATCTCCATCATGTGCATCGTGGTATGATCACTATCATACCTCTATGTGTAAGGCCAAGGTCTATGGAACTTACACGTTATGTGTGTTGTAAGAGTATCGACTTATACTTCTACTTACAACATCACCATATCATGACATTAGCTCAGCAACAATCTAAACTAGATGCCTCTAATTTATCCATTGCAAGTTTTACGTGGCTTACGGCTTTTAAAGATAGAACTGTTCTTACCTACGAACATGAACCACAACGAGGATAACCAACTTACTCGTTGCAAATTAGATATTGACTATAGTAGGAGAGACAGACACCCGCTAGCCACTTCTGCAAAACTAGTTGCATGTCAAGCGTGGAACATGTCTCATGTGCGAGGACATGTAAAGTTTGTCCGGGTCGCTTCATCCCACTATGCCACCAATATCTAAAGTACAACTAAGAAGCAATAAAATGATCATCATAGCCCACATATACATGTGTGTACTACCCGTGCAAAGCATCTACGCATAGATCCGGCTCTGATACCACTGTAGGGTTTGTAGCATAGAAAACAAAAAATTCCTATGATGGGAACGACTATGTACCAAGATCTATCTACTAGATACAATCAACGGGCGGATGTATATCCATAGAGAACATACCCTTGAAGACCGACAAAGATTAACGAGGTTGAACTCGTGGTTGATGTAGACGATCTCTTGCCGATCTCAAGATCGAGAGGAAGTCCTAGCGCCGCAAATCAGCGGCGCATCCGTGCTCGCACACACGTCCGAGACACCGAGCAACCTCCGCCTCCTCGCTCGAGCGATGCAGTGGAAGCACAACTCTTTCTTGCCGAATAGACACCGAGAACATGTGTCTCGCTAGTCCGAGACCATGAGGGATAAATACTAGAGGGGGAGAGAGATCCTTCACGAGGAGGTGTGAGTGAGAAGTGAGGAGAGGGGCTCCTTATATAGGGGAGGGGGCAGCCCAAGGGGGCATGGCCGCCGGCCATGGAGGGTGCCCCCACCTCTCCCTCACTCATGTGGGTGGACACTCCACTCACAAAAAGTCCCTTCAATTTTCTCCACTCAAAAACCTACTCAAATTCCCATTAAATTTCCACCAAATTTAATGCAAACTCTCATTAAATAAAACTCCTTTTATTTATTTAGAATTTTGTCAATTACTTTAATGACAAACATTCACATGTAACCCCTTGCTAGTATTTCATTTCACATGCAAAAACACTTTCTGCAATTTCCCTCGAAAACCTATTTCGGTATCTAGTGAAATAAATTCCCGCGCTTGTTATTCTTTCCGGCATGAAACTTTTGCTCCAAGTGGATGTCGGTGTCTCTTAAGTGTGTCCCCCTACGGTTCGAGAATAATGCGGACATGACCGAGACCCCTCTTAGATCAATAATCAGAAGCGGGACCTGGAGATCCATACTAACTCCCACACATTCAGCGATGACTTTCTTGTGATCGCGAGAACCTTTTACGCTAGTATCTTAATCCTTTTGTTTCGTGATATATTACATGTTCGAGATTCGATCATCGGTATCTCCATACCTAGTTTGATCTTGTTACTTACATGTACTCTTTTCTTGTTCCCATGATATAACATTCTAGTGATCAAATCACTTGCTTGCAGGCTAATCAATGTGATATCACCGAGAGGGAGCATATCTATTCGTCATCGGGATGAACAAATTCCACTCTCGATCCATGGGCCTCAACATAACACTTTAGAACCCATCTTTATAATTACCCTGTTACGGTGTGATGTTTGATGTTATCAAGATACTCTTCCGGTGTTAGTGTTTGACATGATCTCGTGGTCTAAGGATTAGGATCACTTCGTATGTTGTTATAGCAATATAAACTCAGTGACTTTGATCGTAATGCTATACTTCGGATGAATGTTAATCACACCATTACACTAATGTTGTGACCTCGTTATTAACAACATCCAATGTCCATGATCAGGAAACCTTGATCATCTTGTTAATCAACGAGCTAGTTTATGAGAGAGGCATAACTAGGAACTTTTTGTTTGTTTATTTAAACACACATGTATTAATGTTTTCGTATTAATACAATTATAACATGCAAAATAAACATTTATCATAAATAAGGAATACAATAATAACCACTTTATTATTGCCTCTCAGGCATATTCCCTTCAAAACATGCATGGTACATTCTGTATGGTGGTCCGGAGATGGACTGGAGCCAGACCGGATTCTCCGATGCATCCTCCCAGACCAGAGTCTTGATGACCCACAAGTATTAGGGGTGTATCGTAGTACTTTCGATAAATAGGAGTGTCAATCCCAACGAGGAGCAGAAGGTGCTGAACAGTGGTATGGAGTAGGAAATCCCTGTGAATACTTACCAAACGTATTTTTAGTGGTTTTCTGACAAGGCAACAAAATAAGGAGCAAGTAACAAAAGTAACGAACAAACGGATCAAGTGTCCCAATCCTTTCTTAGCAAAGGACAAGCCGGTGGAAATACTTATAATGACCAAACGTTCTCAAGGACACATGGGAATTCTGTCAAGTGCTTTCGCTTCGAATAGCTGAGTACTCTTCTCTGGTGTTTGTAAGTGTTGTGTGGGTGAACCTGTGCTAACATACCGCCCTTCCTAGGACTAATACATACTTGTGATTAAACCCCCTACAAACATCCGTAACTACAGGAAAGTAATTAAGATATAAATCTAACCACAACCTTAAACTCTGAGATCCTACGCTCCCTTGTGCAAAGGTGTCCTAACGGGGGTTCAGGTTTACATCACTCGAACCCCACAATTAGTAGCCAAATACACAATGCATTCCCCTAGTCCCATAAATGGTGAAGTATCATGTAGTCGACGTTCACATGACACCACTAGAAGAATAGCACCACAACTTAAATACTAAACCATTGAATAATAACTCAACACAAATTCACTACTAACAACATATTTTCTCCCATGTCCTCAAGAACACAACGAACTACTCACAAGACATCGTATGGATCAAGATCAAAGATGACATGGTAATGGATAAAAATCTGAACATAAACAATAATCTAATGGTTCCACTCACAAGCATCAACTACAATAGTAATCAACACCGGGAAAGTTTCTCCTAAGAACTAAAGCAATATCCAACACAATTGTTACAGCGGGACGGAGTGGTGATGATGGTGCTGGTGGAGATGATGGTGTGGATGATGATGATGATCCCGATGAAGCCTAGCTTGATGACGGTGTTGATGGTGACAGTCTGCCCTCTCCGGGGAGGAATTCCCCCGGCAGAAATCTGTCTGCCAGAGAGATCTTTCTCTCTTGGTGTTTTCCGCCCCCTAGAGGCGGCGGAAATCTATCTGTGGTCGCTCCCCGAGCCTTAGGGTTCCGTAGGGAAGATATAGGTGAAGGGGCGGAGTCGGGAGCCGGGCAGGTGGGCCACACCTGCCCTAGGCGCGGCCCAGGGGGGCTCCGCCTAGAGGGGTGTGGGCCCCCTGCGGCCCCTCTTCGCTCCTCCTTCTGGCTTCCTTCGTCTTCTGGGAAAATAATATGTTTTCATGTTTTTCTGGTATTTTTCTGATCTTCGCGAAATTGCACCGAAATGCTTTCTTTTCCATCAGAATCCAGACTTTGGCAGTTTAGCCTCCAAGAATCACCCAACATGCATAAAAAGATGAAAAGCCATAAGTAATACCTCATAATAAGACAAATATCAATGAATAGAGGTAAATTATGATATAGAAAGGTGATGCAAATTGGGCGTATCAACTCCCCCAAGCTTAGACTTCGCTTGTCCCCAAGCGAATACTGAGCTCAGTAAACATGTCCACATGTTTATGGAGTGAAGTGTCGATAAAAGAATACGAACAAGAAGCATCACACTTACCATTACACAACTCATAGAAGAAAGCAACTCACCATTATATAACTTAGCTTGCAACCAAGTAGAGCAGTCACAATAGAGATGCATAAAGATAAATCATAATTGGAATTGGAAAACTTGTTCTTGGTCAGAGAACACCTGGTAAACAGTTTCACAACAAGCTTTTTGTAGAAGTTTCAAAACATGAGCACTCTTTGCTCAAAAAGGTTTTCTAAAAGTGAAGTCTTTCAAAGTAATACTTAAATAGATAAGAGTTTTGTGCAAACAAGGAAGATAAAGAACATGATTGAATAAATCACCATATGAATGCTTGAAAGACAACAACTCAAAAGCTTGCTGGAGATAGAGAGGAAGTAGGTCTACTGACTCAACTGGTAACTAGGAGAAAGGTCCCTTCTTAGAGGGTAGCAGGGATTACAAGTCATAAAGAGCTTCCAAAAGATTATGGTACTTACTAGCTTTGAGCCCTCATTGCCCCTATCATAAGCATCTTGAGATGATTAAGGTTAAATTGAACAAAGATGAAGTATATGCTTGACGAAATATAAGTTGGCAATCTCATGTCCCTTGAATATGAGGGCCACTCCTCATGCATACTCAACTTTGGGCCCATGTAAGTTCTTGTCATTGTATGTGTTTGCATATCATTGAGAACCGCCAACGGGGTACCCCTTGCACATGGTACAGGAGCTTTCCCATAACCAAAATGATAAGGCAAGCAGACAATGAGCATCTCAGCAATCTTTTTATTTACTACGTGTATAGCTGTTTATTGAGGATGCTTCATAGATGACTCACTATAGTGATGCTGCAAGTTTCCACCATGATTAAGCATGGCTTAGGCTAGCGGCCCAGACATTTCTCTAACATAGAATACAGACTCCATGGACTTACAAGTTCCCTCTTTATTTCACACCGTTGACATCCATAGACAAAAGAGCACGATATCAACTGTGTACAGAGTACAAGTGCAATGTTGAAAACGTTCCCCGTGACATCACGGTTCTACTAATTCCAATGTATAGATGCAAGCATATACAACTTCAATGTTCACAATGGTTCAAGTCTATTAGGGGCAAGAAAATAAGGTGTGTCATCAAGTTTGTGAGAGCTTTACTAACTAGTTTTCACATAACAAAATACTTTTTAATTCGAAAGGTAGATGAAGCTTGAGAATTTGCTTGGAATAGAAAAAGCTACTAGGTAGATATGGTGGACACAAGTGGCAAAAGTTTTGGGTTCAAAGGATTTTGGAACATGAGAAGTATGCCCTCTCAAAACAGGTTTTTGGCTAGCAAGGCTGGGTAGCAAGAAAGAGAGTTGAAAGAAAAAATCAAACATACAAGTAATAAAGTCAAACATGCAATCTTCCTTGAAGACACAAAAGAATCTAAAATAAAGAATACTAAGCTTATGAGCCAACAAGAAAGAATACAAATGATACCAAGTACCTGTAAGCTTTTTCTTTCTTTCTTTTTCTTTCAAACTAATGCCACTGACCAGAACTCGGTTTGCCAAAACCAATTTAGATCCACTTGATGATCCCAAAGTGGTGCCAATACTGAACAACAAGATCCATCATATAATATAGATTGTAAACTAAAATAAGAAGTGCAAAAAGTAAAAGATGAGACTTCTCATTAATATTCAAATAAAGGCACTCACACCAAGGGATACATAGATAATCAACTAAAGGAGAGATACTTCCATATCCAAACCAAACTATAAGATAACCTCTCTACCACATATATGAATCCACTAAAAAGGTAGAAGATAAAAGATAATGGTGGTGATACCGCGGCACTCCCCCAAGCTTGGAACAAGCCAAGGGGATGCCAAACCTGATGACGAATTACTCCTTTGGTGGTGGTGGTGTTCTCTTGTCATCATAAAACTTCCAAGGCAATGGTTCCCCATACAAGAAGGATGTCCTTGTCTCTGCAATCCTGAAACTAGCAGCAAAGCTTATGCGATCAAATCTAGCCTCATACTCACAGTTTTGATTTTGAATGTCATAGAGCTATGATTGCAATTGATTGGTGGTCTGACGGAGTGAGAAGATCTCTTCTTGGAGCTCAGAAACTTCTCCCTCGTGCTTGGTGATGAGTTCTGAACTTATCTTGTGAATAACATCCACTTCGCGTTCCACCATCTTCTTGTACCTGAAAACCTCTTGTTCTAGCGCTTCCATCCTGTCTTCCAGACTGCCTTCTCCTTTAGGGCCTTGAACTTCTTTCATCTATACCTTCCCCTCTTTGAGGATCAAATCTTTGGGATGAACCCTCAACTCATACATGTACGGGTTGAGGATGTCCGCAGAGGAATCCTCCGTGGGTGATCCAGAAGAAGACATTGAGGCTCCAAATCTGGTAATTTTCCTGACAGAAACAGATTGAAACGAAAACACGACAAGAACATGATGCAAGAACCTTGGGGAATCCATGGGGGAGTTATATATTACGAAGTTTCAATGCATAATGAAGGTTTTGACATGGAAACGAGGCGGAGAAGGATTTCGAGGGTGGCAAACCCCCTCCAGGCGCGGTCAGGCTGGGCCCGCGCCTGGGGTGGGTTTGTCCACCTCAGACTCCCTTTCCTCTTCAGTTCCGTCTCGTAACTTGCCTTATGTATTAAAAACATAAAAAATATAAAAATATTGGATTTTCACGAACCTTCTATTTTCACCACTTTTACCTATTCAAATCCTAACTCTGCAGATTCTGGTATTTGGCTTCTAATAAATTCTTCTGGAGTCACAATTTGAATAACATCCACATCTTCATTATAAGAATCTCTAGAAATATAATGTTTTAGTCTTTGACCATTAACCACCTGTGTTGTGTCATCCTTTAGAAGAAATTTTGATGACACCTGAACGGTACACTTCCTTGATAACAAAAGGTCCTTCCCATTTTGAGAGTAGTTTCCCTGCAAAAAATCTGAGACGAGACCTATACAAAAGAACTTTCTCACCAACATGGAACTCCCTTTTGAGAATTCTCCTATCATGCCATATTTTTACTTTTTCCTTAAAGAGCCTAGCATTTTCATAAGCTTCACCTCTCCACTCATCTAAATTACTTAAATCGAGCAGTCTTTTCTCACCAGCAAGTCTAAAATCTCTACTTAACTCTTTCACTGCCCAATAAGCTTTGTGTTCTAATTCTAAAGGCAAGTGACAAGCTTTCCCATAGACCATTTTGTAAGGAGACATCCCCATAGGATTTTTATAAGCAGTTTTATAAGCCCACAAAGCGTCATTCAACTTTTTATCCCAATTTCTTCTATACCTATTGATAGTGTTCTGCAAGATAGATTTAGTTTCCCTATTGGAAAATTCTACTTGCCCACTAGTTTGGGGGTGATAAGCTGAAGCTATTATGTGGTTTACATCATACTTAGCGAGAGTTTTTCTAAAAGCCCCATGAATAAAATGAGAGCCTCCATCAGTCATGAGATATCTAGGCACACCGAACCTAGGAAAAATGACATCTTTAAGCATTTTCAAAGAGGTCTTACCATTGGCACTGTTTGTAGGTATGGCTTCTACCCACTTTGTAACATAGTCAACAACAACAAGAATGTGAGTATACCCTTTTGAAGGAGGAAAAGGCCCCATAAAGTAAAATCCCCAACAATCAAAAGGTTTAATAACAAGGAAATAATTCATAGGCATTTCATTGCGTCTAGAGATGTTACCTACTCGTTGGCATTCATCACATGATAAGACAAATTTTCTTGCATCTTTAAAAAGGGTAGGCCAATAAAATCCAGATTGTAAAACCTTTTGTGCAGTCCTATCCCCAACATGATGTCCTCCATAAGCACTATCATGACATTTTCTCATTATCTCTTGTTGTTCAAATTCTGGAACACATCTTTGCATAATACCATCTACTCCCTCTTTATATAAGTGTGGGTCATCCCAAAAGTAATGCCTTAGACCATAAAAGAACTTCCTTCTTTGCTGAGCTGTAAAGGTTGGAGGCAAGTACTTGGAAACTATAAAGTTAGCATAATCAGCATACCAAGGACTCTCATGCGGACTTAACCTTATTGCAGCTAACTGCTCATTTGGAAAACTATCATTAACAGGCAAAGGGTCAAAAGAATTGTTTTCCAAACGAGATAAATTACCAGCAACAGGATTATCAGCACCTTTCCTATCCACAATATGCAGATCAAACTCTTGCAAAAGCAACACCCACCTTATAAGCCTAGGCTTGGTGTGCTTCTTTGTCATAAGGTACTTAATAGTTGTATGATCAGTATGAATAGTAACCTTAGAATCAACAATATAAGGTCTAAACTTATCACAAGCAAATATTACAGCTAAGAACTCTTTTCAGTAGTAGCATAATTTTTTTGAGTAGCATCCAGAGTCTTGCTAGCATAATGAATAACATTCAAATTCTTGTCAACAAGCTATCCAAGGACAGCACCCACAACAAAGTCACTAGCATCACACATGATTTCAAAAGGTAAACTCCAATCAGGTGGTTGGACTATAGAAGCAGTTGTCAAAGCTTTCTTCAAGGTTTCAAAAGCTTCCTTACAATCATCATCAAAAACAAAAGGTACATCTTTTTGAAGAAGATTAGTAAGGGGCTTTGAAATTTTGGAGAAATCTTTCATAAACCTCCTATAGAAACCAGCATGACCAAGGATACTACGAATACCTTTGATATCTCCAGGACAAGGCATCTTCTCAATTGCTTCAATTTTGGCTCTGTCAACTTCAATGCCTCTTTCAGAGATATTGTGTCCAAGGACAATCCCCTCATTAACCATGAAATGGCATTTCTCCCAATTAAGCACAAGGTTGGTTTCTTCACATCTCTACAAAACTTTATCAAGGTTGTGCAAACAGTTATCAAAAGAAGTCCCATAGACGAAAAAATCGTCCATGAAAACCTCCACAATTTCTTCACAAAAACCATGAAAGATAGCAGACATACAACTATGAAAGGTAACAGGAGCATTACATAAACCAAAAGGCATACGCCTATAAGCATAAGTACCATAAGGACAAGTGAAAGTAGTTTTCTCTTGGTCCTATGCTTTCACAGCAATTTGAGAAAACCCAGAATAACCATCGATAAAACAAAAGTGAGTCTTTTTGGACAACCTCTCAAGCATTTGATCAATAAAGGGCAAATGATAATGATCTTTCTTAGTAACTTTATTAATCTTTCTAAAATCAATGCACATTCTATACCCAACCACTACTCTTTGGGGTATAAGCTCATTATCCTCATTAGGCTGTGATTATTCCCCCTTTCTTGGGAACACAATGAACATGGCTAACCCATTTACTATCAGTAATAGGATAAATAATACCAGCATCAAGGAGTTTTAATACCTCATTTCTTACCACATCCTTCATCTTAGGATTTAGACGATGTTGGTGCTCAATAACTGGTTTTGCATCAGGCTCTATATTAATAGCATGCTGACATATAGTAGGAGAAATCCCCTTTAAATCATCAAGAGTATAGCCCATAGCTCCTCGGTGTTTCTTCTATATCTCCAATAACCTTTCTTCTTCCTTTACTGAAAGTTTAGAACTAATAATAACATGATATATTTTCTTGTCATCAAGATAAGCATATTTAAGATCATCAATGGAGGTTTTAATTCGAAAACAGGGTCCCCTTTAGGTGGTAGTGTGGTACCCAAATCTTCCACAGGTAAATTATGCTTAAGTAACTAAGGCTAACGAAGGAAAACCTCGTCAATCTCATTTCTTTCCTTCAGGAATACATCACTTTCATGATCTTCCATAAATTGTTGCAAAGCATTCTTAAGAGCAAGAGAAATAGAAGAAAGTTGTTCAACCCTGAAATCCTCATCAGGCTGTTCATTTTCATAAGGAGTTTTGGCAAATTTGGAAAAATTAAGCTCATAAGACTCTCCAGCAAACTTAGTCAAAACTTTTTCCTTCCTACAGTCTATGATAGCCCCACAAGTATTCAGAAAGGGTCTACCAAAGATAATAGATAGGTTTTACTAGCTTCTTTACCAAGTACTAGAAAATCAGCAAGATATTTAATCTTACCACAAAGGACCTCCACATTTCTTACAATGCCAATGGGCAAACTTGCTCTCTATTATCAAGGTGAATAACCACATCAATGTACTCAAGCTCACAAGGACCAATCTCATGCATAATTTCCCTGTAAAGATCATAAGGAATAGCACTAGAACTAGGACCAATATCACATAAACCATAATAACAATGATCACCAATTCTAACAGAAAGCACAGGGACACTAGCTTTTATAGCTTTTCTAGGATGAGACACAATATTAGAAGCGTCTTCACAGAAGACAATATGCTCATCCTCTATATTTCTAGTGACAAGATCTTTCACAATAGCTACCACAGGCTCAATATTTATTTGCTCATCGGGTTCCACAGTTTTCTTTGCACTTTTGCTAACCACATTAGCTATGATAGAATGTTCCTTTACCTTAGCAGGAAAAGGGATTTTCTCAATATAAGTTTCAGGTAGAATAGGATCAACAGTACAAACTTCTATGCTAGCAGGAACATGGGTAACGATGTCTTTATAAGGAGCATGGTACTTGTCCCACTCTTTCTTGGGAATCTCAATATAAGAGGCAAAAGCATTAAAACATTTCGCAAGAACTTGAGGATCAAGACCAAACTCATTGCTAATATCACATCATCAGTTCCCATAAAAGATTTAATGCATTCATAATCATAGTTTATACCTGACTTTCTTCCTTTGTCATTCTCCCAAGCTCCAGTGTTCTCTTGAATACGGTCTAAGAGATCCCATTTAGCTTCTTCCTTCATACGTGTGAGTGATCCAGCACAAGAAGCATCTAGTAAATCTTTATCATGAAGAGGAAGCCTAGCATAAAAGTTATTGAGAATAATATTGTTAGGAAGTTCATGAATAGGAAATTTGAGCATTAGTAACTTCAATCTCCCCCAAGCTTGAGTTGTACTCTCTCCTTCAAGAGGCCAAAAGTTATATATAATATTTCTATCCTTATGAATCTCACTAGGAGGATAAAATTTAGAGTAAAAGAGAGATGCCATCTCCTCCCATTCCATGGATTGTCCATTCTTCAGCAGCTTATACCATTCTCCAGCTCTCCCTTTCAAGGATATGGAGAGTAATTTCTTCTTCACCTGTTCAGTTGTGATACCTGAACACTTAAACAACCCGCATAATTCATGGATAAAAAGAAAGTGATCACCGGGATGGACAGTTTCATCCCCAAAATAATAATTATCCATAACACGATTAACAATACTTGTAGGTATCTTAAAAGGATCTATCTCAACAGGAGGTGGTTCATCTACTACCCTAGCAGTGGTAGTAGTTTTCCCAAACAGAAAACCAAGTGGGTTATCCATATTGGAAACAAAGTAACAATCAGTAACAAAAGCAATACTCACAGTAAAAGTTTCCCTTACCAGTTCCACTCTTCAATAGCGCTTCATTCCTCGGCAACGGCGCCAGAAAATAGTCTTGATGACCCACAAGTATAGGGGGTGTATCATAGTACTTTCGATAAATAGGAGTGTCGATCCCAACGAGGAGCAGAAGGTGCTAAACAGTGGTGTGGAGCAGGAAATCCCTGTGAATACTCAGCAAACGGATTTTCTGTGGTTTTCTGACAAGGCAACAAAACAAGGAGCAAGTAACAAAATTAACGAACAAACAGAGCAAGTGGCCCAATCCTTTCTTAGCAAAGGACAAGTCGGTGGAAATACTTATAAGAACCAAACGTTTTCGAGGACACATGGGAATTATGTCAAGTGCTTTCGCTTCAAATAGCTGAGTACTCTTCTCTGGTGTTTGTAAGTGTTGTGTGGGTGAACCTGTGCTAACATACCGCCCTTCCTAGGACTAATACATACTTGTGATTAAACCCCCGGGAAACATCCGTAAATACAGGAAAGTAATTAAGATATAAATCTAACCACAACCTTAAACTCTGAGATCCTATGCTCCCTTGTGAAAAGGTGTCCTAACGGGGGTTCAGGTTTCTGTCACTCCGGCAACCCCATAATTAGTAGCCAAATACACAATGCATTCCCCTAGGCCCATAAATGGTGAAGTATCATGTAGTCGATGTTCAGATGACACCACTAGAAGAATAGCACCACAACTTAAATACTAAACCATTGAATAATAACTCATCACAGATTCACTACTAACAACATGACTTCTCCCATGTCCTCAAGAACTAACTGAACTACTCACAAGACATCATATGGATCAAGATGAAAGATGATATGGTAATGGATAACAATCTGAACATAAACAATAATCCAATGGTTCCACTCACAAGCATCAACTACAATAGTAATCAACACCGGGAAAGTTTCCCCTAAGAACTAAAGCAATATCCAACACAATTGTTACAGCGGGACGGAGTGGTGATGATGGTGCAGGTGGAGATGATGGTGTGGATGATGATGATTATCCCGATGAAGCCTAGCTTGATGACGGTGTTGATGGTGACAGTCTCCCTTCTCTGGGAAAGGAATTCCCCCAGCAGAAATCTGTTTGTCAGAGAGATCTTTCTCTCTTGGTGTTTTCCGCCCCCAGAGGCGGCGGAAATCTATCTGTGGTCGCTCCCCGAGCCTTAGGGTTCCGTGGGAAGTTATAGGCGAAGGGGCGGAGTCGGGAGCCAGGCAGGTGAGCCACACCTGCCCTAGGCGCTGCCAGGCCTCTAGGGTGTGGTCCCCTGGCCCCTCTTCGCTCCTCCTTCTGGTTTCCTTCATCTTCTGGGAGAATAATATGTTTCCATATTTTTCTGGTATTTTTCTGATCTTCGCGAAATTGCACCGAAACGCTTTCTTTTCCATCAGAATCCAGACTCCGGCAGTTTAGCCTCCAAGAATCATCCAACATGCATAAACAGATGAAAAGCCATAAGTAATACCTCATAATTAGACAAATATCAATGAATAGAGATAAATTATGATATAGAAAGGTGATGCAAATTGGGTGTATCAAGTCTCCGGTGTGCAAACACCAGAGTCTCTAAAGAATCTCTGGAGTGGGATTATCTATCTCAGCTTGGACATTCTATATGGTGGTCCGGAGTTGGACCGGAGATTGGCCGGAGTCTCCGGTGTGGAAATTTCACCAACGGTCAGAAAACGTTTCACAAGCTGTGGGGCTATAAATAGGGGACTTCGTCCCCTTCCTCCAGCTGCTCGTTCTAGAATAGAAGTTCCCCACCATTTGAGCCACCAAATCACCAAGATCTCTTCATCCAACTATCCAAAGTCATTGATATTTGGAGAATCGAAGGAGGAGGCCTTGATCTATAGTTCCACCAAGAGAGATCTTCATTCCCCCTCATTCACTTGAGGGCCCATTGCTCTAGTGTTTCATTGGAAACCCTAGTTCTTGATTTGGTTCTTACAAGCTTGTCTTTGATTGTGTGACAGCTTTCTTGCATTCGGGATTCTCCAACTCAGTTGTGGATGTGTGTCTCGAACTTGTTGTAAAGGTGTCAGCTTCCACCTCAAAGGTTGTGATATAGTGGAAGAGGTGAATCGAACCCTTTGGGGTGAGATTCATTGAAGAACAAGGGAGGCCTCTCGTGGCATTGGTGGTTTGAAACCCCCTCCAAACGCAGACGTACTTCCCCTCAAAAGGAAGAAACTGTGGGAAATAAATCCTTGTGTCTTCGCGTGCTCCACTTTGGTTACTTCTATACTTTACAGCACTTTACTTATCATATTCTTGCTTAGTGTTTGTGCTAGGTTGACATATAGGTAAATTCAATGTAGTTTCATAATCTAGAGAATTTACCTTTTGTGTCAAAACCTAACTTGAAAAGGAGTAAAATTTGAAGTAGCACCTATTTACCGCCCCTCTTGGTTCCCATACGATCCTTTCAATTGGGATCCGAGAGAATCTGATAATGTTGAGAGATGTTTTACTTGGTCTAGTAACCAAGATAATCATGTTTTTGAGAAATTAGATATATTTTTGGTTAGTATAGATTGGGAAGTTAGCATCCCTTAACTTTTGTAAGAACTTTACCTAGATTTTTCTCTTATCATGTTCCTTCGGTGGTTGATTTTGGGCTTAATAAGACAAAAAAAATTACAAGGGATTTTTTAATTTTAGTTTTGCTAGTTCTTTCGAACAAATTTGATAGATGTTGTTAGAAAAATCTAGTTTCTTCCTTTTAAAGGGAGAAGTTTACTACATGCATGTCATAATAGATCTAGAAAACTTAGAAGTTCTCTTAATGGGTGGAATTATAATTGGTAAGGCTTTAACAAAAAATAAATATATTTTGTTAGAAAAAATTGATCTGATAAATAAGAAGAGTGAGATACATGGTTTATCTGTGGAAGACTATAATACAAAGAAGCTTTTAGAATCTCAACTCTCTACTATTTATAAATATTAGAAAAATAAATGGTTACATATATCTAAATAAAAAGATCTTCTCGGATGATATGCTCTAACTACTTATTTTATGGCTAAAGCTATTGTTAGAAAGATAAGAAATAAAATTGCTTCTATTAGGTAGGAAGATAGTTTAATTCAAGGGGGCCAAGAGTTATTGCTTTTGCTACTTCCTACTATAAGAGACTTTTGGAGGCAAGTGATAGAATTAAATCTGTTAATCTAGATTTACCTATTCCAAATGTGCTCGACTTTTGACCAGTATGTTATTATTACACATATCGCCTTATAGTAAAATTAAGAATACTGTTTTCAATTTAATCTAAAAAGAACCCTGGTCCAAATGTCTTTCCTACAGAATTTTATCAGAGATTATGGAACCTTCTTGGACCATAACTATTAAGGTTGTTTAATGAGTTTTATGATGGCACCCTAGATATAGATATATTTAACTATGAGGTATTGACACTTATTCCTAAATTTCAAGGCGCTAATAAGCTTCACACTTACAGACCTATTTTTTTTGCTAAATGTCGTCTTTAAAATATTTACTAAAGTAATTAATAATATGACTATTCTATTAGCTGCTCAAGTTATTGCTCCAATTGAGACTACTTTTATTAAGGGGAATATATTTTAGATGGGGTGTTTTTGTTACATGAAACCTTGCATGAATTAAAGATGAGGAAAATATCAGCAATAGTTATTAAAGTGGATTTTGAAAAATCTTATGATAAAATTGAAACATCCTCTCTAGAACATGTTATTTTAATGAAAGGTTTCCCTCCTCTTTGTATTAGATGGATAATGGCTACTTTTAATGATGGTAAGGTGGATTTCATGGTCAATGACCAAATAGAAGCTTATTTAAAAACTAGGAGGGGCTTGAGGCAAGGAGATCTTATGTCCCTAATCCTTTTTAATATTGTTGTTGATGTTTTATCCTAGTCCATAGAGATCAGAAGCATTGCCTGATTAAAGGGGTGTTGGTCATTTAATTCCTAATAGGATCTCTATGTTATAATATGCACATGATATTATCTTCTTGTTTGAATATAATTTAGATATTGCTAGAAATTTAAAGCTTATCCTTTGTATTTTTGAACATTTGTCAGGCCTGAAAGTTAATTTCCATAAGAGTGAGGTTATTTTCCTAGGAGATGTTACAGATAGTAGAGGACTATACATCTATTTTACTTGTATAGAAGGTCAATTTTCTTTTAAATATTTAGGGTTCCAGTTCACAGTAAAATATTAAGAAATGATTGGATACCTTTCAAGATAAGATGGAGAATAAACTTCACAAATGGAAAGAGAACTTTTTGCCTTATTATGGTTGTAGATTAGTGCTTTTAAGAAGTTGTTTAAGTAATGTTCCTCTGTGTATACTTTCCTTTTATGAAATTTCTAAAGGATCTAAGAATAGAATGGAATTCTGTATGAAAAGGTTATTCTGGCAAGAAAATGAGGGGGTCAGGAAATACCATCTTGTCAACTGGGAGTATGTCTGTCAACCACAAAGTTTGGGTGGTTTGGGTGTGATAGATATTTTGAATAAATGCTTACTTAGTAAATGGTTATGGAAGATTGAGACGTCTGATGGAGTTTGTCAAGATCTTGTTAGAACTAAGTATTTAAAGAATTGCTCCTTATCTTAGTGTGTTAGGAAACCCAATCAATCCCACTTTTGGCAGGGGCTTATGAATGTTTACGGTCTTTTCTATCGCTTTTAAAAAAGGTAGTTTGCAATGGGGAGCATACTTTGTTCCGAGAAGATGTGTGGTTACGAGATAAACCCCTCAAAGAATGTTTACATAGGCTTTACCTGCTCACTTTTAGTGTGAATATTACGCTAGTGAATTTTTTTATAAAGATGGGCCTATATTTGTTTTAGAAGAAATTTATACAGAGAAACTAGTGTTTTATGGAATAAGTTGAAAAACTCTGTATATGTTAATGAGAATACAAATAGTTATGGATGGATGTTAGAGAAGAATGGGGTTTTTCTGTTAAATCTATGTACTTTGCTTTGAAGACACATGATACGTCCAAAACATATCTACTTTCTCGAACACTTTGCTATTGTTTCTTCTCTAAACTTGTGTGATTTGGATATAACTTACACAAACTGACGCTGTTTTTAGCAGAATTACCTTGGTGTCTTGTTTTTGTGCAGAAAATCAACTAACAGGAAAAATCCCGAAAAATATGCCAAAAATTATATTTCACCAGAAGATCCACGAAGCCATAAGACGAGACGGAGAGGAGGGCTAGGGGCCCACACCCACCCCAGGCGTGGGACCACCACTAGCCGTGCCTAGAGGGGGTGCAGCCACCCTAGGCACCTCCTCAGCCTCCATCTGCGCCTATAAGTTGTCTTTCGACCTAAAAAACGAAGGGGGTTCGATAGTTTTCCAGAAAGAGTTCCGCTCTACCGCCACCACCAGAAACCAAGATTCGAATCCAGAAACTCCATTCTGGCACCCTGCCGGGACGGGAAATTTGGAGAGGATCATCGCCATCGTCATCAGCAATGCATCTCCATCAACCACCGATGTTCCCCTCATCCATGAGTGAGTAATCCCCCACTGTAGGCTTGGGGATGGTAGGGATTGGATGAATTCTATCATGTAATCAAATAAGATCTGTTAGGTCATAGTGCCTAGTATCTCTATTAGTGCTATTTGACTTTGTTGCAACTTGTTGTGCTTAATGCTTGTCACTAGGGCCCGAGTGCCATGATCTCAGATGTGAACTTATTATTGAATCATTATGATAGTATTGTTTGTGATCTTATCTGCAAGTTGTGTACACATATCATTGTCTGGATCCAAAGGCCCCAAAGTGACAATAATTGGGACAACCGGAGGGGATGGCTGTGGTGTGAGGATCACATGTGTTCATGGCGTGTTAATGCTTTTATCCGATGCTCTATTAAAAGGAGCACCTTAATTGGTAGTAGTTTCCTAGAGGCCCCGCTGCCACGGGCTGGCTGGACAGAATATGTTGTGCAAGTTCTCATTGCAAGCACGTATGACTATATTTGGAGCACATGCCTAGGATTGTTTAGTACTTGGATGCTTGTTATTAATTATCTGCAATGCACTAGATCTTGAAGTTACATGTTAAGACTTATCCATGCAACGCCCGTCCATCCATCCCTATGCTTACCGCACTCGAATCCCACTGTTACTGTTACTATTGCTACTATTTCACTGTTGTTGCTTTACTGTTGCTACTACCAAACTGTTGCTACTGATAAACTTCTGTGAGCAAGAACTATTTCCAGGTGCAGCTGAACTGGCAACTCAGTTGTTAAGGCTTGCAAGTATTATTTGTCTCCCCTTGTGTCGAATCAATAAATTGGGTAATACTACCCGCGAAGACTGTTGCGATCCCCTATACTTGTGGGTCATCAAGACTATTTTACGGCGCGTTCGGGAGCATAGCTTTATTGTAAGTTCACTTGGATCTATTGTTGTTCACTGCTACTGCTTTCATCATGGAGAAGTCTCGTGATGGAAAGTTCCCTATTTTACCATCCACTACAAGAAGAGGTACATGAAGGGAATATGCCCGAGAGGCAATAATAAAGTGGTTATTATCGTATTCCTTATTTATGATAAATGTTTATTTTGCATGCTATAATTGTATTAATACGGAAACGTTAATACATGTGTGTTTAATAAACAAAAAGGAAGTTCCTAGTTATGCCTCTCTTATAAACTAGCTCGTTGATTAACAAGATGATCAAAGTTTCCTGATCATGGACATTGGATGTTGTTAATAACGAGGTCACAACATTAGTGTAATGATGTGATGAACATTCATCCAAATTATAGCATTACGATCAAAGTCATTGAGTTTATATTGCTATAACAACTTACGGTGATCCTAATCCTTAGACCATGAGATCATGTCAATCACTAACACCAAGAGTTTCTCGATGACATCAAAGCGTCACCGTGGCGGGTGATTATAAAGATGGCTTAACTACTAAAGTGTTATGTTGAGACCCATGGATCGAGAGTCGAATTTGTCCATCCCCATGACGGATAGATATGCTCTGGGCCCTCTCGGTGATATCACATTGATTAGCTTGCAAGCAAGTGATTTGATCACTAAAATGTTATATCACGGGAACGAGAAAAAGTGCATGTCGATGTGAGATCAAACTAGGTATGGAGATACCAATGATTGAATCTCGGACATGTAATATATCGTGAAACAAAGGGATTAAGATACTAGCGTAAAAGGTTCACACGATCACAGAAGTCATCGTTGAATGTGTGGGAGTCAGTATGGATCTCCAGGTCCCGCTATTGATTATTGATCGGAGAAGGGTCTCGATCATGTCCGCATTATTTGCGAACTGTAGGGTGACACACTTAAGGGATACCGACAACATTCGGAGCAAATGATATGCCAGAGAAAGAAAAAGGAAAGCGCAGGAATTTATTTCACTAGACACCGAAACTGTTTCGGTTGAAATTGCTGAAACTGGTTCTGCATGTGAAATTGAAATGTTGTAAGGGGTTTTATGTGAATGTTTGTTAATTAAAGTAATTAACAAAATTCTGAATAAATAAATGAAAGAGTTTTATTTAAATGAGAGCTTGCATTAAATTTGGTGGAAATTTAATGCATGTGAGTGGATTTTTGAGTGGAGGCTTTTTAATGGGAGTGGAGGCTTTTCATTTTGAGTGGGAGCTCCACCCACATGAATGTGGAAGAGGTGGGGCATCCCCATGGCTGGGCGCCATGCCCTTGTGCCCCTCTCCCTATAAAGGCCCCCTCTCCTCCTCTCAAAACACCTCCTCGTGAAGGATCTCTCTCCCCCTTTAGAATTTCCCCATGGTCTCGGATCAGAGATACATGTTCCGGTGGCTTTTTAGAAGGATTTGTTGCTTCCGCTGCTTGTTGGGCGGGCGCGGAGGTTGTCGGTACCCGTGCGTGTGTGCGATCACGGATGCACCTTTGCTTTGGTCTTGGATTTGATCGTCTTTGGACCTACTGGACGGATGGACTTCATCACGATCTTGAGATCGACAGCGTTAAATCTATATCATCCACGAGTACAACCTCGTTAACGCTATTCGGTCTTCGAGGGTATGTATTCTATGGATGTATATCCACCCGTTGCTTGTATCTAGTAGATAGATCTTGGTACATAGATGTTCCCATCGTAGGAAATTTTTTGTTTTCTATGCTGTGAACCCTACAGTGGTATCAGAGCCGGATCTATGCGTAGATACTTTGCACAGGTAGTACACATATGAGTATGTGGGCGATGATGATCGTTTTATTTCTTCTTAGTTGTACTTTGGATATTGGTGGCATAGTGGGATGAAGCGGCCCGGGCAAACTTTACATGTCCTCGCACATGAGACCTGTTCCACGCTTGACATGCAACTAGTTTTGCATAAGTGGCTAGCGGGTGTCTGTCTCTCCTACTATAGTCAATATCTAATTTGCAACGAGTTGTCAATAATTTGGTTATCCTCGTTGTGGTTCATGTTCGTAGGTAAGAACGGTTCTATATTCGAAAGCCCTAAGCCACGTAAAATTTGCAATGGATAAATTAGAGGCGTCTAGTTTAGATTGTTGCTGGGCTAGTGTTATGATATGGTGATGTTGTAAGTAGAAGTATGAGATGATACTCTTACAACACACATAACATGTAATATCCATAGACCTTGGACTTACACATATAGGTATGATAGTGATCATACCATGGTGCACATGATAGAGATCATTTGCGGGAACCATATCATTTCACTAATAAACATGTGATGTTTGATTGCATCTTATATTGCTTGTTTGGCGTTTTATTAGCATAATAAGATGATCCCTCATTTAGATATCAATATAAAAATGTGTTCTTCCTTAAGTATGCACCAACAATGTTTCGTCGCTTCAAGACATCACGTGATGATCGGGTGTACTTGAATCCACGAGCACATCTCGGGTGTAAGACAGTTACACACGCGAATACTAAGGTTCTTACTTGGCAAGCCTAGCATGTAAAGACATGGCCTCGAAACACGGACCGAAAGGTTAAGCATGAGTCATATAGTAGATATGATGCCCATTTGATGCTCGCCTTTGAAGCTACACCAACTCACGTGATGATCGGACTTGGTGTAGTGGATTTGGTTCATGTAATCACCAAAAAGACACGAGGGATGTCGTTTTTGAGTGGGAGTTCATTTCTAATTTGGATTAGTAGAACTCAATTTATCATAAATTAAATCAAAGTGAATTTGCATAATTTGTTGTAGTCATTGGCATTCGTTCACCACCTTATGCATAGTTGTAATTGAGATAATAGAACTATAGAATTCTGGATATATACTTTCTGACTGGTATCGTATTATGTTGAGTGTCAATCTAAAGTTTAAATTCCTATTGCAAACTTTCAGCAAAATTCTATTTACTCCGTGAAATTTAATAATTAGTATTAAATCAAGAGTAACAATTCCAGTGTTAGTATCTTAAGTATCATGTTTGCCTCCATGATTCTTGATTGTTTTAATATCAATTTTATCTAGGAGCTGAAAGAATTGTTTCAGAAATATCTGAAACAATGTTTTGGTTGCAATATGATAGGGTATAATATGTGTTCTCATATAGGATGAGAATTTACAAAGGTTGGAGATGCTAGACATCCTAATCATCCAAAAGGGTTTTGGAAAGCAACATTATACTCACGATTCTCCTTATAAGCTACATTAGCTTGATCATGAAAGTCGTCATGATAAGGGTGAATAGAAGATGTATGTAAAGTGTTTACTACACTAAAAAGATTACTAAAGAATGGATTTTGAAAGAATACCGATCATTTTGATGATGGTGATCTACTTCAAAGTGCAAGTCCAAAGGTATTATTATTTGAATATACACACTTTGGACTATGTGTCATGTATATGTCGCCACTTTTGATGTTGATAGATTCTTTTAAAAAGGAAAAGGAAATGCTGAAAGAGAATCTATAAAATATATTTGGCAGAAAAGAAAAGATTGGAAATATCCAATTTAGGTATATAGATGATATACAGGTTATGGTTGTATTCTTTGCTTGTTAAACAATGTGGTTCTTGGGTATTGGATACCGAATTGGTTGGTATGAAATTTCATATGGAACGACGCAATTCATGAACCACAATGGCCTAAGTAACTAGCAAGAGAATATGTGATGATGTTCATCGAAAACAAACAAACCGTTGTTTGTATTTCTCGTTGACATCAAAGCTTGACTTCATGATTTGTTTTAATAATTTTTATTTAAATCAGGTATTATGAGAACAAAGGTTGTTCAAATAATTACCATATTCCATATTAGATGGATGATTTACAAATCTAGTTGGAGAGATCACATCCATAAAACCTAATGCTAAAATGTCGCAAGACAAATGATTGAAAGATCACTTACGAAGTGACGTCGCCTTTTAAATTATATTGGAAAGAAAACATGAATAATCTCCATATTCATGGATTTTTGGAGTCTTTGATTTGATCAAGTGACGCTTGTGAGACTTTCCTCGGGATAATTAAAACTTAGTTCAAAGGCCAAAGAAGAGCGAGCGACTAAAATATTGGAATTTATACATATCGATGTATGTAGTCCATTATTTATAGTCGTAAGCGATGGGTTTCAACTTCATATACTTTCTCCGGAAATTTGAGTGAATGTTCACTTAATGAGAATGAAGTATGAAATATTTGAAAATGTTTCAAAGACTTTCAAGATGAAGTGGAAAATCATTGTAACAAGAAAATAAATGGTTTATGATTTGATCGTAAGGGATTTATTTGAGTTACAAGTGTAACAAGAAAAATAAATGAATTATGATTTTATCATAAAGGGATTTATTTGAGTTGCAAGTTTAGCTAAACACCTAGATTTACATTTCCTGGAACACCATAGGAGTATGGAGTGTTTGAGATTTGTAATGAAACCTTGTTTGACATGGTTGGATCAAAGGTGCTATTTATAAAACTACCATTATGTTTTAAAAAGATTAAAGCTTTAGAGACTTCTGCTTTTTACACTGAAAAGAGCTCCATCTTGATCCGTTGAAATGACACCATATGAGTTATGGTTTGGGGTAAAACCCAAGTTGTCATTTCTTAAATTTTGGTATGCTAAACATAAGTAAGATGTTTACAACCAAAGTCGGATGAGCATGTCTTTGTAGGTTATTTCGAATAACAATTGGTTATTCCTCCATAACACCGAGTACAAAAGGGTTTGTCGCTTGAAATGTGAAGTTTCTTGAAGAAGAATTTTTCATAAATGTTAAGTGGGAGGACAATAGAACTTTGATAAGGTTAACGAACCTTAGCTAAATGTCTTTGAGTTTTGGCAGGAAATGGTTACGGAGGCTGCCATAATGCTCATAGCTTATGTGCCTCAAAGGTTGCGTCACGAGGTCTAAAGTTCCTATTGAACCAAGAAGGTCGGATAAACAATCAAATGATTGATATTTGAGAGTAAATCATTATTGTTTGACAATGATGAACCGACTACAAAGAAGCGATGATGGGCCCTGACTCCGTCAAATGGCTTGAAGCCAAAAAATCCGTGATAGTTCCATACAGAAATCAAGTCTTGAACTTGGAAGACCCTCGAAAGGTGTAAAACCTATCGATTGTATTTGGATCTATAAAGAAACAGACATGGATGTTTTATATCTATGAAATAGTTGACATATCGGTAAAGTATTTTACGACAATGTTCAAGGAGTTGACTATGACAAGATTTGATCTTTCATAGCGATATTTAGTTTGGACGGATTAAAGTAGCAACCACTATATATAATTTGTTATATGGTAGATGAATAAACAAAACAAAGTTCTTCTAATAGAATGGTTACCTAGGACGTGTACATGACACGATCCAAAGGGTTTTGTTAATTCAAAGGATGCTAAAAAGTGCATGCAAACTTCAATGGTTGAAGTAAGCATTGCGGAGTTGGAATCTTCACCGTGATGAAAAAGAGTTTTCATCAGGAGACGATGAAGATGCTTGCATTTGCAAGAAATTAAGTGGGAGCGCTGAGACATATTTCTAATACATTATGTGGAGGACATCTTGTTGATTAGAAATGATGTAATTTTTATTGACAAAGGTTAAGAATTTCATTTCAATGAAATACTTAGGCAAAACCCGAATATTTAGCATGAATGTCTATAGTGGATAGACTGTGACGCTAATATGGTTGTGCCAAACGTACATATATGAGATATTGAAGGAGTTCAACATAGAAACGACAAGAAAAGGTTCTTATCGCATGGAAAGTAATTGAATCAAGATTCAAGTGTATCGACACTTGATAAGTGAAACAAGATTCAAGTGCTTTGACACTTGATGAGTGAAATCACGAGAATGTTTTGATCAATCATACCATAATATATACACATCCAGATATGTCCTATGCTCTAAGTGTTATGAGCAAATACCAGAATGAATCATAAAATGATCATTGGACGATAGTAAGGATATTCTTATGATCTTTTGTAAGAACTAAGAATATATTTGTGTAGAGGTGACAAACAATTACAAATAGTTCATTGTAAAGAGTTACATTGATACTATTTTTGTCACAAGATACAAATTAAGTTTATCTGAATTTAAACTATGGGTGGCACAATGAAATGGAAAGAAAGTTTCCATGATGGATTTGGATGAAATCCATAGTTAAGACATTGTGACGAATACTACAACAAAAGGCTATGTATATGGCTATAGTAGCAACAAAGGAGGGAATTTGTGTCAAGTAGTTTGTTATCAAACTAAGGTGTGGTTCGCAACGGGCTAACACTAAAGATATATTGTATGACAATAGTATCGACCTGTTTTAAACCCCAAGGAACTAAAGGTCTCACCGAAATACCAAATTTATACAATGCCATCTCATTGGAGAATGAGTGATGCGTGAAGACGCAAATACATGCAAATACACACAGACCTAAAAGTGTTAGATCCGTAGATTATGTTAACCACTTGCAGTTGCGTATATGGAACACCGGAAAGCCATATGTGTTCAATACGCAAAGTTTTCAAACTAGATTATTGTCTCTAGTGCAAGTGGGAGACTGAAGGGAATATGCCCGAGAGGCAATAATAAAGTGGTTATTATCTTATTCCTTATTTATGATAAATGTTTATTATACTCAGTTGTTAAGGCTTGCAAGTATTCTTTGTCTCCCCTTGTGTCGAATCAATAAATTGGGTAATACTACCCGCGAAGACAGTTGCGATCCCCTATACTTGTGGGTCATCAAGACTATTTTCTGGCGCCATTGCCTGGGAGCATATCTTTTTTTGTAAGTTCACTTGGATCTATCGTTGTTCACTGCTACTGCTTTCATCATGGGGAAGTCTCGTGATGGAAAGTTCCCTATTTTACCATCCACTACAAGAAGAGGTACATGAAGGGAATATGCCCGAGAGGCAATAATAAAGTGGTTATTATCGTATTCCTTATTTATGATAAATGTTTATTTTGCATGCTATAATTGTATTAATAGGGAAACGTTAATACATGTCTGTTTAATAAACAAAAAGGAAGTTCCTAGTTATGACTCTCTTATAAACTAGCTCGTTGATTAACAAGATGATCAAAGTTTCCTGATCATGGACATTGGATGTTGTTAATAACGAGGTCACAACATTAGTGTAATGATGTGATGAACATTCATCCAAATTATAGCATTACGATCAAAGTCATTGAGTTTATATTGCTATAACAACTTACGAAGTGATCCTAATCCTTAGACCGTGAGATCATGTCAATCACTAACACCGGAAGAGTTTCTCGATGACATCAAACGTCACACCGTAACTGGGTGATTATAAAGATGGCTTCAGAACTACTAAAGTGTTATGTTGAGACCCATGGATCGAGAGTGGAATTTGTTCATCCGATGACGGATAGATATGCTCTGGGCCCTCTCGGTGATATCACATTGATTAGCTTGCAAGCAAGTGATTTGATCACTAGAATGTTATATCACGGGAACGAGAAAAGAGTGCATGTCAGTAACGAGATCAAACTAGGTATGGAGATACCGATGATCGAATCTCGGACATGTAATATATCGTGAAACAAATGGATTAAGATACTAGCGTAAAAGGTTCACACGATCACAGAAGTCATCGTTGAATGTGTGGGAGTCAATATGGATCTCCAGGTCCCGCTATTGATTATTGATCGGAGAAGGGTCTCGATCATGTCCGCATTATTCGCGAACCGTAGGGTGACACACGGAGAAGGGTCTCGATCATGTCCGCATTTTTTTAATAAGGGATACCGACACCATTCGAGCAAATGATATGCCGAGAAAGAAAAAGGAAAGCGCGAATTTATTTCACTAGACAAGCTGCTTTCGGTTGAAATTGTCAAACTGGGTTACGCATGTGAAATTGAAATGTTGTAAGGGTTTTATGTGAATGTTTGTTAATTAAAGTAATTAAAAAATTCTGAATAAATAAATAAAGAGTTTTATTTAAATGAGAGCTTGCATTAAATTTGGTGGAAATTTAATGCATGTGAGTGATTTTGAGTGGAGGCTTTTTAATGGGAGTGGAGGCTTTTCATTTTGAGTGGTAGCTCCACCCACATGAATGTGTAAGAGGTGGGGGCAGCCCCATGGCTGGGCGCCATGCCCCTTGGGGTGCCCCTCTCCCTATAAAGGCCCCCTCTCCTCCTCTCAAAACACACCTCCTCGCGAAGGATCTCTCTCCCCCCTTTAGAATTTCCCCATGGTCTCGGATCAGCGAGATACATGTTCCCGGCTTTTTTGGAAGGATTTGTTGTTTCATGCTGCTGCTGGAGCGAGGCGGAGGTTGTCGGTACCCGTGCGTGTGTGCGATCACGGATGCACCAGCTTTGAGGTGCTTGGACTTGATCGTCTTGGACCGGCTGGACCAAATGGACTTCATCACGATCTTGAGATCGTGGCGTTCGTCTACATCATCCACGAGTACAACCTCGTTAACGCCATTCGGTCTTCGAGGGTATGTATTCTATGGATGTATATCCACCTGTTGCTTGTATCTAGTAGATAGATCTTGGTACATAGATGTTCCCATCGTAGGATTTTTTTTGTTTTCTATGCTGCGAACCCTACAGTACAGTCCTAAACACCTCTGTTGCTCTTGATTCACCGTCTGTTATAAGTAAGCTTGTTACACCACCACCACATACACATGATACACACACTGCTACTACTACTGAGTCTGAAATTGCTTTTGATACATGATGTTACTTCTACTGTGCTTGATGTGAGTGGTTCATTATGTCCTTTTCTAGATGCTACTATGGCTAGTGTAGGAAATACTGAAACTTCTAGTGAAGACACTATTACACCTGTTAGCTCACCTGAGTCTAGTGAGAGTTATGATATTAATGATGGTAACATTGAGTTCACTGATGATTTTATTGAAGAGTGTCGAAACACACATGGTACTAGTGCTATTAAGAGTCTCCTTGCTAGACGTACTATTATGCCTAAGTTGTCCTCTGATCCTAAGTTTGCCACCTCTCCCATAGATAAAAACATAAAGATTATGATTTCTCTCTTGATTTATCTTCTTTAGATATTGTTGAGAAAGAAACTTTTTGTGGGACTGAAAATGAGTGTTGTGGCTCATATGAATGAGGTTTCTACTATGAGTGCTTTATTCTCTGATGATTTTAAGATGCGCAAGTACTTTGTTACTAAGATCTTCCCTTTTTCACTAAAAGGAGAAGCTTGGGATTGGTTTAATAGATTACTTCCTGGTTCCATTGATAGCCCTGATTGCTTGATTGCTTCTTTCTTTCTTCCGAAATATTTTCCTCGATTCTAGACATCTTTGCTGCTTTGCAGAGACTTTTTGATTTTAAACAGGGAGAAGAAGAGAAATTGTCTGAGTCATGGACAAGGTTCTGTTCCTTGATTCATGCACATCCTGGGTGTCCATTACCTAAGAATGAGCTTCTTGATATTTATTATAATGGACTAACTGATGATTTTAGGACCTACCCAGATAGCTTTGTTGATTGTGTTTTCAGGAAAAGGACTCCTATAGATGTTGAAGAATTAATGACTAAAATAAGCAAGAATTATGATGATTGGACTTCAACTGAGCTAAATACACCTGAGCCTATTACTCCTAAACCAGTTGTTCCAGAACTAATTCCAGCACCAACAACAAAGAAGATGGGAGTTATTACATTAAATGATGAAGTGATGAAGGAAGCTAAGAAGTGTCTAAAGGAGAAAGGTATTAGAGCTGAAGATGTGAAGAATCTACCTCCTATAGAAGAATTATGTAAGCCAATTCCCCACTCATCTACTATTGAGGTACAATCTCTCCAACACTTTGATGAAGGTGATACTCCTTATGGTAAGCCTCCCGATCAATGTTTATAGGAACTTGACACATTTTTTGTTATAAGCAAGGGTATTTTAATAAACAAGTTTAGAATCATTTATTGGAAAACTCTAGAGCTATCCATGAGTTGAAAGATATTGTGGAAAGAACTTCTAATGATATTAAAATGCTTGGTAAACACTTTCAAATGGTTCAAAATCAACTTGATCAACTTGCTAAGGTACAAAAGGATATGCTAGTTAATGCTTCAGGAGATAAACATGCTTATGGAATTAGAACTAGGAGTGGTATAGCTACTCAAGATCCTTTATATCCTGAAGGACACCCTAAAAGAATAGAGCAGGATTCCCAACAAGGTGAAGATAGTAGTAGTCCTCGTAATAGTAAGAAAAATAAACATAAGATAGTTGAGGAACCACTTGAACCTATTGTAGATCCTAATAGTATATTTGTCTACGATGCTTTGGCTGAGTGGTAATGATAAAATGAGTCTCCGATAAGGAGGAAGGTGAGGAAGAACACGAGAAGCACACTAAGAACACTAGGTACACAAAGGAAGATTTCATTGCTAATAAACATGGTAAAGAGAGAGAACCGGTGCGAAACCTATGCCTTTTCAGGTAAAACACAAGTCAAAGGAGGAACACTACAACAAGTTTTGTGAGTGAATGAAACCTTTATTCTTGCAAATTCCTTTGACTGATGCTATTAAGTTGCCTCCTTATTCAAAGTATATGAAGGATATTTTCTCTAATAAAATGAAGATTCCTAATGAGGAGATCTCTACTTTGCTTGCTAATTACTCCTTCAATGGTAAGGTTCCTGTAACATCCCATCATTAGAGCTTAGAAATAAGCTGAACACAGATGTGTGCATTGCATTCATGCATAGAAAATCTGAATAATTTTCGCGCTTTTAAATAAAAACTTGTCAAAGTGATTGAAGCTTCTCTTAACCTGATGGAATTGAAGTAGATCATCAAGTTGACTGTGATAAGTTTCAATATGACCTTTGCTAAAACCTTATTTTGGGTAAACATGATTTGATCTAAGGGTATATCAAATGGAATAAAGCTAAACCCTAATACATTACTTAATGATTTATATTTGATCTTTAGGTGATCATATCATAGTATTCATTGTAATCACTCATGAGTACCAAGTTAAGGGTATAACACAAATAATAAGAATGTAACAACTATATCTTAATCTTATCTACTTATACCATGTGTATCATGGAAATACCTAACTTTAACTCTTTAGTGAGATTGAGTAGGAAAGAAACCAAGTCAAGATCATTCACCGCATATCCTACTTTCCATATCAATCCTTATGGAATCCTATCTCAATATCTATTGTTCATCAATGTTGAGTAATCAACTATTGATTCACCCATTCTTAACCTATCAATTCTTGATCTATCAACTCTTGTCCTTATTATAGCATTCACTTAAGGCTTATAAAGAAAGAAGTAGGAAGAGGTAAATAGTGATGCTAGTTTAAGATGTCATCTATAGGATGGGAGTGATTTGAGGAAATAAAATCAATATGGTAACAAAGAAGATTACAAGGATGAAGTCTCAAGATAGTTACGAGAGTAGTCCTATTGGATCAAGTATGTATAGTCAATGAGTTATATCTCTTAATCCAATAGATCTAAACAGAAGATAATTACAATACCACTGTAATGTTGAATGGATAGAAGCCTTGATTAGCCAACCTGAAACCTGAATCATAAAAGATCAAAAGATTATAATGACCATGCCTTATTCACCAATATTGAATGCTTATACCATGTATAAGTGACATTGGTGGATAAAACATGATTGAACCATATTCTAGATTTATTATCCTAGATTAGTCATTACAATTCACATTAATATAATGTGAGGTTGAAATGCTAGATATTGGAGTCAAGTAGAGACAAGATAGTATGATTAAAATGATGTTAGAGCAACCTTGGATTAAAGAAGTAGTATTTTCATCTTTGGAAATACTAAGCACTAATGAATTAGGATTTGATGAATACATATATTGAAGTGATATTAGTGAAGAATGATTAAGGAAGAGTATGATTGGACTTAGAAGTAACCACTTGTTGGATTGGGAATTATCAGCAATAGAGATTTGATATAGCCAAGTATAGATATAAATGATTATGAAAGGCTTTAATGACAAGCTTATTGGATTTATAAATGGCTTTAGAAGCATAAAAGGTGGATAAGAATATTCTTGTGAGGTAAAGCTCATCATGTTAACACATGATGATGAATAGGAAGAAGTAGAATATCTAGGAAAGGAAATCTTTAATCAGAAGTCTAGAATTATGAAGTATGGAACATAGGAATCCTTGTTAAGCACTAAACCCTAAATCTAATATCCACTCTCTATGATTGATCTATTACCTTACTTACACAAAGCTTCATAAAAATATTTATTATATCAAATCACCTGAGCACATCTCTGTCATCTTTCAACCATCATCATCATAGGTGCTCAGGAACCATCTTTATTAATTATGTCTCATAAGTTAGTCTAGAAAACAATTCTACTATTTTAATTAAAAAGGTAATATCCATATTGACATCAAACATAAAGACAATGTGTTTAGCCATTAATCTTTATTCACATCAATAAAATAAATATGAGAATATTAAACCTTCTAAGAACTTATGGTAAGCATTTGCAATTTAAACTTTAACTCTTTTGTTAGTAATAATAAAAAAATATACATTGCCATTTCCTAAATTATGAGAATAATATTAACCCTATTAAGTACTCAAAATTTTATATATTAAATAACAATAAAGGATCAAGATATATAAAAGTTTCTTTAATATTATAAATCAATAAGAATCAAGACATAAAAATTATAAGATCCTAAACAAATCCTAAAACCTAAGACCCTAATTTATACTTATTCTATTTGATATAATAACCTTCATATGATTATGAATATGAAAGTATATAAAAAGGTAAATCAATAAAATATATTATTATAAAAATAGTATTAATATCAGAATCTTAAGTATATTCCCATAAACTTACAATTTTCTAAATAAGAAATTCCTTGAAAGTTAAAACAAATGAATAAATATAAAGCTAGCAAAAGAAAACAGAAATTAAAATGTGTAATTAAAAAGAAAAGTTCAAACCAAATCTAAAAATACAAACCTGAAAACAAATAGAAAATAAAAAGGAATAAAACTAGGAAAAACAGAGGAAACACTAAATCTGGCCCACGGCCCATATTCTCTTCTCTCTATTCAACGCCCACTGGTCACAACCAATCTTCTTCGCTCACTTGATGTGCACCCAGCACTCCAAGCCATTGCCCTTTTGGAAATCTAATTCATCGTCTTCCTCCCCGGCAAGCTGCTGTGAGGTCGACCACCCGATGCCATCGACGTCATGCGCCACTTCGAGGCCTTGGGGATAAGATCGACCATGACACCCTAAACCTCATCCTAATCACTTCACGTGTGCTCTCTCTCAGTTCTCCCGATTTCTTCCCCTCTCACTGAAACCCTAACTCCGGACCACCGTCGATTGCCGCCGCTGTGAGCTTCCCCATGCTCCATTGATCAAACACACAACCTCGCCTAGATCCCTTGAACCTCTGGGTCCAAAGAATTGAAGAAGGGCGCCAAGAATCGATGACGATGACTCCATCTCCCCGGAGCCCGACGACCATCGTCGCCGATCATCGTCAATCATCATCGATTTCGCTACTCGCTCATAATCAATTTCACCTCGAGCATCGTGGTGAGTCCCAGATCCTCCGAGGCTCTCCAAATTTTATTCGCTTCTAGGTCGATCGCTGCCGTTGTAGCCGAGCTCACCGCTTCGTCGCCGCAACTCCGGTGCCGATGACCATTAGCGCCCGCTGGTTTCTTGTTCTCCGACGCTGATTCGAGCAAGCCCCCGCACGCACACTGGCTCACCCTCTACTACCATCCTCGTCGTCGTCTGGCGTGTCACCGACGAGGTGACGTCGTGGTGATGTCACCTTGGCCACGTCATGGGTTTGACCGAGTTCGTTGACTGGTCCACGCATGCGTGGCACACCTGTGGGGCCAGAGGCCCACCAGTCAGTGGCTAGGTCTAGATTAGGTTCGGTACAAAAAGTATTACTCGTTTAGAAAGATAAATAAGAAAATATAAATTCAATTATAAACATTCCAAAAATTGAATTAAGTAATTAAATATTGTTAAATCAATAACTTATGTAATGTGATTCAGAAAAATATGTTTAATATATGGAAATTTTCAGAAAAATAAAATCTACAGCTTAAAACTAATATACAATATTATTATAATAATTATTTAAATAAATATTATCTAATAAAGGTTTTATAAGTAATAAAACTTAGATAATTCATATTTAAATATTGATAAATACTAAAGTATAAATAAAACACCAAAAATCTTAGGAAAATAAAAACAATACTTTAAAACTATACTCATACATTATTATTTCACTTAATTAAATATTTATTATTTATTAAGTATTTTAAAGTAATAAACCTTATTAAAATCATATCTTATTATTTATAAATCACAAAAAATAAATGTAATATACCAAAAGTGATCACAAAAAATAATACCTACATGTTAAAATGTGATATTCCACTTTTGAGTTAAATAAAAAGCTAAACACTTTCATAACTTGAATTTAAACCTATTTCTTGAGTTAATAATTCCTAAAATGACAAATAAAATTTGTTAATATTTCCTAAATTAACCAATTAAATATAATAAATAGTATTAATCTTAAATACTAAGATTGTGAAGTCAAAATGATTTAACACTTTTTAAATACAATTTTATTAAATTATCTTTCAACCATAAGTATAAATTATTTTATAAGAGAATCCTTATCTAATATAATATCTCCAAGAATAATGGTAATGAGATAAAACCCATTCTTTATTGTAACCACAAGTTTATAAACAAATCAAAACACTATAAGTGAGTTCATAAGTAATAAATATTATTGTTTACTTATTCACAAACATTAACCACACCCTTATAGGAAGGTAAATCCCTTTATACCATTAAATGTAAAGAAATCACTACTCCAATAGAAGTAATGCCATTCTTAAATAACTCTAAGGAAACAATATAAAATGAACAATATACAAGTATCATAAATAATACACCCTAAGACTATCTACATTCTTAAAGTTACTTATAGTTACCAAGCTTTAAGTATAATGCTAAAGACTTTATTAGATGCTTTATAGTTAACTTTGTTCTGTTGTAATTAAGTTATAAAGCATCTTAATACCAAACCAACCCAGTTAAAACCCAAGATAGATAAGTCTCAAATACTACTTATTCCATTATTCCAGTAAAGGTAATTCTTTCTAACTTAAAGACTATAACTAGAAAGAACACCTCATAAGGTTAACTTAAAAGCTTAAATGCTTCTACTTAGTTGATTAAGATTTTCTTCAAAAGTTATTAGTTTTGCCACTTCAATCAACATATGAAAATTAATAGTAAACATCTTACTTTATACTTTAATTTTATAATAAGATTGTTAATACTTAAATTCTTTATAAGTGACATTACTTGTAAAGTAAAACTTGAAGATAAACAATTAAGATATAAGCAACCTTGAGTAGCATTCCATACTGTATTTTATTGTTGTATAAATACATGTTGTTTTCCACACACTCACAAGCCTTAAGAAGAAGCATATGTATGAAACTTAATCTAAAAGGGCAACACATTCCAAGGAAACCCTTTCCAGTATCCAAGCCCTAGAACAACGTTATTCTCAGGATTCACATTTATCAACTTGCATTACATTACTTATGCATAAAAGCATCTTGCTTCTTTAAACATTAGTCCTTACCAGACCAATGATGCAGATTTCCGCTATTGGATCTTATATTGTCTTGAAGACCGTGAGTGCATAATCTTGCAATCACAAAAGGCAAGTTCACACTTGCTCATGTCCTTTGATTATTTCCTGTAAAGTATTTTACAAATCCAGTGTTGTCATCACCTGCATTTGAAAAAGTACATAAAACACTATTTTCATAATAATGTGATTATAGGTTATTTACCATGAGGTAATAACCTACTATAAGAGTTCCGGTGGTAAAGGAACATATTATTTAGGACTTAACAACCAATGTCGCCATGATTCTGTATAACGAGATATTACATCGCTGACCATGAGATTTGGAATGGGACGAAGAAGTCACCGTATCTTTTCCTCTCGCATGGAGCTGGATGTGCGGGTCATAATTTATCACCGTAGCGTGCATATTATTTATGGTAATTCGTAGAGGATATGCAAGATATGGGTGAGAGCCTCAACGTCCACGATAGTTCGGCATCCGAATCAGTGTCTTGCCATTGCCGTAATTCAATAGGTGGGCTGGCGTACACCAAAGAGACATGCGGGGTCGTGGAGAAGGAAGTGATTGGCTTGGGTCTTAGTCTGGGCCTCACACCAAGGAAGTGTGAACGGGTTCACGGCCCGGATGTGCAACAAAGCTAAGATCTCTCATGGGTAAAGTGACGCACCTATGGGAGTGTAAGAACTGTAACTTGTTAATCCTGTTAGAAGGAGCTGCGAGCAGTGGAAAGGAACCCCCATGAAGGTTCAGTAAACCCGTGAAGGCGGACATAGCTTTTACAGGAATAAAAGCAACCTTTGAAGAAATGTTTATAAAAACCTGCATTGCCTATGACCTATAGTCTGTGGTTGTAATTATAGTGCATTAAACACTCCTTTTCTAGTGGACTTGTTGAGCACGCTCGTACTAAAAATATCTTCTTAACCCTTGCTAGGTTCTAAAGCCAAGATGCGATGTCTACATCAAGTTATGCTCCAGAATCATCATCAAAAGCTAAAGCTCTTCAAGGAAGTCAAGAAAGTCAACATATACATCAACTCAAGTGAAGACAAAGTTGTTGATTAGATAAGAATATAATTTCTAACCATAGAACCTACTTCAGCAGAGAGTATTGCAATAAGCAATGCAAGCGAGTTCAGCTACTAGTTTTATAAGTATGGTAGTTATGAGTTATTTATTCTTGATTCTTCTTCGTGAGAAGTTTCTTTCTCTCTCTTTAACCTAGAGTGTACTCTGGATCTTGTGTAAAGAGTTGAGTTGTAACCTATAGTCATGTCTTGGACCTGCTATGTTTCGTTGTACTACTCTAAGGGATGTAATACTATGAGCGATTGTTTCATTGGTGTTATGTCAACGACTATAGTGTACTACATCATGCATGGTATCTTTGGGTTACCGTAGTTCCAAAGAAACTTGGTGATCCGGTATACCAACTATTCCTTTATTAAGAATAATTATGTTAGAACTTCTTTATGTGATTTGGGGAGTGGACTTAGTGTTATGACTTTTCTCTCTACAAGAGACTCCTAGAAAAGTTGATACCAAGCGATATATCTTTGCAAATGGTTGATAAGTCAACTACTATTGTTGGTATATGTGAGGATGTTCTATTCAAGTTGCTCATAATTGCATGATCTTAACTGATTTTGTGGTGCTTGAAATGCTTGAAGATGATAATATGTCTATTATTCTTGGGAGACCTTTTCTTAATCTACGGTCTGTCATCAATTACAATCAAGGAAAAGTAACATTCAATATTAATGACAAAGAGCACCTACAACATCTATTTCCCCAAGAAGGTTGCTAAAGCTATTCACTGGTCGATTGAAAATATTGAGAGCATCAAGGTTGGAGAAATATATTGGCCCATTTCACAATAAATTTTTTGAAACTATTATGATTAGGACCATTGCTATCAAGTATGAGGTACCATAATCACCTTGTGGAATGCAAATTTTGTTTCATATAAGATTGTTTGGTAAACAAGACTTGATCAACCTTGTTAACAAAAGGATTTTAATGAACAAAATAATGTTTCCACTGTGGTTATTCTTGCTTTCTTCTACTTTTATCCTTCCTAGTCTTTGCTTTAGCTTTAGTTTTTAGTTGTTTGTTTGTTAGGTTTCTTAGGAGCCTCCTGTAGTTTTCGGCTTTTGGTTTGCTTTTTGCTTCTTACGAAAAAAACTGCTTTCATGCGAGAAAATCAATTTTCATACCCTGAAAATTGGCCAAAAATAAAGGATTTCCCAAAAATCCCAGAGAAAATTCAACATAAATTTTTCCTCAAAAAGGGCAGAGAGGCACTGAAGTGACCCGAGGCCACCACACCCAGGTAGTGGTCTAGGCCTACTAGGTGGCTGGCGGCTTGGGGAAGTCTAGGCCCACTGGGCCCTCCAGCTGCCTCCGCCAAAGCATGTACATCTTCTTTATCTCTCCCAGAAAACATTGGAAAACTTGCTCAAGCTAGGTTCTTGCTATTCTTGCTGGAAGTGATTTTAGATCTCCTTGTTCAACCTTGATCTCAAATTGTTGCTTGATTTTTGGAGGGATTGAAATTTCTAACTAATTATGTGCATCCTCCCACTTGTCCAATTAGATTTGTGAGTTGTGGTAGATTGTATCTTAGAGTATTTACTGCTGCTATGGGTGTCAGAGTTGTTTGAGCTTGCATGATTATTTCTATGCTTAGAAACTTTTGTTTTATTCATGTATGTAGTCCTAACAAGTTCCTACAAGTGATTTGCTCATCATTTATCAACTTAGAAATCACTTGGTTTTGATG